>CM069134.1:128036819-128064319 GCA_035221665.1 Okamejei kenojei | reverse complement strand
TTCTTCAGAGTCTCGAAACTTCACCCACTCCTTCTCTCCAGAGATGCTGCCCGTCCCGCTGTGTTACTCCAGCATGTTGTGTCTATCTTTGGTGCACACCAGCATCTGCAGTTCCTTCCTGCACGCTTCGATTCAGGGGCTTTTTGTCATCCGAAATGGTGCATTTGGTCTCCAAATCTGAGGAAGGACATTATTGCCATAGAGGGAGTGCAGAGAAGGTTCACCAGACTGATTCCTGGGATGTCAGGACTGTCTTATGAAGAAAGACTGGATAGACTCGGTTTATACTCTCTGGAATTTAGGAGATTGAGAGGGGATCTTATAGAAACTTACAAAATTCTTAAGGGGTTGGACAGGCTAGATGCAGGAAGATTGTTCCCGATGTTGGGGAAGTCCAGAACAAGGGGTCACAGCTTAAGGATAAGGGGGAAATCCTTTAAGACCGAGATGAGAAAGACTTTTTTCACACAGAGAGTGGTGAGTCTCTGGAACTCTCTGCCACAGAGGGTAGTTGAGGCCAGTTCATTGGCTATATTTAAGAGTGAGTTGGATGTGGCCCTTGTGGCTAAGGGGATCAGAGGGTATGGAGAGAAGGCAGGTACGGGATACTGAGTTGGATGATCAGCCATGATCATATTGAATGGCGGTGCAGGCTCGAAGGGCTGAATGGCCTACTCCTGCACCTAATTTCTATGTTTCTATGTTTCTATATTATTGCGGATAGCTGGCGGTGGAAGGTTGGAATTCGAAGCTGGGAAAATACTATTCGTTGCCTATCTCCTTCGCTCCATAGATGCCGCCGCACCCGCTGAGTTTCTCCAGCACTTTTTGTCCACCTTCGATTTTCCAGCATCTGCAGTTCCTTCTTAAACAAGGAGGTACAGGAGCCTGAAAAAGACCTCCACGTTGAAGAATAGCTTCTTCCCAACAAGTATCAGGATCTTGAAAAAGACCAACTCAACTTTGAACAGTCCAATTTCAGCCAAGAGGTCGTTTTTTTTTTAACAGAAATTTATGTTCAATCACATTTTGTTTTCTCCCCCCCAAACGATTCTAGATCTCAGTCCAAACGCTGAATGAAAATGCATCAATAATTAAACAGGTAACCCGCCTTGCGGGCTATACAGACCTGAACACGAAGGTGGAACATCGTCACAACGCAACATCGCACCTAAAGCCAGCACTACAAGGTCGACAACATCACTTGCACCGAGCAGTTGGTGAACTTGCGTTGGCATTTCATTTTGCAGGAGCGAAAATAAGGAACAAGAGGTATAATATGGATGTCATAAACTAAAGGCGTTTGCCACTTTGTTTAAGTAAAACACAAAGAGATGGAGTTGGGCCAGGCAGCATCTGGAGTTGGAGTTGGGCGAGTCCAGAACCAGGGGCCACACTTAGAATAAAGGGGAGGTCATTTAAGACTGAGGTGAGAACAGAACTTTTTTACCCAGAGAGTTGTGAATTTATGGAATTCCCTGCCACAGAGGGCAGCGGAGGCCAAGTCACTGGATGGATTTAAGAGAGAGTTGGATAGAGCTCTAGGGGCTAGTGGAGTCAAGGGATATGGGGAGAAGGCAGGCACGGGTTATTGATAGGGGACGATCAGCCGTGATCACAATGAATGGCGGTGCTGGCTCGAAGGGCCGAATGGCCTCCTCCTGCACCTATTTTCTATGTTTCTATCTCTGGAGAAAAAAGTAATGGCTAACGCTTCGGGTCGGGACCCTTCTTCAGACCGAAAGTGTAGAGCAGCCGTCGGAGAGAAGAAAGCGTCTTCAAAGTAGGCTTGCCTTGATTTTCAATCTGAAGAAGGGTCTCGACCCCCAAACGTCGCCTATCCATGTTCTCCAGAGATGCTGCCTGGCCGGCTGAGTTACTCCAGCATATCTGTGGAGAGAAAGGACAGGCGACTTTTCGAGACAGGATCCTGATAAGTGACCATTTGGTTTCCCTTCACCTGCACTGGCTTTTAATTTATTCCCATCCAGGTGAGTCAATGCAATACTGTAGGTGCAACGCTCTGTAATGCTCGCAGCGGTTCGCCCACTGACCCAAAACCCCCCACGAATGAACAAGGTACATATATCAACATATCTTTTTACATCCGCATTATCTGTTTTGTGTATTACAAATAAATGTGTTTATTTAAAACAGAATTTCCTACAATGTAATTCATTAATTCGTACTTAAAATAAAACGCAACCGTTTTAACAATATTTAAAAGAACTCATAACCTTTAAGTGAACCTTAACACCAGCGCTGTTTTCCTTCGTAAATGTTGTCCAGCGGGATAATTATCTCAAATCCTATCTGTTATATTACCCGAAACTTCCCCCATTCCTTCTCTCCAGAGACGCTGCCTGACCCGCTGAGTTGCTCCAGCTTTTTGTGTCTATCTTCGGTGTAAACCAGCATCTGCAGTTCCTCCCTACAGATATTCCTTTGCTAACCCCAACGCAATGGGGAAAAAAAAAACATTTGCTTTTCAAGTGCAGGACGACGTGCATTTATTTCCCGATAATTGGGCAGAAAATGTTAAATAACACAGATTAGACAACACAGTGGGATTTTAATATTGACATGAATGTTCAGATATAATAGGGACTTGTGACTTTGAATAAGGAATGCTGTATAATTCTAACTAGACAATGGCAACATCTATACGTCCACAGAAGAGACAGTCAAACTGTTTGAAAACAGTGCAGCAATAGACAATAGACAACAGGTGCAGGAGTAGGCCATTCGGCCCTTCGAGCCAGCACCGCCATTCACTGTGAGCATGGCTGATCATCCCCAATCAGTACCCCGTTCCTGCCTTCTCCCCTTATCCGCTATCTTTAAGAGTCCTATCTAGCTCTCTCTTGAGAGCATCCAGAGACCCTGCCTCCATCGCCCTCTGAGGCAGAGAATTCCACAGACTCGCCACTCTCTGTGTGAAAAATAGAGAGCCTGAATCTCTAAACTAAATTAAATATAATGTGTAGGGAGGAACTGTAAAGCTGGTTTAAACCGAAGAGGGACACAAAATGCTGGAGTAACTCAACGGGGCAGACAGCATCAGTCTGAAGAAGGGTCTCGACCCGAAACGTCACCATTCCTTCTATCCAGAGATGCTGCCTGTCCCCAATGAGTTACTCCAGCTTTGTGTGTCGATCTTTGGTTTAAACCAGCGTTACAGTTCCTCCCTACAAATTATATTTAATTTAGTTTAGAGATTCAGGTCTACGGACGGGACTGGTTTAGAGGGATATGGGCCAAACACTGGCAGGTGAACAGGATGTCAAAGGACTCATGTCAGCACCTGAAACTAATTTAAAACGCATGACTTGGCATTTGAATGTTGGTTGCTTCTCCGTGCAACACCGTGGATGCCTTTCTGCATCTTACTTATTGCCACCAGATATGGGGGGGGGGGATCGTTTAATATTTCGGCAGTTTCAGCGTTGAGTGCACTTGCAACAGCCTGCAGCCGAACCGTGACATTGACGATGCAGTGGTCACTTGAACTAAGTGAGTGGAAAGTTTAGCCCGGTACGCCGTACGGATAAGTGTAGCGTCCATTTGCCAATTCGTCTAGAGATGAGAGAGAGAGAGAGAGAGAGAGAGAGAGAGGGGGGGGGGGGGGGGGGGGTTATGTGTCCACTTTCTTACATCTTTCGGGTCGGGATCCTTCTTCAGACTGAGACCCTATTTGTTGTGTGCTATCCAGTCAGCGGAAAGGCTAGATCAGTCTGAAGAAGGGTTTCGGCCCGAAACGTCGCCTATCTCCTTCTCCATAGATGCTGCTGCACCCGCTGAGTTTCTCCAGCCTTTTGTCTACCCCAGCGGAAAGACTATACATGATTACAATGAAGCCGAGCGCCGTGTACAGATAAAGGGACGATACACGATAAAGGGAATAACGTTTAGTGCAAAATAAAGTCCTATAACGTATCGGATTAAATAGAAACACAGAAAATAGGTGCAGGAGTAGGCCATTCGGCCCTTCGAGCCTGCACCGCCATTCAATATGATCATGGCTGATCATCCAACTCAGTATCCCGCACCTGCCTTCTCTCCATACCCCTTATCCCTTTAGCCACAAGGGCCACATCTAACTCCCTCTTAAATATAGCCAATGAACTGGCAACTACCTTCTGTGGCAGAGAATTCCACAGATTCACCACTGTCTGTGTGAAAAATGTTTTTCCCATCTCGGTCCTAAAAGATTCCCCCCTTATCCTTAAACTGTGACCCCTTGTCCTGGACTTCCCCAACATCGGGAACAATCTTCCAGCATCTAGCCTGTCCAACACCTTAGGAATTGTGCAAGTTTCTATAAGATCCCCCCTCAGTCTTCTAAATTCTAGCGAGTACAAGCCGAGTCTATCCAGTCTTTCCTCATATGAAAGCCCTGACATCCCAGGAATCAGTCTGGTGAACCATCTCTGTACCCCCTCTATAGTCTGAGGGTCTCTAAATCAGGCAGATGACAGCTCATTAAAACACCGCTCATGATAACATATAAACTACGTGGATATGTGGACTATTGAAAGATTATGGGAAGAAGGCTGGAGGATGGGGTTAACAGGGAGAGATTGAACAGCCATGATTGAATGGCGGAGCAGGCTTGACGGGCCGAATGGCCTAATTCTGCTTATGAACGTATGATATATAAGAGGGAACTGCAGTTGCTGTTTAAGCGGATGCATAAGCTGCTTAAGCAGATGCTTCTGAAATGTCCAGAGATGCTGGCTGACCCGCTGAGTTAGTCCAGCATTATGTGCCTATCTTCGGTATGAACTTGTGATATTTGATTTTCTTACAGGGTCGGTAGCTGTGTATCCAAGCATAAAGTAAAACGTGACACAAAGTGAACAGCAGATGCTGGAATCTGGAGCAAAGGATCGCAGAATGCTGGAGGAACTCAGCGGGCCAGGCAGCTTCTGTGGAGAGGGGTGTCTTGGGTCGCATCCTGTGGAGTTGCTCCAGAGGCTTACTTTCGCTCCTCATTCAGTGACAAGGGCGAATGGATTATTTTACAATGCGCCTTTAAATCTTAATTCCAAACCTGACCTATCACAAATCGTTTGATATTAGCATTAGTGTCAAATATCCATGTGAGCAGAAAAGTAAAACTAAATCGGTGGCCCTGCTTTCAGAACAAGTCTGTCATCGAATATTTACCATGCTTGTTATTTCTCTCTGGAGATTCCACACACATTAAGCCACACATCAAAGATATATATTACTAGATATAGTAAATTACGTAAATAGATATTACTAGATATAGCCACGTCTTTTTTTTAATTGCATCGTGTTTATTGCACCATCATGTCTTAAAAGTGCAATTTTGATTAAACTTAAACACAAGGGACCCCGATTATAATAACAACAATTCCCCGGGGGGGGGAGCAAAGTCACTTTTATTTGAGCCCCAAGGAACCGCAGATGCTGGAACCTCGAGTAAATCACAAAGTGCTGGAAGAACTGTGCGGGTGAGGCAGCATCTGTGGAAGGGGTAGGGGTGGTCAGGCAACGGTTCTGAGGGTGCAAGGAACTGGTTTATCAAATAAACACAGTAATTCAGCGGGTCAGGCAACATCGCTGGAGAACAGGAGAACAGGAGAACGTTGCAGTTTGGGACCCTTCTTCAGACTGCAACATACTGCAACAACCATGATTGCAACTTGGGAAAGAAAGATGGAAAATGAACTGCAGGTAGAAATATCCACCCAGAGCCACCTTGCTCGACTTCCCACCTTTATCCAAATTGCCAGTCTTTGTCATCCCCCACCTCTCTTCCAGCTTGCCCACCCCTCCCTCCCTCAACCTGAATATGAAGAACGGTCCAGACTCGAAACGTCGCCTATCAATGTTCTCCAGAGATGCTGCCTGACCAGCTGAGTTACCATTATGTTTTGTTTATCTGTTTGTCACACACACACACACACACACACACACACACACACACACATGAACAGACATAAACACACACACGGACGGACACACACACACGGAGGAACACACATAGAGACACACGGACGAACACACACAGAGACACACATGAACACACATAAACACACACACACACACATACATACACACACACACGGACGGACACACAGACAGACACACAAATACACATATATGTGTGTATGTACATGCATACATATATGTACACACACACACACACATATATATATATATACATGTGTGTGTGTGTGAAGGTCTGTATATATATGTATGTATGTATGTATACATATATATTTATGTATATAGAATATAAATATATGTATCGATGTATAGGAAAGTACAGCAGATGCTGGTTTAAATCGAAGGTAGCCACAAAATGCTGGAGCAGCTCAGCGGGACCAGCAGTATCTCTGGAGAGAAGGTATAGTATGTATGTACATGTATGCATATGTGTGAATATGTACATATACATATACACACACTCACATATAAATATGAATATGAATATATGTATATTATAATATCGAACTTTATCTGTTGACCATGGTTTTTACAGAGTGCTGTGTTTACACATTTGTAATGCTGCTGCGAATAGTAATTGCATTGTTTCGTTTCGGGACGTATGACAACCAGACTGTTGACCGGACCCACTGGAGCTCTCTGTCCCGCTGCGCCACCCCTCCCTGGCCGCCGGGGGGCGCTCGGCCAATGGTCAGGCGCGTTTGACGTCGCGGAAGGCAACAGGGAGGGGGCGGGCGGGTGACGTCAGACGTCAGACGCCGGGCGGAGGGAGGGAGGGTGTCGTCAGACGCCGGGCGGAGGCGGGCGGGGCGGAGGGAGGGGGGTTAAAACTTACAAAATTCTTAAGGGGTTGACAGGCTAGATGCAGGAAGATTGTTCCCGATGTTGGGAAGTCCAGGACAAGGGTCACAGCTTAAGGGGGGGAAATCCTTTAAGACCGAGATGAGAAAGACTTTCTTCACACAGAGAGTGGTGAGTCTCTGGAACTCTCTGCGAGGGTAGTTTGAGGCCAGGGCTATATTTAAGAGTGAGCCCTTGTGGGGGATCGCCGGATTACTGAGAGGCTCGAAGGTGACGTCAGACGTCAGTCGTGACGGCGCGGGAGGGTGGACGTCAGACGCCGCCGGGCGGGGCGGGGCGGGACGGGTGACGTCAGACGCCGGGCGGGCCGGGCGGGGCGGGGAGGGTGACGTCAGGCGACGGGCGGGGCGGGCGGGGCGGGGCGGGGAGGGTGACGTCAGGCGCCGGGCCGGGCGGGGCGGGGGGGGCGGAGCGCTGCTTAAGCGGGACGTGCCCCTTGCACAGAGGCGCATTCGGGATGGGTCCGCTCCGAGCCGCTGCCCTTCTCCTCTGCTCGGTCAACTGCTGGTGGGATTTACAGTGCGTGGAGCCCGCTGCCTTGTCCTTGTCCCTGTCCCCGGCTCCTTCTTCTCCTCCCTCCACCTCCTCTCCCATCCCCTCAACCACCACCTCCTCCACCTCCACCTCTCCCTCTTCCTCCACCTCTTCTCCCATCTCCTCGACCACCTCCACCTCCTCTCCCATCTCCTCAACCACCACCTCCTCCACCTCCACCTCTCCCTCTTCCTCCACCTCCACTCTCTCCTCAACCACCACCTCCTCCACCTCTCCCTCTTCTCCACCTCCACTCCCATCTCCTCAACCACCACCTCCTCCACCTCTCCCTCTTCCTCCATCTCCTCTCCACCTCCTCGACCTCCTCCACCTCCACCTCTCCCTCAACCTCCACTTCCACTCCCATCTCCTCAACTACCTTCTTCATCACCTCCACCTCCAGCTCCTCTCCCATCCCCTCATCCACCACCTTCTCCACCTCCACTTCCACCACCACCTCCTCTCCCATCCCCTCGACCACCTCTCCTCCCACCTTCTCCACTATCACCTCCTCCTCCTCCTCTCCCTCCTCCTCCTCCTCGCTCCGGCAACTGCTGGCTCCAGAGGCGACTCAGCAGGCCAGACGGGGCCGGCGGGCCCACGCCGCGGTCCCTCACCACTTCATGATGTCAATGTACAGGACTTACTCAGCAGCCGGCAAACTGGGATTAAACGCCAGCGTCTTCCGCGCCACCAAGTCTGCCAACACGATCACAAGTTTCGTGGACGGTGCAGAAGGTTGGTCCTGACCACAAATCCGTTTCCTTATAAAACAAAATTGCTAAGATTAAGATCCGATAAAAAAAATGGTATACAGAAGGAGGGAAGATGAATTTCGCCTCCCCAGATGCTGCCTGACTCGCCGAGTTCCTCCAGTACTTGGTAATTTTGCTCACCATTCCAGCAAATTATGTCTCAATGTCTTGTATACCTCTCCGACTGTCTATAGTTCGTCCGGCACTTGGTGTTTTAGTTTGCTCGTGATTGCAACGATTGCCGTCTACATGTCTTTTAGATCTTTCCAATTGTCCATATAGTTCCTCCAGCCCGTGGTATTTTTTGCTCAAGGGTCCAGCAATTGTGCCTCTTAAAATGTCTTTTATACCCTTCCAACTTTGTAAGCTCCTCCAGCACTTGGTGTTCCTTTGTCAAGCATATATCTATCTCTCCAACTTTCCACAGTTCCTCCACCACTTGGTGCGTGTGTTTTTCCCAAACAACTATCTCTTCAACTATCTATTAGTTCCTCCGGCTCTTGTTGTGTTTTTTATGTTCGCTCAAGGTTCGAGGCTCCGTGTATCAGAGTCTCCGTGTTCCCTTTAAACCTCTGCGACTGTCTACAGTTCCTCCAGCACTCAGTGTTTTCCTGCTTAAGATTCCAACCGTCCGCATCGTCCCCACATCTCCTTGTAAAATGTTAACACTTTCTGCCGAGTCCCCTTTTTCATTTTCATTCCCACTTCAGATGCCCAATTTCTGTCTGGATGGAATCATTTTTAATTATTTTTACCGGCAGCAATCGGTGTAACTTGGTTGAGACGGGTGGTCAAATACAGCTATTCTCGTGAAAGAATGAATCACTGGAGTTTTATTATTGGGGGGGGGGGGGGGGGGGGGGGGGGGGGTTATTTTTGCAAAGTGTAATAAGAATTATGCAAAGTTGTGGCTTCTGAAACGATGGGGGGGGGGGGGGGCACATAGCAACGTTTAAAGTTGCAGTTTTCTAAAATGACAATCTACAAAGAGCGCAGGAAACGTTTGATTTAGACAATAGACAATAGACAATAGGTGCAGGAGGAGGCCATTCGGCCCTTCGAGCCAGCACCGCCATTCAATGTGATCATGGCTGATCATCCCCAATCAGTACCCCCCGTTCCTGCCTTCTCCTCATGTCCCCTGACTCCGCTATCTTTAAGAGCCCTATCTAGCTCTCTCTTGAGAGTATCCAGAGAACCGGCCTCCACCGCCCTCCGGGGCAGAGAATTTAGTATCGCGAAGGTGACTTGCGTCAAATGTATTGGGGGAAATATTTGAGCCTTAAAACAAGCAGGGCTCGACGCAACTATCCTGGACCCAGGACTATCGGTGAAGTTACGCAATCAGTGCTACCTGTTATGTTACACCGCGCCTGCCTGGAAGTAGGTGCATTTTATTTTTCTAAGCGGTCCCTTCCTGCATTCTGCGAGTGCCTGGCAAAACATAAGCGGTCGGGCGGTCGGCCACATGATGGTGACCCCGAAAGATCACTTTGATCTCTGCTTTCGTTAAGATGGTATTCATCCCCCAACTTCAATCCGAAAACCGCACATTGGTCTTTTCACAAGAGTTCGCGAATAGAAAAGAAACAGGTAGGAGACTCGTGTTTTTTAAAGACGGCGTGAATATACCTGTTTCGACGTTGATTGCTGGATAGAGCTGTTGGAAGGTGTCATCCCGAGGTGGCTTATTAGAATCGGGTAGCAGAGATTGGCGCATTTCTCAATTTCAAGTGAAGAGAGTCAAGGGTGGTTTATCGCCATGTGTCCCAGATAGGACAATGCAATCTTGCTTACTGCAGCACAACAGAATATGTAAACATAGCGCATAAACGAGAAAAAAAAAAGTTCAGTGTGTGTGTGTGTCTATATACACACATACACACATGCTAAAAAAAAAACCCAATTATGGTGCAATAATAATTATAGTCTGTTGCAGTTCAGAGCTTGTTCGTTGTCGTGTTTAATAGCCTGGTGGCTGAAGGGAAGAAGCTGTTCCTGAACCTGGACGTTACAGTCACAGTTTGCAGGCTCCTGGACCTTCTTCCCGATGGCAGGTGCAGCCGCAAGCCACGCTTCCTGTGCAGTGTACATGCATTCCCACCGAGTTACATCAAACAGAATCCCCGAGACCTTAATTTGGGACTGAAAACATGCGAATTGATATTCAGTCCGAATTTGTAAATTCAAACCTCGTTGTCGTTTAGTTTCCTTTCGTTCATTGTCATGTGTAGCGAGGTGCAGTGAAAAGCCTTTTTTTTTTGGTTTGTTTGTTTGTCGCGCTGTCGGGTCAGCGTGAAGACGATACATGATTACAGTCACTCCTTCCACAGTGTTACAGATACAGGATAAAGGGAATAATGTAGGGAGGAACTCCAGCTGCTGCTTTATGCCGAAGATAGACACAAAATGCTGGAGTAACTCAGCGGGACGGGCAGCAGCGTCTCTGGAGAGAAGAATGGGTGACGTTCGGGTCGAGCCTTCTATCTCTGTAGCTACCTTTGAGGATGAAGTGAATAAGGTTTAGTGCACCCGGTTAAGTCCGATTCAAGATAGTCAGAGTCCGTTGGTGGAGGAGGACTGATTTAATAATAGACCCAAACTCTAGCAAGCACCCAGGTCACTTCCCAAATGTAATTCAAAAATCAGTAAGGACGCTGAAGAGGATGATGACAATGGCATGAATACATTTCAAATCGATGGTGGTCGCGTCTCTGTCTTGAGGGGGAAATAAACACACGGCCCTTCGGGTTCTTTGCCCCTGGGGTTTCGCATGCAACCTAAATCCCTTGATGTTGTTCGCCGATTAGAGTCACGGCGTGGCAACGGGTGTCGGGGGCGATGGGGAGAAAGGGGGGTTGCGAGGGAAAGATGGATTCAGCCACGGCTGACAGGCGGAGTGGCCTCGATAGGGCCGAACGGCCTAATTCTGCTCCTAGAACTCGCGAACCTGTGAACTGTTGAACGCCGGCGCGCGTCTCTGCGTGGGGTTTGTTGCTCGAAGCATTTCGCAATCAGACGCAAACCAAACCAGGGAGTAACGGTGATCAATTTGAGACAGCATGCTCTTGGAAATGAAATACTTGTTGATCAGTACGAGCGCCTAGCGGAAGTTGCAACCCCCCCCCCCCCCCCCCCACCCCCCCCCCCCCTCCCTCCCACCCCCCCTCTCCCTCCCTCCCTCCCTCCACCACCCCCCGTTCATAAATCACAACGCAGTTTTATTAAGATTTACGAAGACACATTTCATTAATGCCATAGATTTAATTTCAGACGTCCTTGATCAAATCAAGCCGGGATGGGTTTAAAAATATAATTACAATGAGCGATTAACAGAAGTGATGGAAGCGGCGGGAGGAAGAAAAAAAAAAACCCCAGTTTGTTAACAAACCCTTCCGAGGAACCGTGAACGACATTCATCGGTGCATTAAATTGCTGACTAATGAAAAGCAGAGACCAAGGGCATCCGAATATCAAGCCACAAATGAGCCAAAACAGATGCAGGATCGCGATCTGAAAACTAGAAAGCAGGCTCCGTTACTTTGAGTGTTAAAGAAGGAACTGCAGATGCTGGAAAATCGAGGGTACACAAAAGGCTGGAGAAACTCAGCGGGTGCAGCAGCATCTAAGGAGCGAAGGAGATAGGCGACGTTTCGGGCCGAAACGACGCCTACCCCCTTCGCTCCTTAGATGCTGCTGCGCCCACTGAGTTTCTCCAGCCTTGTGTGTTACCCTCCGTTACTTTAACATTGTTTAAAATGTCCGAGGAAGGGTCTCGGCCCGAAACGTCGCCTAGCCCTGTTCTCCACAGATGCTGCCTGGCCCGTCGAGTCACTCCAGCACTCAGTATTTCATGGTTTAAAAAAGACACGAGTTGAATCGAACTCATCTGAGTTGCTTATATAGATATATATATTAAATGCATTGCTGAAAGATTAACGTCAAGAGACCGTTTACAGACAGTTTACAAGCGGCTCTCGATTAACTTAAGGGGTTGGACAGGCTAGATGCAGGAAGATTGTCCCCGATGTTGGGGAGGTCCAGAACAAGGGGTCACAGTCTAAGGATAAGGGGGGATTCCTTTAGGACCGAGATGAGGGAAACATTTTTCACACAGAGGGTGGTGAGTCTCTGGAATTCTCTGCCACAGAAGGTAGTTGAGGCCAGTTCATTGGCCATATTTAAGAGGCAGTTAGATGTGGCCCTTGTGGCTGAAGGGATCAGGGGGTATGGAGAGAAGGCAGGTACAGGATACTGAGTTGGATGATCAGCCATGATCATATTGAATGGCGGTGCAGGCTCGAAGGGCCGAATGGCCTACCCCTGCACCTATTTTCTATGTTTCTAACTGGATCGGCGGGGGGAGGTAGACTTGTGCACTACAGGGGGTGCAGGTTTGACAATATGGAGCGAATGCGCCGCTAACTGCAAACCGATTAGCCCAGCGCTCGGAGCCGGGCAGCTTGTTAATAAGTATATTTAGTAATCGGCTCTAAAATATCACGTTTACTTTTGAAGTATGTTCCCCCGCATCGGCTCCTCGAGGGCCAGAGTAGCTGCCTTGTTTTAATGCAGGAGGACAATCACACGGCGTTTTTCGGTTCAGGCCTGTGGCTGCACACACACAGAACTCAGTCTACTCGCTGATGTGATCTAATGTGTCACCGCCCTGACCCGGGTCGGACCTTCCGAGGGGTTGTTTAGCAGAAAGACAGTGATTTGAGTATTTGAACTCCATGATCTAATTGAGTGTGCATGTCACAATATATCAAAAATTCGCTGTTCTCCCGTAATGAATTGGTGGAAGCCAATGGCACACCACGACAAAATAGCCCCGCACAACTTCCGTCCTTCCTTAAAATGCTTGTTTCTTTTAGTAGTTACCACCCTCCGCGATCGCTACTTTGCAAGGCATTAATTGCTGGGTACGGCTGCCTTGGAGCCCAGTAGACTTTGAACAAAAATAAAACCCCGACAAAAGGCGGAATTTCTGCTCAACATCCAAACGACCGTTTGCTCTAACCACCCGTCTTTCTTAAACAACACCAATTGATAGGTTGATAGAGGTATTTTACCCCCCCACCCCCCCCCCCCCCCACCCCCGCCCAAAAAAACGGAGACTCGCAGCAAAGCGAGAGGGGGAGAGTTTGGGAAAGTATGTTGTATGTTTCGCCGTTCCTTTACGGGGCACAAGATCAGACAAGAACGAGCCGAATGTAGCAAAATTACTTTTGGCACATGAAGTAACTCATTAAAACGCAGATGGCGAACATTGGCCGCGGGACCCCCCCCCCCCCCACCCCCCCCCCCCCCCCCCCCCCCCCCAACAATAGAGGATCTTTGCAGAGAGAAACATATCAATTAGGGGAAGGATTTAAAGAAAATGCGACGGCTTTAGAGGCATAGTCTGAAGCTGCAAAGAGAGGGAAGGGGAAGGGGAGGAAGAGAAAATTCAGTTTTAAATAAATGGATGATTTATTTAGTCTCATTACAAGTTCGCGTGGTAACCGCGTGACGGCCGCGTCGGATCCCCTCGCGTCGTGTGTATGTGGCGGATAATAGAGAAACTGAAATCTTCCGTCGGGGTTTGGAAATCACAAGCAATAACTTTATTTCCAGAACCCTGTCCGCCTGACCCCCCCAAAAATAAAGGAAAAAATAATTCTGAGTGCAATTTAAACCAGCTATTCCAGTCCAGTGCGACTCAACGGTGCGACGTTGGGAAAGGGTTTTAGAGGGTTGAAAAATAACATACATTTTCAATAACTTCTGACCTTTCTCTTTAACCGTAAGAGCGGTTCTCGTTCCCTGTCCCACCCTGGTCGGGCTGCTTATAACTGCACGCGGAAACAAAAAAAAAAAAAAAACAGGAAAAAAAATGATGACTTTAAAGCACTCTTAAGACGCAAGGGAAATGAAATATAAGCAGGGAAGTATTTTAATGGATGAAGAGAGAATTGGAAACTGTTAATTATTTGGTGAGCTTGTATTCGATTTGTTTGAGACCCACATAAAAACACTAATGGGGAACAGACGCTAGAGGTAACTGCCCCAAAACAGAAGGTTCCAATCTAACTTTAATATTACACTCTGTCGAGGGGAAAGTGAGAGGACAGAATATCAGAACCATTAGTGGGATACGGCGAAGGACACGTTCTCTGACCAAGTCCAAACTTGAACTGTAGGGTAAGAAAGACTTTAAACAAACTGCAAGTATTTTACGGAAATGCTTATTGTCTGAAAATGCGGCCGGGTGTACGTTAGTTTAAAAATCTATTTCATGCTCGGCGAAAGATTGATAAATTCGAATTTATTTCAAACTTGCATGCACTGTTTGCAACGCAATATCATTTGTTTCTCTTGTCTAAGGACATAGAGAATAAGGATTGCTGTAAGGACATAGTTTTTGTGTGTGTGTGTGTGTGTGTGTGTGTGTGTGTGTGTGCGCGAACTAGACTAGTATAGGCGTTGCAGTCTTGAGGTATTGGTGTGTTTTGGCCGTCACATATTGCATGTATGAGTAAAAAAAACTGTAAATAAACTTGCAAGTATTTTACTGAAATGCTTATTGTCTGAAAATGCGGCCGGGTTTACATTAGTTTAAATCTATTTCATGCTCTGAAGAAGGGTTTCGGCCCGAAACGTCGCCTATCTTCCTTCGCTCCTGCACCCGCCGAGTTTCTCCAGCATTTTGTGCGCCCTTGCATGTATGATAGTTGTGTTTACAGGCCTGTTGTGCGAATGCAAACACGAATTTTCATTGTCCCGCTGTCGTTACACATGGCAACCCTCGGCTCAATTGTAAAAAAAGCGGAATTTATGGGGAATAACTGCAGTGTTTTTCGATATCTGTTTAAACCTCGCGTCGTCCCAAGTGAAAGGTCTGCATCATATGTTATACTCATAACTATTAGAAACAGATACTTCTGTTCTGTTCATCCCACGCCATCATTTTACCATCGCTTTGGCTGCGGAGAGAAGCAGCGGGTTTTCAGATAATTGAATGCCCCATAATGCGAGAGTCGACGCCGTCGCTAGGTTCAACAGGACGGTCGCAAATCAGCTCAATCGAGACATGCGCTGCGCTTGTGGCGAAGAACGTTTGTATCACTGAGATTTAGAAATCGGTGCTTTCATTCTTCCCAAAACAGGACGCCGGCTGGCCCGGACAACATATCCAGGGACCGCCAGTTTGTCATCTTGGTAGAAATTTATGATGGGAATTACAGGCGCTCTCGGCGGGAGAGAGGGAGAGCTGTCGGGTCGCACTGCAATAGATGGGCTACACTCACCCAGACCAGGCGACAGAGGGGGGGGGGGGGGAGAACAGGCCACTCGGCCCCTCGAACCCGTCCCTCTGTTCAACAGTCGAGAGAGAGAGAGAGAGAGAGAGAGAGAGAGAGAGAGAGAGAGAGAGAGAGAGAGCGGGAGAGGGAGAGAGTGTGTCAAGAGTGTTTCATTGCCATACGTCCCAGATAGGACATTGAAATTCTTACTTGCAGCAGCCCAACAGAATATGTAAACATACTACTCTGAATAATATAATAAACGAGAAAAAAATCCAGTGTGTGTGTGTGTGTGTGTGTGTGTATATACACACACACACACACACACACACACATACTCTCTCTTTCTCACACACACACACACACACACACACACACACACACACACACACACACACACACACACACACACACACACACACACACATATATATATATGAAACACTTAGACCAGCATCTGCATTTCCTTCCTATATATATATAACCTGTCCCTGGGTAAATCTATATATGTATAATCCATATAGGAAGGAACTGCAGATGCTGATTTAAACCGAATAATATAGTTTCATACAAAAACAAATAACATATAATAGTCAATATTAACAATAATAGTCCAGGTGCTCCAGAGCTTATTGGAGGTTGTAGTGTTTAATAGCTTGATGGCTGCAGGGAAGAAGCTGTCCCTGAACCCGGACGTGGGCAGTGACGGTGGCGCAGCGGGAGAGTCGCTGCCTGCCAGCAAAATGCAGCGCCGGAGACCCGGGTTCGATCCCGACCACGGGCGCTGTCTGTGCGGAGTGTGTACGCTCTCCCCGTGCCTGCGTGGGTTTTCTCCGCTTTCCTCCCACACCCCAAAGACGTACAGCTTTGTAGGTTAATTGGCTTGATAAAAAATGTAAAATGGTCCAAGTTCGACTATAAAATTCAGGTTACAGTTTTCAGGCTCATGTGCCTTCCTCCCGACGGCGAGTCCGATGGCAACCTTCGCCCGTGTTCCCGCCCGGCCTCAGTAATGGTCACCTCCAGATCGCAATAATCTATCCGAATCCTGCCTCAAAAAAAATGAGTTGATTGTTTTCTCTAATAATGATTCTTTGGAACTGTGTTCCTCAATTGGCGATGGGAGCAGTTTATAAAAATATATATATATATATTTTATAAATATATATTATATTTTATATATATATATATATATATATATATATAAGTTTTTATAAGTTTATAAAAATATATATATATATATATATATGTATATGTATATGTATATGTGTATATATATATATATATAATATATATATATATATATATATATATATATATATAAACTGCTCCCACCGCCAATTGAGGAACACAGTTCCAAAGAATCATTATTAGAGAAAACAATCAACTCATTTAGGGTACACTCAATGCTGGAGAAGTTCAGCGGGTGCAGCAACATCTGAGCTTCTCCAGCATTTTGTCTACCCTCGATTTTACCAGCATCTGCAGTTCCTTCTTTAACAATCAACTGATTTAAACGTGGGACTCCTTATATTTTTTTTTAATACAGCGCCCCTAATTCAAGATTATTCTACCAGAGGAAACATCCCGTCGTCGACCTCTGGGCCTGGAACGTTGTATGGATCTAATATGCTTCCGTCGTCAGCTCCGCACTGTCTATACTCCTGCTGATACGAGTCTGTT
Source organism: Okamejei kenojei (assembly GCA_035221665.1). Taxonomy (NCBI): domain Eukaryota; kingdom Metazoa; phylum Chordata; class Chondrichthyes; order Rajiformes; family Rajidae; genus Okamejei; species Okamejei kenojei. Next base: position 128,047,221 of record CM069134.1, on the reverse strand, counting down.
CTGCCCGAATTTTGAATTTCTTACTTCCCTGGTATAAATCTTTTCCAATTGTACTCAGAAGACTTATGTTGTTCACAATTGTGCATATCTCAACAACCCTAAAACTCAATTTTGACAACATTGTCAGTTGCTTCACTTTGTCACATTAGGGCAGTATATATGGCTCGACCTTTCACCATAAGACAATCTGCCCATCGCAGGTATTTGTCTGGTAAATGTTCTTTGTACGGCTTCTAAGACGGTGCTACCCTTTCTTAAATAAGGGGATGAATGCTGATTACCGAAACAGCCTCGCCCACATCCTCTGTCATTGAAAGATGCGACAAAATTAATATACAATATTCTCTTATTTCCCACAAATGCTTTCTGAACTGCACGCTATCATTTGGCGAATTCCGCAGCAGGACACTCGCATACGCCGCGACGTTACACTTTGTATGGGGCAGCGCTGGAGTTGCTGCCTCGCAGCGCCAGAGAGAACGGACTCTACAGCCGCTGTCTGTACGGAGTTTGCACAATCTCCCCGTGACCTGCGTGGGTCTTCGGTTTCCTCCCACACTCCAAAGGTTAATTGGCTTGGGTCCCGTATGCTTGGTATCGTGTGTATTGTCCCTAGCATGTGCAGGGTGTAGTGTAGGTAGACAAAAGTGCTGGAGAAACTCAGCGGGTGCAGCAGCATCTGTGGAGCGAAGGAAATAGGCAACGTTTCTGGCCGAAACCCTTCTTGAGACAGGATATAATGTAAGTGCGGTGATCGCTGGTCGGCGCGGACTCGCTGGGTCGAAGGGCTTGTTTCCGTGCTGTATCTCTAAAATAAACTAAACTACCTCGTCGGTTTGACATAACGCTGGAATTAGCATTAAGAAAATGCGAGGAACGCAACAAACAACAAACCGAATCAAATCAAACCGATAGTCAGGGCGTGTGAAGGAAGGAACTGCAGATGCTGGTTTAAACCGAAGATAGGCGCACAATGCTGGAGCGGGACAGGCAGCCTCTCTGGAGAGAAGGAATAGGTGGCGTTTCGGGTCGAGACCCTTCTTGTCAGAGTCTGTATTAAATTGTGGTCGACACAACACATACGCCGTGGAAAACCTTCTGCAAGTCCTTATGAGTCGAAGGAATATTCGCGAGCAAATAACACCCTAATGTCATAGAAACATAGAAACATAGAAAATAGGTGCAGGAGGAGGCCATTCGGTCCTTCGAACCAGCACCGCCATTCATTGTGATTATGGCTGATCGTCCCCTATCAATAACCCGTGCCTGCCTTCTCCCCATATCCCTTGACTCCACTAGCCCCTAGAGCTCTATCCAACTCTCTCTTAAATCCATCCAGTGACTTGGCCTCCACTGCCCTCTGTGGCAGGGAATTCCACAAATTCACAACTCTCTGGGTGAAAAAGTTTTTTCTCACCCCAGTCCTAAATGGCCTCCTCTTTATTCTAAGACTGTGGCCCCTGGTTCTGGACTCGCCCAACATTGGGAACATTTTTCCTGCATCTAGCTTGTCCAGTCCTTTTATAATTTTATATGTTTCTATAAGATTCCCCTTCATCCTTCTAAACTCCAGTGAATACAAGCCCAGTCTTTTCAATCTTTCCTCATATGACAGTCCCGCCATCCCAGGGATCAATCTCGTGAACCTACGCTGCACTGCCTCAATCACAAGGATGTCCTTCCTCAAAATAGGAGACCAAAACCGTACACAATACTCCAGATGTGGTCTCACCAGAGCCCTCTACAACTGCAGAAGAATGTCCAGGAATATATATATTTAAAAACAACCTAAAAAAAAGGGGATAGCATGAAGTGCAGGTGGAATTCGGCGGGACAGGTAGCATCTGTGGAGGGGAATGGACAAAGGACAGGTTTCAGGTCGGGACCCTTGTTCAGACTTTAAAAATCAATATCTTACTGGAATGGAGTAAAAGAAACGCTTTAATACTAATTATTTTTGCAAAATAAAAATAAACAAATGTTTGATCTTGTTCAATAACCCGGCGACGTGCATCATTTTGTGGAATGATGACATTTTCGTTCTGCCAACGAGCCCCTTTTCACTCTCCCGCAGCCGTGTTCGACTTGGTCTCAAGAAGGGTCTCGACCCGAAACGTCACCCGTTCCTTCTCTCCAGAGACGCGGCCTGTCCCGCCGAGTTACTCCAGCTTTTCGTGTCTCTCTTCGGTTTAAACCAGCATCTGCATTCCCTTCCAACACAATTTGGTCCAATTTAGCATTCGAGTAAACCGCATCCCGTAGCTGTGAGGGTCTTGATTTTTGTTCGGCTCTCTTTGTGACTCGCTACTTTTCTTGCGTCGCTGTATTTGGAGAACGGGTGCATTCTAATTTACAGGAGAGAGCTGTAGGTTTTCAGAAGTAGATCTTTTGTCACCAACTGTCCAAGTAAAACAGTCTGCGTCCACTTCAGACAGACACAAAAAGCTGGAGTAACTCAGCGGGTCAGGCAGCATCTCTGGAGTAAAAGGGAATAGGTGACGTTTGGGGTCAAGACCCTTCCTTCTTCAGACTGCAGGTTTGCCAAAGGAAGGGACAAAAAGTGCTGGAGTAATTCTGCGGGCCAGGCAGCGTATAAAAGGGAATAGGCGACGTTTCGGGTCGGGACCCTTCTTCGCACCTGTCTCGGCCAACCCCCTTGGTCAAGATGAAAAGACACCTTTAATATTATAATAGAGCATTCTGCCCCTCAATGCTTGATTTTCGATTGAAATCCACAGAACCTCCGTCTAGGACTGTGAATTGACTGCTTAAAACTGGGGGGGGGGGGGGGGGGGGGGGGGGGGGGGGGGGGGGGGGGGGGGGGGGGGGGGGGGGGGGGGGGGGGGGGGGGGGGGCAGAGTCGAGAGGGGGGATGATTCAGTGGTTACATGCATTCTAGGAGTCTTTATTTTACAACGAGGTTGGTTCTGTAAAGGATTCATTGAAGGACATTAATGGTTAGGTTACTAGCTGGCGGAAAGGTGGCGTTTACTTAGAGACCAGGTGTAGTTTAAGAAAAACACCATTCGCATGACTTGAGTTTCTTAACGGACACATACACGGACACACACACACACACACACCGCACACACACGCACACACACAGCACACACACACACACACGCACACACACACACACACACATACACACCACACACACACACACAGACATACACACACACACACACACGCACACACACACGCACAGACACACACGCACACACACACACACACACACACACACACACACACACACACACGCACACATACACGCACACACACACACACATACATACACACACACACACACACACACACACACACACACACACACACACACACACACACACACACACACACACACACACACACACACACACACACAAACACACACACACACACAACACACACACACACAACACACACACACACACACGCACACACACACACACACACGCACACACACACACACACACACACACACACACACACACACACACACACATACACAACCACCCCCCCCCCCCCCCCCCCCCCCCCACCACACACACACACACACACACAGAAGGGTCTCTTCCCGAAACGTCACCTCCAGAGATGCTGCCTGTCCCGCTGAGTTACTCCAGCATGTTGTGTCTATCTTCTGTTTAAAGACATACGCTGCGAGTAGTTTATTCTCTCCGAAGTCAGACACAAAAAACTGGAATAACTCGGCGGGTTCGACAGCGTCTCTGGAGAAAAGGAATAGGTGACGTTTCTCCAGAGGCACCATCTGACCCGCTGAGTTACTCCAGCATTTTGTATCTTCATTATCAACTAGCATCTGCAGTTCATACCTACACGTGTTTATGTCTTTACTCTATCTCTGTCTTTCCCTTTCTCTCTCTCTCTCGCTCGCTCCGCCTTTCCCTATCTCTCTCTCACACACACACACACATATATAAAAATATCTGAACGGTCTCGATCTGAAACATCACCCATTCCTTCTCTCCAGAGATACAGCTGCCTGTCCCGCTGAGTTACTCCAGCATGTTGTGTCTATCTTCGGTGTAAACCAGCACCTGCAGTTCCTTCCTACACATATTGTCCTCTCCCTCCCTTTTATTTTCGGGACAGGATTGATTGCCACCACGGAATTAATTGGTTTTGTGGCGCTGGATGCGTTTGCGTTTTTTTTTGTAAAATATTTTTGTTACAAGTAAATACATATTAAGAAGGAATAACATAAAATAAAAAAAACATATTATTCGTCATACACATTCTTAATATTTTTAAAGTTTACAGTCGTTCTTATTTATACTTCTATATGTTTTATTGTTTTATAACAGAAAGAAAATAGTAAAGAGAAATAATAAAAATTAAATAAAATGGTAGAAAATCGATAAAATGAGTGGAGTATAAAGCAAGATATTCTTCATTGGAGATATATCCGTGGTCTATTGTATATAGTTCTTCATCCATTCCTTCATTCAGGCTTCAGTCAGGCCCTCGAACCGGACCTCCTTGACCCTTTAAGTATTCAATAAATGGAGACCATATTCCTCTGAATTGATCTAGCTTGTCCAAAAGGACAAGTCTTAGTCTTTCCAGATGAGGTGTCTCCGACATTTCTGTAATCCACATTTTGATTGTGGGGGATGTAGGACCTTTCCAAAATCTTAGTATTATTTTTTTTTTACCAATTATTAAACTATAACCAATAAAACATATTTGCTGTGTTGTTAGTAGATGATCCGTTTCTATTATTCCTAATATGATTAATTTTGAGTCTGGGGTCAGATTTGCATTAACTACTTTCGAGATTATATTAAAAATTTCTATCCAAAAAATAGCAATTTTTTATACATTTTGTGAATGAATGCGTTAGAATAGCTTCTAAATGCTGACATTTGCGTTTGCGTTTTAATTGTCATCTAACATACGCGTCCACACGGGTTGGCCACACACTTTCCCTCTGCGCGGTCTGTTCTTGTAGGCAGCAACGCTACAGGCGGAACCAGCCAAGAGTCCCCGTGGTCACTTGCATAGGAAGGAACTGCGGATGCTGGTTTAAACAGAAGATAGACACAACACGCTGGAGTAACTCAGCGGGACAGGCAGCATCTCCGGAGAGAAGGAATGGGCGACGTTTCGAGTCGAGACCCTTTCTTCAGACTGGCTAGGGATAAGGGAAACGCGAGAGATGTAGACGGTGATGTAGCGAGATAAAGAACAATGAATGCAAGACACGCAAAAAAAAAGTGACGATGATAAGCAGACCATTATTGGTAAGATTGGTAAGACCAATTCTGGAGTATGGTGTACAATTTTGGTCGCCTAGTTATAGGAAGGATGTCAACAAAATAGAGAGAGTACAGAGGAGATTTACTAGAATGTTGCCAGGGTTCCAGCAACTATGTTACAGAGAAAGGTTGAACGTTAGGTCTTTATTCTTTGGAGCGCAGAAGGTTAAGGGGGGACTTGATTGAGGTCTTTAAAATGATGAAAGGGATAGACAGAGTTGACGTGGATACGTTTTTCCCATTGAGGGTAGGGAAGATTCAAACAAGAGGGCATGACATGGGAATTAAGGGACAGAAGTTTCGGGGTAACGTGAGGGGGAACTTCTTTACTCAGAGGGTGGTGGCTGTGTGGAATGAGCTTCCAGCAGAAGTGGTGGAGGCAGGATCGATTTTAACATTTAAGAGTAAAGTGGATAGGTATATGGACGTGAAGGGAATGGAGGGGTATGGTCTGAGTGCAGGTAGATGGGACTAGGGGAAAACAAATGGTCGGCACGGACTGGAAGGGCCGAGAGGGCCTGTTTCCGTGCTGTAATTGTTATATGGTTATATGGTTATTATTAGCTGTTTGTAGCGTGAAAACCAGAAGTTAGTGCGAGGGTACACAAAAAGCTGGAGAAACTCAGCGGGTGCAGCAGCATCTAAGGAGCGAAGGAGATAGGCGACGTTTCGGGTCGAGACCCTTCTACAGTTAGTGCGACTTGGGTGGGTGGGGGAGAGAGAGAGAGAGGGGGGATGCTGGGGCCACTTCACGAGTGGGGAGAGAGATGCATAGAGAGGAACCAGTTGGCTCCAGGTGTTCTAACGCAAGGGTATGGTCTGAAAAAGGGTCTCCCACCCCGAATCGTCACCTCCAGAGATGCTGCCTGTCCCGCTGAGTTACTCCAGCACGTTGTGTCTTCATCATAAACATACACCTGCAGTTCCTTCCGACGTGTGCTTATGCTTTCTGTATTATATACAAACCATTGTGTACGGTCATAACGTCATATGGTCATAAGGAATAGGAGTAGAATTCGGCCATTCGGCCCATCAAGTCTACTCCACCATTCATTCGCGGCTGATCTATCTCTCCCTCCTCCCTCGTCTGTGGAATTCTCTGCCTCAGAGGGCGGTGGAGGCCGGTTCTCTGGATGCTTTCAAGAGAGAGCTAGATAGGGCTCTTAAAGATAGAGGAGTCAGGGAATATGGGGAGAAGGCAGGAACGGGGTACTGATTGGGGATGATCAGCCATGATCACAGTGAATGGCGGTGCTGGCTCGAAGGGCCGAATGGCCTCCTCCTGCACCTGTTGTCTATTGGTCTATAACCCCACCCCCTGCCTTCTCCCCATAACCTCTGACACCTGTATATATTACACACACACCTGAAGTGTGTCGACCTGAAACGTCGCCCATTCCTTCTCTCCGGAGATGCTGCCTGTCCCGCTGAGTTACTCCAGCATGTTGTGTCTTACCTTCGGTGTAAAATAACACCTGCAGTTCCTTCCAACACATAGTATTATCTGCTCATGAGGACGGCAAATTAATTCTAAGGGGCATTTGAAGTTTTTTGTTTCAGCCTTTATGTTTTAACAGGTTTTAATTTTGCATTTTTTATTATTATAGACAATAGATGCAGGAGTAGGCCATTCGGCCCTTCGAGCCAGCACCGCCATTCAATGTGATCATGGCTGATCATCCCCAATCAGTACCCCGTTCCTGCCTTCTCCCCATATCCCCTGACTCCGCTATCTTTAAGAGCCCTATCCAGCTCTCTCTTGAAAGCATCCAGAGAACCGGCCTCCACTGAGGCAGAGAATTCCACAGACTCACCACTCTCTGTGAGAAACAGTGTTTCCTCGTCTCCGTTCTAAATGGCTTACTCCTTATTCTTAAACTGTGTGGCCCCTGGCTTCTGGACTCCCCCAACATCGGGAACATGTTTCCTGCCCCTAGCGTGTCCACACCCTTAACAATCTTGTTGTTAACAATTGGTTATTGTGTTTGCAATTCTTATTGTTTTTGCATTTGATAAAAAAGCGTGCTGAGAAAGTAGGGGAGACAAAAGGAATTACAGATGCTGACAGAAGGGTCCCGACTGGAAATGTAAACCTATCCCTGTTCTCCAGAGACGCTGCCTGACTCGTTGAGGAGTTACTCCAGCACTTTTTGTTTTTGTGGTGTCCTTTTTGTTTGGGGTCCCCTGACAAAGTGGATGAGGTGGTAATACCGCGCGGACTACCACCGGTCATGAGTCTGCACAAGTCTTTAATAGATTTGATTTCACAAAGTAAACCACGGCACGGGTCGACCCGTGATTGGAAACGCATTCCTAATCAAAGTGTATACATTAGAGACAAGAGCACGGAATGGGTCATCTGTTTCAAATCTGCTAAAATTGGCAGCCTTCGGTCTGTGAGGTAGAACTTGATTCCGTTCTGGAACGGAAACACGCAGACAATTCCCTAGTCTAACACACAAGTGCACAATCAATATTAATCCTTTCAGTCCTGCACATTTTATTAGATGCGTCTTTGGTCCAAATGATCCATCCGCCAGCTGCGATCAGTATTGGGACAAAGGCATTGGATTAGCGAAATAACTGGGGCCACGGCATTCTATGAACACCCCTGCTATTATTTCACAGTCAGGCGTTGCGTTGGAAAAATAAACAATGATACGGACATTGGAAATTCGTATGGCGCTAGTGAGCCAGACACATCTGTGCATAAAATTAAAAAAAAAATATGATTCGATCCTGCGGGGCAATCGCTTCCCAGTCAATGGAGTTACAAGTGCTCTTGTTGCCATCTGCATTCCCAGCACGCATCCCGGATATTCCACACAGCTAGAAAGGACACAACGTGCCGGAGAAGCTCAGCAGGCCGGGCAGCGTCTGCGGGCAGGTGGGACGAGTGTAGCTGGGATATGTTGGGCAGGTTTGAGCCGAAGGGCCCGTGTCCGCGCTGTATCACTGGAAATCAGATAGCTGACTGTTCAGGTGAAAGCAGGCGAATGGGATTGAGGGGGGGGGGGGGGGGGGGGGGGGGGGGGGGGGGGAATAGATCAGCCACGATCGAATGGCAGAGCAGACTCAATAGACAATAGACAATAGGTGCAGGAGTAGGCCATTCGGCCCTTCGAGCCACAACCGCCCATCACTGTGAACATGGCTGATCATCCCCAATCAGTACCCCGTTCCTGCCTTCTCCCCCTATCCTTTGACTCAGCTATCTTTAAGAGCTCTATCCAACTCTCTCTTGAAAGCATCCAGAGAATTTGTCCCCACTGCCTCCCGAGGAAGAGAATTCCACAGACTCACAACCCTCTGTGTGAAAATGTTTTTCCTCATCTCCGTTCTAAAATGGCTTGTCCCTTATTCTTAAACTGTGGCCCTTGGTTCTGGACTCCCCCGACATATCAAATCCTTAATAATCGATAAAATCCAGGTCCCGCCATCCCGGGAAAATATAAAATACCTTCCTCAAATTTGTACACTTGGATACCACGACATTACTTTGTGTATTGACTTGCACGTATAATATGGGGAGTTAAAACGTCATTTGTTTAAAAAAAAAGTTATCCAGCGCTTTGTAACTTTTGCGTTTTGTAAACCCGCTTCTGTAGTTATTTTTTTACCAGGATTTATCTATATGTCGGGGGAGTCGAGCGGTTTGAAAAGGGAGTAGGCCATTTAGAACGGAGACGAGGAAACACTTTTTCTCACAGAGAGGGGTGAGTTTGTGGAATTCTCTGCCTCAGAGGGCGGTGGAGGCAGATTCGCTGGATACTTTCAAGACAGAGTTAGATAGGGCTCTTAAAGATAGCGGAGTCAGGGGATATGGGGAGAAGGCAGGAACGGGGTACTGATTGGGGATGATCAGCCACGATCACATTGAATGGCGGTGCTGGCTCGAAGGGCCGAATGGCCTACCCCTGCACCTGTTGTCTATGTTTCTATGTTTCTAACCCCTGCACAGGTAAAAAACGATACAAAAAGCTGGAGTAACTCAGCGGGTCAGGCAGCATCTCTGGAAAAAAAAGCATGGAGAGATCTGCAAAAGGGTCTCGACCCGAAACGTCACCCATTCCTTCTCTCCAGAGATGCTGCCTGTCCCGCTGAGTTACTCCAGCATGTTGTGTCTATTATATGGGCCGGTGGCGTTTCGGGCCCGCAGCCTTCACCGCGGATGCTGCCTGACCTGCTGAGTTTCTCCAGCACTTTTGTGGTTGACTTTGAATTCACGAATCGTTCGCTCTCGAGTGCCCGTGCGTGCGGTAGTTAATAGACAATAGATAATAGGCAATAGGTGCAGGAGTAGGGCCATTCGGCCCTTCGAGCCAGCACCGCCATTCACTGTGATCATCCACAATCAGTACCCCGTTCCTGCCTTCTCCCCACATCCCTTGACTCCGCTATTTTTAAGAGCCCTATCTCGCTCTCTCTTGAAAGCATCCAGAGAACCTGCCTCCACCGCCCTCTGAGGCAGAGAATTCCACAGACTCACAACTCTCTGTGAGAAAAAGTGTTTCCTCGTCTCCGTTCTAAATGGCTTACCCCTTATTCTTAAACTGTGGCGTTAAAGAAGGAACTGCAGATGCTGGAGAATCGAGGGTACACAAAAGGCTGGAGAAACTCAGCGGGTGCAGCAGCAAAGGCAGCTCCTTAGATCTGAGTTTCTCCAGACGTTGGCCCTGGTTCTGGACTTAGACAATAGACAATAGACCGTAGACAACATTTAGGTGCAGGACGTACCGAGGGTGCCATTCGGCCCTTTCAGCCAGCACCGCAAAAAATGAAACCAGATTCAATGTGATCGTGGCTGATCATCCGTATCTCGTTCCTGCCTTCTCCCCATATCCCCTGACTCCGCTATTTTTAAGAGCCCTATCTGGCTCTCTCTTGAAAGCATCCAGAGAACCGGCCTCCACCGCCTCTGAGGCAGAGAATTCCACAGACGGGTGTCAGGGGTTATGGGGAGAAGGCAGGAGAATGGGGTTAGGAGGGAAAGATAGGTGAGCCATGATTGAAGGAGCAGACTAGATGGGTCGAATGGCTCAATTCTGCTCCCATCACTTATGATCTTATAAAAGAAAACTCTCACAGGTGCCAATTTCTCTACATCGGCGAGACCAAGC
>CM069134.1:127959319-128031819 GCA_035221665.1 Okamejei kenojei | reverse complement strand
GCAATGTTTCAGGTCGGGTCTCTTCTTAAGATTAAGCAAGGGTCCCGATCTGGCACGTCGCATTCCATTCTCCCCGCAGATGCTGCCTGACCCGCTGACACAGCTAGAGAGGATTCTAGAGTAATACAGCGCGGAAACAGATCCTGCGGCCAAACATGCCCACACCGGCCATCGTGTCCCATCTATACTAGTCCCACCTGCCTGCATTTGGTCCATATCCCTCTAAACCCGTCCTATCCATGCACCTGTCTAAATGTTTAGTGCGCGTTGCGATAGCGCCCGACTCAACAACCTCCTCTGGCAGCTTGTTCCATACACCCACCACCCTTTGTCTGGAAAAAGTTACCCCATAAAACCTGTGAAATCTCTCTCTCTCTCTCTCAAACATATAACATTATAAAAGGACTGCACAAGCTAGATGCAGGAAACATGTTCCCAATGTTGGGCGAGTCCAGAACCAGGGGCCAAAGTCTTAGAATAAAGGGGAGGCCATTTAAGACTGAGGTGAGAAAAACCTTTTTACCCAGAGAGTTGTGAATTTGTGGAATTCCCTGCCACAGAGGGCAGTGGAGGCCAAGTCACTGGATGGATTTAAGAGAGAGTTAGATAGAGCTCTAGGGGCTAGTGGAGTCAAGGGATATGGGGAGAAGGCAGGCACGGGTTATTGATTGGGGATGATCAGCCATGATCACAATGAATGGCGGTGCTGGCTCGAAGGGCCGAATGGCCTCCTGCACCTATTTTCTATGTTTCGATGTTTCTTTCTCTCGCTCTCTCTCTCCCCACCCCCCTCACCTTAAACATATATCCAGCACATTTTAATATTTTGCCCGGATTTCTACAGGTGTTGCCAAATTTTTTTGTTAAAAATCCGTCCCATCCAAGAAACTGCAGGTGCTGCTTTACAATTGAAAGACGCAAAGTGCTGGAGTAACTCAGCGGGTCAGGCAGCATCGGAGGGGCGACGTTTCGGGTCAGGGCCTTCTTCAGACAAGTGCCTGTCCGGCGATATACGAGGATGATGAAGATGTCCAAAGCAAGAGAGTCGCGCCGCGAACAACTTTTGTGATCTGCCTGTTTTTTTTTAAAAAAGTATTTAATTTTCCTTCGCAGACGGACCTTCGCATTCGCATTTGAAAACGCAAAACTACTTGTTCGATGTGGCGACCTTGTCGGACAAGGAGGAGCTGGTGGGCGCCGAGCTGAGGATACTTCGGAAAACGCCAGAAGGCTTTGGCAAGGCGCCGGCGGGCGTGTACGACATGAAACTGCAGTCGTGTTTGACGGCGGGCCAGGCGCCCGAGCTGCTGCAGTCGCGGCGGCTGGACATGCACTATTGGAAGAAGACGCCAGGGTGGGAGGCGTTTGACGTCTGGAAAGCCTTCAGGTTCCTTCGCCCTGCCCAACTCTGCTTTGAATTGCAGGTGACGTCGCGCAAAAGCAAGCTGGACGTGGACCCGAGGCAAGTGGGCTTTGGTCGGAAGGGGCGGCCAGCACACGAGAGGGCCCTTCTCGTGGTCTTCACCAGGACTCGGAAACGGGGAAACCTCTTCAGCGAAATGAGGGGGGAGTTTGAGTCTTCGGACGGCTCGGACGAGGAAGGGAGGCCCCGGTTGAAAGCGAGGAGGAAGAAGAGGACCCCCTTCTCCAACCGCCACGGCAAGAGACACGGCAAGAAGTCCAAGTCCCGCTGCAGTAAGAGACCTCTCCATGTGAACTTCAAGCAGCTGGGCTGGGACGACTGGATAATCGCCCCGCTGGACTACGAGGCTTACCACTGCGAGGGGGTGTGCGACTTCCCCCTCCGGTCCCACCTGGAGCCCACGAACCATGCCATCATTCAGACTCTCATGAACTCCATGGATCCCAACTCCACCCCTCCCAGCTGCTGCGTGCCCACCAAGCTCACCCCCATCAGCATCCTGTACATCGACGCCGGCAACAACGTCGTGTATAAGCAGTACGAGGACATGGTGGTGGAATCGTGTGGGTGCAGGTAGCGAATTGTCGCCACCAAAAGCCACCCCCCACCGACCCTCTCCCTCCCCAAGATTCGGAGGCGACCGCAATAGCAAGTCTGACCCAGTCGTAGAGTGTTGGTGCGTTGGAAGGCGGTGAGCGCCGTTTCCACTGTACTCAAAAAAATACCACAAGCATAATCTATCTCGCCCAATGAAAGAGGAGAGACAGAGAGAGAGAGAGAGAGAGAGAGAGAGAAAGAGAGCGAAAAAGAGAGAAAGTGAGAAAAAAGAGAGAGAGAGAGAGATAGCTAGAGAGAGAGAGAGAGAGAGAGACCCTGTCCCACTTAGGAGACGTAATCAGCAACCTCTGGTGACCTTGCCCGCCACCCAAAAAAAAACCATCAAGGTCGAGGTGACCTGCAACCTCCTACCACCTCCCACGCATATGTTGAAAACCTTCCTCACTATGAAGAAAACTGGCTTCGACTAGACCTGTGATCGGTTTTTAAAACGGCAACCTATTTTTACTCGAGGCCGGTTTTAATCATGGTGAAAAAAATAGCAGCAACCTAGATGAAGCCTCGACCACGCGGAAACCACTTTCGACCATTAGGGAGAGTGACCAAAACCTCCGGTGACCTCATGGAAACCTTGGGTGGCGGGCAAGGTCACCAGAGGTCACCAGAGGTTGCTGTTTGGGTCTCCTAAGTGGGACAGGGGGTTAAACAGACCTGGAATATTCTCTATAATTTATTCACACACCAGTCATTTAGTTGCTACCACACCGATATTTTAACACACTACCTACGATTTACCTGTAAGGTGATATGTAACTTGTATGCACCCGCATATTATAACCGGGCACAATGTGCCACGTTGCAAGCACAAACCACGTTCACCCGTCGGGTTCCCTTGTGACAGGGACGCGAGAGAGACTTGCTCCAAACGCGAGCAAAACAGACGCTATTCACCATATAACGTAGACGGCTGAGATCCTTAATTTAGGGAGATTCATTCACCCGATTGATTGAAGTGAGATGTAGGCACAAGACACGGAGCTCATCTGCAAATACCCTGACTCCATCCCGTCCCTTCCTTGTCTAGCCCCTGTCGCTAGGTCTAGTGGTCAAGACACGAAATATCGCCCGTATCCGTGTTCTCTGGAGATGCTGCCTGGCCCGCTGAGATACTCCAGCATCTCGTGTCTATGTTCGGTAAAGACCCACACACAACTCTTGGACAGATACATGGATAGGATGGGGTTTAGAGTGATATGGGCCAAATGCGGGCAGGTGGGACTAGTGTAGAAGGGGCTTCACTGTCGGCATGGGCTAGTTGGGCTGAAGGGCCTGTTTCTATGCTGCGTGACTGTGCCAGTGTGAAATTTGGTTAGATTGGAGTGGTGGCGGGTGTATGGAGCGAGCTGCCCAAGAAGGTAGTTGAGGCTGTGATGATCGCAAAGTTTAAGAAACAGTTAGACAGGTACATGGATAGGGTAGGTTTAGACTGATATGGGCCCAAGGCAGGGAGGTGGGACTGGTGTAGATGGGGTACGTTGGTCGGTGTGGGCAAGTTGGGCTGGATGGCCTGTTTCCACGCTGTGACTCTAAAAGTGAGTTTCACGATGACTTTCAGACATCATAAACAGACATCTCACCACTTCTTGTTCCGGCTAATGTTTGGGACTTGTCCCACTCAGTAGCAGACATGTAAAGATCGACAAAGGTCAACAAACGCCGAAAACCACCCACCCACCACCACCGCCACTCACCTCCATTAAACTATGCGCAACTCATACATTAGAGGAGCAGGAGTTACATGAGGTAACTATGTCATATTTTTCCTTCCACAAGCAAGTCTTAAAAGGCATTCAACGCGCTCTGCTTTCCCATTCATAAGTTCTTGTTCATAAGTCATAGGAACAGAATTAGGCCATTCGGCCCATCAAGTCTACTCCGCCATTCACTCATGGTTGATCTATCTCTCCCTCCTATCCCCATCCTGAATCAAATTGAAAAAGTTCATCTGCATCTGGATACTTGAAAATAAGTCAAATAATAAATATATTTGGTCTGGGCCACAGTAATATCTCATAAGTTCATAAGGAATAGGAGTAAAATTGGACCATTTGGCCCATCAAGTCTACTCTGTAATTCAATCCCGGCTGATCTATCTCTCCCTCCTAATCCCATTCTCCAGCCTTCGCCTCATAACCCCCCGACACCGGTACTAATCAAGATGCTATCCATCTCTGCTTTAAAATATATATAACTGACTTGGTCTCCACCGCCATCTGCGGAAATGAAGTCCACAGGTTCACCACCAACTCTGACTAAACAACTTAATGCAGTCGTGTCTGAATCAGCGTGGCAGTGGAAGGGAGATTATATGGGTCAGAAGGAACTGCAGATGCTGTTTTACATCGAAGATAAACACAAACTGCTGGAGTAACTCAAGCGGGACAGGCAGCATCTCTGGCGAGAAGGAATGGAGGCCAATCCACGATGTTTTCAATAGAGTTAGATATAACTCTTAGGGCAAACGGAAACAAGGGTGTGGGGAGAAAGCAGGAACGGGGTACTGATTTTGGATGATCAGCCACGACCATATTGAATGGCGGGACTGTCATAGGCTGAGAGAATGGAGCGGCTGGGCTTGTACACTCTGGAGTGTAGAAGGATGAGAGGAGATCTTATTAAAACAAATAAGATTATGAAGGGTTTGGACACGCTAGAGGCAGGAAACATGTTCCCGATGTTGGGGGGAGTCCAGAACCAGGGGCCACAGTTTAAGAATAAGGAGTAAGCCATTTAGAACGGAGATGAAGAAACAGTTTTTCTCACAGAGAGTGATGAGTCTGTGGAATTCTCTGCCTTAGAGGGCGGTGGAGGCCGGTTCTCTGGATACTTTCAAGAGAGAGCTAGATGGGGCTCTTAAAGATAGCGGAGTCAGGGGATATGGGCAAAAGGCAAGAACAGGGTACTGATTGGGGATGATCAGCCATGATCACATTGAATGGTGGTGCTGGCCGAATGGCCTGCTCCTGCACCTATTGTCTATTGTATATTGAAAGGCCGAATGGCCTACTCCTGTTTCTATGAACGGGCGACATTTCGGGTCGAGACCCAACTTTAGACACTCCAGCATTCTGTGTCTATCTATATTGGGTCTATCTATCTCCAGCCATCACAGGAATGGGCACCGATTCGGACGAGAGCCGAGGTAGATTAAGCGGAGAGTTGAACCGTCACCCCATCCCTTCTCTCCAGAGATGCTGCCTGTCCGGCTGAGTTACTCCAGCATTTTTGTGTCGATCTTAGATTAAGCGGAGGCGAGATACGTTCTTTTAGGAAGGAGACGAGGAGACATTTCTTTAGGCAGAGGGTGGTGAATCTGTGGAATTCTTTGTCACAGAAGGCTGTGGAGGCCAAGTCAGTGGATTTTTTTTTTAGAAAGCAGAGATAGATAGATTCTTGATTAGTTCGGGTGTCGGGGGTTATGGGAGAAGGCCGGAGAATGGGGTTAGGAGGGGAGAGATAGATCAGCCATGACTGAATTGGAGGAGTAGACTCGATGGGCCGAATGGCCTAATTCTACTATTCCTTATGACCTTCGGACGAGACCCCTTCCACGGGCTGGCATGCGAATAGCAAAAGGGGGAGAGCAGTAGCAAAGGCGGAAGATCGTTTCCAATGCCTCTCTCCACCTCACCACACCCACCAGCAATGAATTACCTGTTGATATCGATTGTCTTTTCAAACGAGGAATGTAAAATTGTCCAAATCACCAGCACCCTCATTCCTCAACCTCGCCTGAACCAGTGAAGAGGGGGGGGGGGGGGGGGGGGGGGGGGGGGGGGGGGGGGGGGGGGGGGGGGGGGGGGGGGGGGGGGGGGAGGGGGGGGGGGGGAGAGGGGGGGAAGAGAGAGGGAGAGGGAGAGGGAGAGAGATAGACAGAGAATAAGCACTCGTCCCCCCCAAGTTTAATACTCGCCACTGACATTCCGACAAGATCACCAGCCCGAAAGAGCCGTCGGCTAAAAGTGAATTGTACCAGATTGTAATTACATCTTTGGCGGACTTTAAGATGCCTGTTGCGATGAAACCTGTGGAAGGGAGACCTGAGAGAGGGAGGGAGAGGGAGAGGGAGAGAGAGAGAGGGAGGGAGAGAGAGACCTAACTAGCAATGAACAAATTGCATTTGGAGTGCAATCGATGGCCTTTGACCAGTTGCAAACAGCACAGAGTTTGCAAATTTAGTTTTTGTGGAGGGCAACTGTGGGACAACACTTAGAGAACTCCACGACCCATTCAACCAGGAGGATAATTGGGGGGGAAAAAAAGTGCACTTCAGCCCATTAGGAAAGTCTAGTTTCTATTTGTTCTGTTGCCCCGCCGGCTTGTTTGGTAATCCCCCCCTCTTCCCCCCCTTCCCCCCCCCCCCCCTTACCCCCAAGGGCAAACATTGCAAGCTGTCACATTGCACGGTCGTCCAACTGGGAAAAAATCCTCGACCCCCCCCCCCCGCCCCCCCCCCCCCACCCAGCCCAACATGTATATTAAAAAAAAATGCACATTAGCTTTGATGCACTGTTGTTCATATGTTGTACTGTACATAATTGCGTATTTAAACAAGAATTTAATGTGCAGAAAAAAACCCGGAAAGTTAACAGTGACGCCAAGTTTATCAAGAATAATGTATGGTTCTGTGTATGCACTCGGGATTTTTGTGATATTTTCTAATATTTTTTTAAAAGATGATATTTTGAGTTGTACAGGGTTTTTTTTTATAAACGTAAATCAAACAATATCGGACACTCCCGCGGTTGATTGTTCTAAAATATTAATATGTTTACTTCTGTACCGAGGGTGGAGAACAATCTCATTATCTACCTCACATCGAGATGTTTGGAATTTCATCGAAATCTGGCGAATTCGCTCCAATCTTTTCCAATAATCCGGCTTAAAATAGATTTTTATTGGGTATACTCTCACTATTGCTGTATCATTAAATGTTTAATTTGACCATTTTGTCTTTTTTTCCTTCTGGGTTTATTTGTGTGAAATGTCAGGGCGTAGGCAAGGGGGATGGGGGTTGAGGGCTAGAGATGAACAGATGCTCGAGTGGTGCGGGTTTCAATGGGGAGAAGGCAGGGGGAGATAGAGCAGCCATGATTGAGTGTGTGGGAAGGAACTGCAGATGCTGGTTGACACTCTTAGAATCAAGGGGAGGTCATTTAAGACTGAGGCGAGAAAACACTTTTTCACCCAGGGAGTTGTCAATTTGTGGAATTCCCTGCCACAGAGGGCAGTGGAGGCCAAGTCACTGGATGGATTTAAGAGAGAGTTGGATAGAGCTCTAGGGGCTAGTGGGGTCAAGGGATATGGGGAGAAGGCAGGCACGGGTTATCGATAGGGGACGATCAGCCATGATCACAATGAATGGCGGTGCTGGTTCAAAGGGCCGAATGGCCTCCTCCTGCACCTATTTTCTATGTTTCTATGTTTCTATGTTTCTACACCGAAGACAGAGACAAAATGGTGGAGTAACTCAGCGGGACAGGCAGCATCTCTGGGGACAATAGACAATAGACAATAGACAATAGGTGCAGGAGTCGGCCATTCAGCCCTTCGGGCCAGCACCACCATTCAATGTGATCATGGCTGATCATCCTCAATCAGTACCCCGTTCCTGCCTTCTCCCCATACCCCCTGACTCCACTATTTTTAAGAGCCCAATCTAGTTCTCTTTTGAAAGCATCCAGAGAACCCGCCTCCACCGCCCTCTGAGGCAGAGAATTCCACAGAGAAGGAACGGGCGACATTTCAGGTCGAGACCCTTCTTCAGGCTAAGAGTCACGGGAGAGAGAGAGAGAGAGAGAGTGGAGATATGGAAGGGCATGGTGTGAAAACAGCAGATCAAATGTAAACCCAGGAAATGTAGAATGGTTCATTGTTAGCTGAGGGAAAGGTGAGAAGGAGGCACACAATCAGTAAAACGAATTAGGAGCCATGATTGAATAGCGGAGTCGACTCGATGGGCCAAATGGCCTAATTCTGTTCCTACAACTTAAGAAGTTCTGAATCAAATTGAAAAAGTTCATCTGCATCTGGACACTTGAAAATAAGCCAAATAATAAATGTATTTGTTCTGGGCCACAGTAATATCTCATGTCATAAGGAATAGGAATAAATTTAGGCCATTTGGCCCATCAGGTCTACTCTGTTCAATCACGGCCGATCTATCCCTCCCTCCTAACCCCATTCTCCTGCCTTCTCCCCATAACCTCTGACACCCGCACTAATCCAGAATCTATCTATCTCTGCCTTAAAAATATCAACTGACTTGGCCTCCACAGCCTTCTGTGGCAAAGAATTCCACAGATTCACCACCCTCTGACTAAAGAAATTCCTCCTAATCTCCTTCCTAAAAGGACGTCCTTTAATTCGGAGGCTATGACCTCCATCCAGATAGACACAAAATGCTGGAGTAACTCAGCGGGACAGGCAGCATCTCTGGAGAGAAGGAATGGGTGAGACTTCGGGTTGAGATCCTTTTTCAGACTTCTAGTCCTGGACTCTCCCACATCTCATGCTTTTGAACCAATGAACACAACTTAAAGTATGTATCAATGTGTTTCTCTTTATTAAGGATCACTCTTCCCAAAATATTCATGTGAATTTGTGATGTGTTTTCCTTTTACTGCATTTGAAAGTATGTGCAATTAGGTTGTACAGGTGATAGATGCAAAATGCTGGAGTAACTCAGCGGGTCAGGCAGCATCTCTGGAGAAAATTAATAGGCGTTTTTTTGGATTTTCGGAATGATCCCAGCAATGGGTTAACGTATGATGGGCGTTTGACGGCACTGGGCCTGTACTCGCTGGAATTTAGAAGGATGAGGGGACACCTCATTGAAACTGAGCAAATAGTGAAAGGCCTGGATAGAGTGGATGTGGAGAGGATGTTTCCACTAGATCTTATCGAGGTGCATTGATCTTTTAGAGGTGTGTATAAAATCATGAGAGGAATCGATGCACAGAGTCTCTTGCCCAGAGTAGGTGAATCAAGGGCCAGAGGACATAGGTTTAAGGTGAAGGGGAAAATATTTAATAGGAATCTGAGGGGTAACCTCTTCACCCAAAGGGTGGTGGGTGTATGGAGGAGGAGGTAGTTGAGGCTGGGACTATCCCAACGTTTAAGAAACAGTTAGACAGGTACATGAATAGGACAGGTTTGGAGGGATATGGACCAAACGCGGGCAGGTGGGACTAGTGTAGCTGGGACATGTTGGCTGGTGTGGGCTAGTTGGGCCGAAGGGCCTGTTTCCATGTTGTATCACTCTATAACTGTGAGTATGACTCCAGCACTTTTGTGTCCATCTTTGGCACAAACAAGGAGAGATTGGGCAGGCTAGGACTACTCCTTGGAGCGCAGGAGGATGAGGGGTGATCTTATAGAGGCTTATAAGATCATGAGTGGAAAAGATAGGTTGTTCTTGTACAATGACAAGTAATGGGCCTGTCCCACTTACGCGACTTGCCGGCACTCGTCACGGTCGCAGCAGGTCGCCGAAAACCTTCACCATGTTGAAAATCCAGCGGCGACCAGAACACGGTACGACTCTTTGGGCGACTACTCACGACCATACAGGCGTCACCCCGCGACATGTCACCAGTAGGGTCGTGAGTCGTCTCCCCAGTCGCCCAAAGAGTCGTAGCGTCTTTCTGGTCGCCGCTGGATTTTCAACGTGTTGAAAATATTCGGCGACCTGCAACGACCTTTGACGGGTGCCGGCAAGTCACCGAAAAAGTCGTGTAAGTGGGACAGGCCCACAAGATATATTAAATACATAGGGTCTCTGACCCAAGGCAGGGGAATCAAGAACCAGAGGACATAGGTTTAAGGTGGGGGGGGGAAGATTTAATAGGAACCCGAGAGGCAACTCTTCCACATAGAGGGTGGGGAGTGTATGGAACGAGCTGCCGGAGGGGACAAGGGTTTTGCTTTTGACTGGTGTTTATCTGGAGTTTCAGGAAGAGAACAACCTGTTGGACCAGTCATGAATCTTTTATCCCCAGGTACATCAAATCCAAACCGATGGGGCAATCGCGTTGCTGTCTGTTGGGTGAAAGAAGTCGAGGTAAGGTCGCTGATATAGAAACATAGAAAATAGGTGCAGGAGGAGGCCATTCGGCCCTTCGAACCAGCACCGCCACTCATTGTGATCATGGCTGATCGTCCCCAATCAATAACCCGTGCCTGCCTTCTCCCCATATCCCTTGACTCCACTAGCCCCTAGAGCTCATTCTAACTCTCTCTTAAATGCATCCAGTGACTTGGCCTCCACTGCCCTCTGTGGCAGGGAATTCCACAAATTCACAACTCTCTGGGTGAAAACATTTTTTCTCACCCCAGTCTTAAATGACCTCCCCTTTATTCTAATGGAACAATGAGATTTTTGCATATCTTTCACTCATTGTTCCTTATCTCTCCACATCACCGTCTATATCTCTCGTTTCCCTGATCCCTGACTAGTCTGAAGAAGGGTCTCGACCCGAAACGTCGCCTATCTCCTTTGCTCCTTAGATGCTGCTGCACCCGCTGAGTTTCTCCAGCTTTTTGTGTACCCTTTTATAATTTTATATGTTTCTATAAGATCCCCCCTCATCTTTCTAAACTCCAGTGAATACAAGCCCAGTCTTTTCAATCTTTCCTCATATGACAGTCCCGCCATCCCAGGAATCAATCTCGTGAACCTACGCTGCACTCGTAGGTTCACAAGGATGTCCCTCCTCAAATTAGGAGAACAAAAATGTACACAATACTCCAGATGTGGTCTCACCAGAGCCCTATACAACTGCAGAAGAATGTATGCAGTGTTGGAGATTCAATCAAATGACAGTGGAAAGTCAAAGACTGGAGGTCATAACCTTTAAGGTGAGAGGAGCAAAGTTTAAAGGAGATTTTTTTGTCCAGTGAGTCCGTGCCGGCCAGCGATCGCCCTCTACACTAACACTATCCCACACTTTACGAGGATGTTGCTCAGACTAGAGAGGGGCTAGAGAGCTATAGGAAGAGGTTGAGCAGGTTGGGACTCTATTCCCTGGAGCGCAGGAGGATGAGGGGTGATCTTATAGAGGTGTGCAAAATCATGAGAGGAATAGATCGGGTAGATGCACAGAGTCTCTTGCCCAGAGTAGGGGAATCGAGGACCAGCAGACATAGGTTCAAGGTGAAGGGAGAAAGATTTAATAGGAATCTGAGGGGTAACTTTTCACCCAAAGGGTGGTGGATTTGTGGAACGAGCTGCCAGAGGAGGTAGATTGTGGCTGGGACTATCCCAACATTTCAGAAACAGTTAGACAGGTACATGGATAGGACAGGTTTGGAGCGATATGGGCCAAACGTGGGCCGGTGGGACTAGTGTCGCTGGGACATGTTGGCCTGTGTGGGCACGTTGGGCCGAAGGGGCCTGTTTCCACGCTGACGCTGGGGCCAATTTGCAATTTTTACCGAACACAATCAACCTACAAACCTCTTTGGAGTGTGGGAGGAGCAAACCCGTCGTCAGGATGGAACCCGGGACTGTGGCTACAGGTGATCCCTATAGACAATAGACAACAGGTGCAGGAGTAGGCCATTCAGCCCTTCGGGCCAGCACCGCCATCCAATGTGATCATGGCTGATCATCCCCAATCAGTGCCCCGTTCCTGCCTTCTCCCCATATCCCCTGACTCCGCTATCTCTAAGAGCCCTATCTAGTTCTCTCTTGAAAGTATCCAGAGAACCGGCCTCCACCGCCCTCTGAGGCAGAGAATTCCACAGACTCATGACTCTCTGTGAGAAAAAGTGTTTCCTCGTCTCCGTTCCAAATGGCTTACCCCTTATTCTTAAACTGTGACCCCTGGTTCTGGACTCCCCCAACATCGGGAACATGTCTCTCCATCGTCTGCATATCCACACGCATCCTCTTTATTGCCACTATCATATCTGCCACCACCACCACCCCTGGCAGCATGGCCCAGGCACCTTCCAACCTCCGTGTAAAAAAAAACATGCCCTCCGTTGTCCCTCTGATCTTAAAGCTATGTCCTCTAGTCCATGACTCTGGGAAATTGAATATGTTTGGGAAGGTTCAAGGATAAGAAAGGTTTAGAGGAATTTGGGGGCAAATGCAGGCAGCTGGTACAGGTATAGGTGGGGTATGTTGGTTGGCATAGGCAAGTAGGGCCGAAGGCTCTGTTTCCATGCTGTACCAATCTGACTATAAAAGGGAGCCTCTCACCATTTTATATCCTTCCATTATACTTCCTCAACCTCTGACATTCCTTAGAAAAAAACTCCAGATTTGTCTAACCTCTCCCTGGAACTAATACCATATAATGCAGGCATCATAGAAACATAGAAACATAGAAAATAGGTGCAGGAGGAGGCCATTCGGCCCTTCGAGCCAGCACCGCCACTCATTGTGATCATGGCTGATCGTCCCCTATCAATAACCCGTGCCTGCCTTCTCCCCATATCCCTTGATTCCTCTAGCCCCTAGATCTATCTAACTCTCTCTCTCAAATCCATCCAGTGACTTGGCCTCCACTGCCCTCTGCGGCAGGGAATTCCACAAATTCACAACTCTCTGGGTGAAAAAGTTTTTTCTCACCTCAGTCTTAAATGACCTCAACTTTTTTCTAAGACTGTGGCCCCTGGTTCTGGATCAGTGTGGTAAACCTCCTCTGCACCCTCTCCAAATCCCCCACATTCTTCCTGTAATGGGATGACAAGAACTGTATCCAATACTCCAAGTATGTTCAGATTTGGCCATGAATTGCTTGTTGTTCTACCCTTTCGGGGATCATTCACCAGAAAAGCAGAATCCCCTTGAGATTCTCGCACCATTTCGATGAGTTGCCTTACCTTTCCCGCCAGTTGCACATTTTGCCACATTCAATTCGCAGTGTCAGAGTCGCTGCCTCACGGCGCCAGAGACCCGGGTTCGATCCCGACCGCGGGCGCTGTCAGTGCAGAGTTTGCACGTTCTCCCCGTGACCTGCGTGGGTTCTCTCCGAGATCTTCGGTTACCTCCCGCGCTCCAAAGACGTACAGGTTTGTAGGCTAAGTGGCTTGGCGTAGGTGTAAATGATCCCTAGTGTGTGCGGGATAGTGGCAGTGTGCGGGGATCGTTGCTCGATGTGGCATCCGTGGACCAAAGTGCCTGTTTCTGCGCTGCATCTCTAAACTAATCCCACTTTGTTGCTTCTGCGCTACTGATGTGCTATTCCATTTTTCGATAGTGGAAATGTCAAGGACCAGAGGGTATAGCTTGTACATGAGAGGGGAAACAGAGAGCGTGTTTCTCTACACAGATGTTTGTGCGGGCCTGGAAGGCGCTGCCGGGGATGGTGGTGGAGGCAGACACGATAGTGGCGTTTAAGAGGCTTTTAGATAGGCACACGGATACACGCAGGGGAATGGACGTGTATGGATCACGTGCAAGGAGAGGAGGTCTGTTAAACCTCAACTGTGTTGCGACCACTGCCCAGCCCAACCTCCCCACCATCGAAGGGATCGATCGCAGGCGCTGCCTCAAAAAGGCAGCCAACATCATCAAGGACCCACACCATCCTGGCCACGCACTCATCTCTCCGTTGCCCCATCCGGAAGAAGAAACAGGAGCCTGAAATCTGTAACACCCAGGTTCAGCAACAACCTCTTCCCCACAGCCATCAGGCTATTAAACACGACATCAAACAAACTCTGAACAATAACAGGCTAATATTATTATTGCACTATATCAGTTGATTTATTGTGTACATATGGTCTATGGTCTATTGAACTTTATCTCCCGTTCTGTATTATGTTGACATATTCTGTTGTGCTGCAGCAAGTAAGAATTTCATTGTCCTATCTATGACAATAAAACGCTCTTGACTCTTGACATCATGTTCGGCAAGGGCGTTGTGGGCCAAAGGGCTTGTCCCTGTGCTGTGTTGGTCTAGGATTGATGCTCTGATTTGGAAAGTTAACCAAATATAAACGTTTAGCATGACGGGACAGGTACAAAAGTAATGAGATTACAGGGCAGACAAAAGTGCTGGAGAAACTCAGCGGATGCAGCAGCATCTATGGAGCGAAGGAAATAGGCAACGTTTCAGGCCGAAACCCTAGTTCAGAGATTACATGATGGTTATATCGTATATTGGAGAAACCATTTGCAGAACACAGTGTACAGTATTATTCTCTTTGTTTAAGGGAGGGTTTGGATGAGTTGAAAGCATGATTAGTTCTTGTTTAGCAAAGGTATCAAACGTTATGGGGAGAAGGCAGGAGAATGGGGTTGAGAGGGAAAGGTAAATCAGCCAAGATTGCATGAGGGAGTAGACTTGATGGGCCGAATGGCCTAATCCCTACCCGTCTCCCATCGTTGCCTTGTTGCAATCTCACAACTTATTTTTCATCTACCATTGTGTAACATAAGACCATAAGACCATAAGACATAATTAGCCCATTCGGCCCATCGAGTCTACTCCGCCATTCAATCATGGCTGATCTATCTATCCCTCTCAACCCCATTCTCCTGCCTTATTCCCCATAACCTTTGACACCCTTACTAATCAAAAACCTATCAATCTCCACTTTAAAAATACCCAATGTCTTGGCCTCCACTGCCGTCTGATTCAATGGGCCAAATGGCCTACTTCTGATCCTTTGTCTTATGAATGTATTAGGAACGTGACTCTAACAGGTCTTGCTGTAAATTAGGATTATCACATTTTACACAGAGAAAGGTCACAAACCAAAACGTCGCCTATCCATGTTCTCCAGAGACACTGCTGCCTAACTCCAGGACTTAGTTAGCCTTGTTTACTGTCACGTGTACGGAGGTACAATGAGAAGCTCTTGTTGCGCGCTAACCGGTCAGCAGAAGGACAATACATGATTACAATCGATCCAATTAATGTCTTATAGATACATGATAAGGGAATAACGTTTAGTGCAAGGTAAAGCCAGCAAAGTCCGATCAAGGATAGTCCAAGGATCACCAAGGAGGTAGATAGTAGGTCAGGACTGCTCCCTGGTTGTGGTAGGATGGTTCAGTTGCCTGATAACAGCTTGGGAAGAAACTGTCCCTGAATCTGGAGGTGTGCGTTCTCACACTTCTATACCCTTTTGCCCGATGGGAGAGGGGAGAAGAGGGAGTGGCCGGGGTGCGGCTGGTCCTGGATTATGCTGCTGGCCTTGCCGAGGTGAGAATGGGCTTTGCGTTCCATGCAAGATTCCAGCATCTCGTAGGTGTGTGCGTCTATCGAAGTTCCAGATGACCGTTGGTGCTGGGACCCTGGCCATTAAAAGGCTTACAATTGTCAAAGCCAAGGTGAATATTCCAATGGAGATGAACCCATCCTGGGGACAGTCACACTTCATGTGGAAAACTGTGTGAAGGAGGATGCAATGCCGAGGCTTTATAAGGTGCTGTTTCAGACCGCATCTGGAGTATTGCGAGCACTGTTGGACCCCATATCTGAGGAAGGATTGCGCTGGCGTTGGAGAGGGTCCAGAGGAGGTTTACAAGGATCACCCCAGGAATGAGTGGGTTCATATATGATGAGCGTGTGTCGGCACTGGGCCTGCACTCGCTGGAGGAGGGCTTAGAAGGATGAGTGGGGGACCTCATTGAAACTTACCGGATAGTGAAAGGCCTGGATAGAGTGGATGTGGAGAGAATGTTTCCGCTAGTGGGAGAGTCTAGGACCAGAGGCCACAGCCTCAGAATTAAAGTGACGTACCTTTAGAAAGATGAGAAGGAATTTCTTCAGTCAGAGGGTTGGTGAATCTGTGGAATTCATTGCCACAGACGGCTGTGGAGGCCGTCAACGGATACTCTTAAGACAGATTCTTGATTAATACGGGTGTCAGGGCTACGGGAAGAAGGCAGGAGAATGGAGTTGAGCGGGTAAGATAGATCAGCCATGATTGAATGGCGGAGCAGACCTCGTGGGACAAATGGCCTAATTCTGCTCCTAGAACTTTTGAACTTATGAATATATGAAGTGAGAGTTATTGCGTACATAATTATTTTATTACAATAATTGATGTTTTCCTTGAGGATTATGTAACGTTTAAACGAGAAGGCATAGAAAAGAGGTTTAGAATTGTTCTACCATGTACTATGGCATTTTAGTATTTGCAACCTATAATAATATTAATTTCGCAGTTTCAATTCACTCCATGTATTACTTGGAAACATTGGCGGACAAATTTCAAGAATGTGGTAAATTTGAAATAATTGCATAATGAGGTGAAATTACAAAGAGGAGTGAAAGGGAATGAATACATTGGTAATTCTAAGGAAAGTGGGTTCGCTAAGACGTTTTGCACTCTTATCTTAACTCCCAGTGGGGCAAAGTGTGGCTATGTGATTAGTGGTGTGGGAGTGGGGAGGAAGTCCATTCACACCTGGTTCCATGTTATCCCACTTCCCCATCCACTTCCCTACACGCTCGGGAGGAAACCGGAGCACCCGGTGGAAACTCTGGAGTTTAGAAGGATGAGAGGGGATCTCATTGAAACATATACGATTGTTAAGGGTTTGGACATGCTAGAGGCAGGAAACATGTTCCCGATGATTGTGGAGTCCAGAACCAGGGGTCACAGTTTAAGAATAAGGGGTAAGCCATTTAGAACGGAGACGAGGAAACACTTTTTCACACAGAGAGTGGTGAGTCTGTGGAATTCTCTGCCTCAGAGGGCGGTGGAGGCGGGTTCTCTGGATGCTTTCAAGAGAGAGCTAGATAGGGCTCTCAAAAATAGCGGAACCAGGGGATATGGGGAGAAGGCAGGAACGGGGTACTGATTGGGGATGATCTGCCATGATCACATTGAATGGCGGTGCTGGCTCGAAGGGCCGAATGGCCTACTCCTGCACCTATTGTCTATTGAAACCCGAGCGGTGTGTCGCACGGATAGTGCTCAGGATCTCTCTAATGGACGACACAGAACATCCCGTGTGCAGGAAGGTAGACACAAAATGCTGGATTAACTCAGCCAGGCAGCATCTCTGGCGGGGGATGTTTTGGGCCGGGACCCTTAGCCTGAACAAGTGCTGCTGCTTGACCCGCTAAGTTACTCCAGCACTTTGTGTCTACCTTCGGTGTAAACCAACATCAGCAGTTCTTTGTATCTATTCAATTGAACTAGTGTGCACGGGTGATCGCTGGTCAGCACCGACTCAGGGCCAATAGACAATAGGCAATAGACATTCAATGTGATCATGGCTGATCATCCCCAATCAGTATCCTCCTGTTCCTGCCTTCTCCCCTGACTCCGCTATTTTTAAGAGCACTATCTAGCTCTCTCTTGAAAGTATCCAGAGAACCGGCCTCCACCGCCCTCTGAGGCAGAGAATTCCACAGACTCACCACTCTCTGTGACAAAACGTGCCTCCTCGTCTCCGTTCTAAATGGCTTACCCCTTATCCTTAAACTGTGGCCCCTGGTTCTGGACTCCCCCAACATCGGGACCATGTTTCCTGCCGCTAGCGTGTCCAAGCCTTTAACAATCTTATATGTTTCAATGAGATCCCCTCTCATCCTTCTAAACTCCAGAGTGTGCAAGCCCAGCTGCTCCATTCTCTCAGCATATGACAGTCCCGCCATCCCGGGAATTAACCTTGTAAACCTCCGATGCACTCCCTCAATAGCAAGATGTCCTTCCTCAAATTAGGGGAGCAAAACTGCACACAATACTCCAGGTGTGGTCTCACTAGGGCCCTGTACAACTGCAGAAGGACCTCTTTGCTCCTATATTCGATTCTTCTTGATATGAAGGCCAACATGCCATTCGCTTTCTTCACTGCCTGCTGTACCTGCATGCTTACTTTCATAGACTGATGTACAAGGACCCCCAGATCCCGTTGTGCTTCCCCTTTTCCTAACTTGATGCCATTTAGATAGTAATCTGCCTTCCTGTTTTTGCTACCAAAGTGGATAACCTCACAGCCAAAGTGCATGACCTCAAAGTTTCCAAACTAGACTAAACCTCTGAACGGTTGAAAGTTCCGAAGAACTTTCACTCACTGTCTATGCTTTTGTTTCCCCCATTTAAAATTACATTCTTGACTGGAATCCATACCATCATTAATGGATTCCTGCTGGCCTGCCAATGACGGCAGGAGTTTTGCTGCATTTTTTGATTAATGAGAATGATCTTTTCAACTGTACGGAGCTGCAGATTATCAACAGACAGGATTCATTCGAGAAGTTAGAGTGTTTAAGAGCCTCAATGTAAAGGCCAACACTCTCTCCGTTAATTGTTTCGGAGCTGCTGGTGCTGATAATATCGCAGCCGGAAAATGCTCTGCAGTCCACAATGTTTGTGTTTGTATGAAGATCAGTTGGATACTTTGATGACGGGAGAGAGCACACACGAGCCACAGCGAATGTAAACCAAAGTCATAAATATCTGGATGCTATAAAGTTAAGTGCATGAAGGGATGAAGCCAATATTCTCCCACAATTGGTTACAGGCCCCTCATTAAAGTGGCTGGATTCAATATGCGGCCAAAGTCAGGGGGGGAAACAATGGCCCAGGAGTTACGGTACTTCCAACTTACAATTTAGTTTAGTTTAGACGTACAGCGCGGAAACAGGCCCTTCGGCCCACCAGGTCCGCGCCGACCAGCGTTCCTACACCCACCAGGGACAATTTGTAACATTTACCAAGCCAATCAACCTTTGCAGTGCGGGAGGTAACAGAAGATCTCGGAGAAAGCCCACGCAGGTCACGGGGAGAAGGTACAAACCCCGCACAGACAAGCGCCCGTAGTCGGGATGGAACCCGGGTCTCCGGCGCTGCATTCGCTCTACGGCAGCAACTCTACCGCTGTGAAACTGTGACCGCCTGTTTATTGCCATTCCCGGCTGCAAAACAAGGTGCAGACTGAGCAAACGATGAAGGGAGCAGTGTCCTTAGTCAGGCACGCGGCTGTAGGTGCTGGCATGTGCTCAAACGTTCATTTTCATAAGTGATAGGAACAGGATGAGGCCATTCGGCCCATCAAGTCTACTCTGCCATTCAACCAAGACTGATCCAACTTTCCCTCTCAACCACATTCTCCTGCCTTCTCCCCAGAACCCTTGACACCCGTACTAATCAGAGCAGTATGGTGGCACAGCGGTAGAGATGCTGCCTTACTCCGTCGGAGCTCTGGGTTCGATCCCGATTACGGGCGCTGTCTGTACGGAGTTTGTACGCTCTCCCCATAACCTGCATGGATTTTCTCCGGGTTCTCCGGTTTCCTCCCACACTCCAAAGACATGCAGGTTTGTAGGATAATTGGCTAGGTATCATCGTTAGTTCGCTCTAGTGTGTGTAGGTTAGTATTAGTGCACGGACTCAGTGGGAGGAAACAAAAGATGTCGGAGAAAACCCACGCGGTCACGGGGAGAACGTACAAACTCCACGCAGACAGCTCCTGTAGTCAGGATCGAACCCGGGTCTCCGGCGCTGCAAGCGTTGTAAGGCAGCGACTCTGCCACTGAGCCACCGTGTTGCTGTTATTCTGAAGGGTAAAGGGCCTGTCCCACCGTACGAGGTAATTCAAGAGATCTCCCGAGTTTTCCCCTGATTCGAACTTGGAGAATGTCCATAGCGGGTCCGTAGGGGTTCGTGGATGTCTCGTAGCGGCTCGTACGAGTAACGGTAGGTACTCGGGAAATCCGGTAAACACCTGACTTTTTTCAACGGGGGTTACACAAAAAGCTGGAGAAACTCAGCGGGTGCAGCAGCATCTAAGGAGCGAAGGAGATAGGCGACGTTTCGGGTCGAGACCCTTCTTCAGACTGGTCAGGGATCAGGGAAATGAGAGATATAGACGGTGGTGTGGAGAGATAAAGAACAATGAATGAAAGATATGCAAAAAAGTATCGATGATAAAGGGAACAGGCCATTGTAAGCTGTTTGTGGTTCAACACTGTGAAAAATGTCCACGAGTAAAAAAAAACTTGTGATGAAAAAAATGGTTACTTTTTACTCGTACGAGCCGCTTACGAGACATCCACGAACTCCTACGGACCCGCTACGGACATTCTCCGAGTTAGAATCAGGGGAAAAACCCGGGAGATCTCTTGAATTACCTCGTACAGTGGGACAGGCCCTTTAGAAAACCAAAATGGATTACACGTCTAGGAAACAGTCCGCATGTGTTCGAAGCTGGGGCCAGAAGTTTGAGAATATCAGTACGGATTTCAAAATAATCAGCGAGGAAAAGCTGGTATCAGTGAAACTGTAGGAGACGGATGGTGGGATATAGATCAACTAACTCATGTCCTTAGTCAGAATTGCTACAAACTGTAATCTGTCACTATCAGGGTAGAGAGAAATGGAAAATCAGTGCCATGTGTGGTGCTCATGTCTAAATGCTGAAAGCACAGGGAACTCGCTTCAGTTCAGTTCAGTTTAGTTTATTGTCACGTGTACCGAGGTACAGTGAAAAACCTTTGTTGCGTGCTAACCAGTCAGCGGACAGACAATGCACGATTACAATCGAGCCACTTACAGTATACAGATACATGATAAGGCAAGGTAGACACAAATGCTGGAGAAACTCAGCGGGCGAGGCTGCATCTTTTCTTTCTTTTAAATTATTTTTATTATATATGTAGGTTCAATTTCCAAAAACAAAAAGAATAGGGATAAACTTTTTATAATTATTTCAACGAATAGGGATAAACTAACAACGATCCATAGGGATCAGGATTGCATTAATAACAGGTAGAAACTGAATATGAGTCCAGTGTCAAAATACACATTGAATATAGACCTCCCGGTCTCTATGTAAATATAGTTAAATGTTTGAAAGAAAACTTATATATGTTGGAAAAAATGATAAAAAGAAAAAAAGAGAAAAAAAGAGGAAAAGGGAAGAGACAAAACCTCCCCTAAACTAGCAAAAAAAAAAGCAAATCAGAATCTGAGCTGAGAATTTCAACAATTTAAGTCCTTGTTTGTCGTCAAGCCCGTTCCACCATATAGAGGTAAAATAGTTTTTATAACGGTTAAAGAGGAAGCAATTTATATCGTATGAGAGTGTTCAATAAATCTTCCCCAAGTCTTATCAAATTTAACCAAGGGTTCAACAATGTCACTCCTGCTTTATTTTCTAAATTTACACATGATATTGTTTCAGAGTACCACTGGAGTGTGGTCGGAGGGTTGGAGTCTTTCTATTTAAATAAAATAGATCTTCTGGCGATTAACGCGGTAAAAGCAATCAGCCGATGGGCTGAGCGGGACAAATGAATAGAATCTAACATTGGTAGCCCAAACATTGCAGTAATAGGATGAGGCTGTAAATCAATACCTAAAACTACAGAAATAGTATCAAAGATTTCTTTCCAATATTTTTCCAAAAGTGGGCAGGACCAAAACATATGGGTCAGTGAGGCCACTTCAGAGTTACATCTGTCACAGGTAGGGTTTATATGACCATAAAAACGAGCTAACTTATCTTTTGACATATGAACTCTGTGAACCACATTGAATTATATCAGAGCGTGTCTTGCACACATTGAGGAAGTATTAACTAATTGAAGAATCCTCAATAAAGGAAATTTAGTAATTTCAAAAGAATTTTTTTCCAAAAATAAGTAAATGAACATACTTTCTCGGTAGGTAGACAAAAATGCTGGAGAAACTCAGCGGGTGAGGCAGCATCTATGGAGCGAAGGATATAGGTGACGTTTCGGGTCGACACCCTTCTTCATGGTAAGGGAATAACGTTTAGTGCAAGGTAAAGCCGGTAAAAGTCCGATCAAAGATATTCTGAGGGTCACCAAAGAGGTAGATAGTAGTTCAGGACTGCTCTTTAGTGTGGTAGGATGATTCAGTTGCCTGATAACAGCTGGGAGGAAACTGTCCCTGGACCTGGAGGTGTGTGCGTTATCACACTTCTGCACCTTTTGCCCGATGGGAGAGGGGAGAGGAGGGAGTGGCCGGGGTGCGACTGGTCCCTGATGATGCTGCTGGCCTTGCCGAGGCAGCGTGAGGTGTGAATGGAATCAATGGAAGGGAGGTTGGTTTGTGTGATGGGTCTGGGCTGTGTCCACAACTCGCTGCAATTTCTTGCGGGTCTCGGATGGAGCTGTTCCCAAACCAAGCTGTGATGCATCCCGATAAAATGCTTTCTGTGGCGCATCTGTAGAAGTTGGTGAGAGTTGTAGGGGACATGCCGAACCTCCTAAGCCTTGTGAGGAAGTAGAGGCGTTGGTGTGCGTTCTTGGTCGTTGCTTCAATGTGGGTGGTCCAGGAGAAGTTGTGGGTGATATTGACTCCAGGGATACAGACTCCAGCTGCATCTCCACTTCGGCGCTGTCAATGCAAACTGGGGTGCGTGAACCGCCTCACCTCCTGACGTCCATCACTGGCTCCTTTGTCTTGCTGACGTTGTTGTCTGAACACCAGGACACGGGGAACTGCGGCTATTGAAGTCATGGAGTCACAAAGTGACACAGCGTGGAAACAGGCCCTTCGGCCCAATTGCCCACACCGGCCAACATGTCCCAGCTGAATTAGTCCCACCTGCCTGCGCTTGGTCCATATCCCTCCAAGCCTGTCCTGTCCATGTACCCTTCTAACTGTTTCTTAAACGATGGGATAGTCCCAGCCTCAACGACCTCCTCGGGCAGCTTGTTCCATGCACCCACCACCCTCTGTGTGATCAAGTCCTGCACTTACCATGCAGAATGCTTTTCTTCATGTTGAGATGTGAGGATCCAGAATTAGGAATTATTGTAACCATTCCTTTAAAGTGGCATCACAGGCAGAGAGGGTGGTAAAGAAGGCTTTTGGCACGCTGACCTTCATCAGGCCATTGAGTATAGAAGTTGGGATGCAGAAACAAAGAACGGCAGATGCTGCATTGCACCAAAGATAGACACAAAGTGCTGGAGTAACTCAGCAGGTCTGGCAGCATCTCTGGAGGTTGGACTTTACCTTGCACTAAACGCTATTCCCTTTATCCTGTACACTATGGATGGTTTGATTGTAATCGTGTATAGTCTTTCCGCTGACTGGCTAGCACTCTACAAGGGGGGTCAGGGGGGCGCAGCGGTAGAGTTGCTGCCTCACAGCGAATGCAGTGCCAGAGACACAGGTTCGATCCCGACTACGGGTGCTTTCCGTAGACTTCTACGAGATCTTCGGTTTCCTCCCACACTCCAAAGACGTACAGGTTTTTTTGTGTTAGGTTAATTGGCATGGTAAATGTAAAAAATGTCCCTAGTGTGTGTAGGATAGTGTTAATACGCGTGGATCGCGGGTCAGCAGGAACCCGATGGGCCGAAGGGCCTGTTTCCGCGCTGTATCTCTAAACTAAACTAAACTAAACTTTGAAAAACTTTTCACTGTAACTCGGTGCACGTGACAATAAGCTAAACTAAAATAAGCTAAATGCCTGAGGCGGTAGTAAAACATAGAACAGTACAGTACACCGCAGGCCCTTCAGCCCACATTTCCGTGATGAACATGATGCTAATCTCCTCTGCCTGCACGTTATTTATAAGGTCGTAATATAACAGGAATTTGGCCATTCAGCCCATCAAGTCTATCCCGCCATTCAATCATGACTGTTCTACCTCCTAATCCCATTCCCCATAACCTCTGACACCCGTACTAATCAAGAATCTATCGGTCTCTGCTTTAAAAATATCCACTGACTTGGCCTTCACAGCCTTCTGTGGCAAAGAATTCCACAGATTCACCAACCCTCTGACTGACGAAATTCCTTCTCAACTCCTTCCTAAAGGAACGTCCTTTAATTCTGATCCTATGGCCTCTAGTCCTAGACTCTCCCACTCGTGGAAACATCCTCTCCACACCCACTCTATCCAAGCCTTTCATTATTTGGTATGTTTCAATGATATATATATATATTTTCAATCTTGTTTTGCACATATATATATATATATGCATACATACATATATATATAGGAAGGAACCGCAGATGCTGGTTTACACCGAAGGTTGACACAAAAAGCTGGAATAACTCAGCGGGGACAGGCAGCATGGGTGGGCCGAAGGGCCTGTTGCCACGCTGTATCTCTAAACTAAACTACAAACCTGCACGTTTTTAGGATGGGGAGGACACCCGGAGGGAGCCTACACGGTCACAGGGAGAATGCACAAACTACAGAGAGACAGTCCCTGAGTTCAGGATCGAACCTCAGTCTCTGGCTCTGTGAGGCAGCAGCTCAATCAGCTGCGCCACTTGATAAAATGGGTGGGTGTTCATCATAGTCGTAGCTCATGTCTGGCATTCATGAACAGACCTGGAGCAGGTGAACCATTTGCTGCAGAAAATCCCCTTGACATGACCTTTTACCCACAGTAGCTACTTGTCTGATCCAAGTAAATCACTAGGTGACATCTCCAGACTCTGATGTAAGGGGAAGCTGAAATGTTTATTCTATTGAACAGCAGAGTAGCTGAGCCTACTCTTTTTGTGTTGGTGTAAGATGGTCAATAGAGTCGTAGAGTTATAGAGTGATAGAGTGTGGAAACAGGCCCTTCAGCCCAACTTGCCCACACCGACCAACATGCTCCATCTACACTAGTCCCACCTGCCTACTTTTGGCCCATATCCCTCTAATCCTGTCCGATCAATGTACCTGTCTAATTGCTTCTTTAACATTGGGATAGTCCCAGCCTCAACTACCTCCTCTGGCAGCTTGTTCCATGCACCCACCACCCTTTGTGTGAAAAACGTTACCCCTCAGATAACTAGAGATGCAGCGCTGAAACAGGCCCTTCGGCCCGCCGGGTTCGTGCTGGCCGGCGATCCCCGCACATTAACTTAACATATCCCCGCACAAACTTACAAAATTCTTAGGGGGTTGGACAGGCTAGATGCAGGAAGATTGTTCCCGATGTTGGGGAAGTCCAGAACAAGGGGTCACAGTCTAAGGATAAGGGGGAATTCCTTTAGCACCGAGACGAGAAAAACATTTTTCACACACAGAGAGTGGTGAGTCTGTGGAATTCTCTGCCGCAGAAGGTAGTTGAGGCCAGCTCATTGGCTATATTTAAGAGGGAGTTAGATGTGGCCCTTGTGGCTAAAGGGATCAGGGGGTATGGAGAGAAGGCAGGTACAGGATACTGAGTTGGATGATCAGCCATGATCATATTGAATGGCGGTGCGGGCTCGAAGGGCCGAATGGCCTACTCCTGCACCTATTGTCTATGTTTCTATGTTTCCGCGCTGTACTCTAAACTCAACTACTAATTACCAGGTACAAGCATTGGACAGAAGATGCAAAGGTGTTTGTTTGACAATTAGGAAGGTACAATTTCTAGTTAGTCCACCTCAGAGCAGAAGCCTTTGAGGGGTAGGGACAGGAACATAGATACTGTAGGAGTATAAGGTTGAAAATGATACAACAGATCACAGCTTGTATCCCCCTGCGGTATTGAAGTCACATGCTGCATAGGAACAAATATTTAAAGTGATTTATAAGACTATAAGAGGACAGATCGTGGCTTGTATTAGAGGCATCGTGTGGCGACCTAAGGCTGTCCAGTAACTTGTTAAAACCACACCAAAGCGTAAAGGGAACGAGAAAAGAAGCTGACTGACAAATCAACACTGCCATCATTTATTAACATTGTTTTTCAAAGTGTTTAAATAAATAAGAGAGAACGTCCTTATTACTTGTCGCTATACTTTCAGAAAATTATTTTTGTAAATAAATTATGAATGTGTGATTGATGGACACAAAAAGCTGGAGTAACTCAGTGGGACAGACAGCGTCTCTGGAGAGCACATTTCTCCAGGGATGCTGTCTGACCCACTGCAGCTTTTTGTGTTCGATTTTATTGCAGTCTTATTCCTCATTTAACCCAAGTGGAGTCGCAGAGTATAACAGCACGGAGACAGGCCCTTCAGCCCAACTTGCCCATGCTGACAAAGGTGCCCCTTCTACACGAGTCCCACCTGCCTGTACATCATCCATATCCCTCCATTCCCCTGCATATCCACGTACCTATCTGAAA
Organism: Okamejei kenojei; assembly: GCA_035221665.1. Classification (NCBI taxonomy): domain Eukaryota; kingdom Metazoa; phylum Chordata; class Chondrichthyes; order Rajiformes; family Rajidae; genus Okamejei; species Okamejei kenojei. The sequence goes on along the minus strand of CM069134.1, from coordinate 128,005,817 downwards.
GCCTCTTAAAACGCCAATATCGTATCTGCCTCTACCGCCATCCCTGGCAGCGCGTTCCAGGCACCCCCCCCCCCCCCCCCCCCCTCCATCAAACTTTCCGCCTCTCACCTTACACCTATGCCCTCTAGTGTCGGATATTTCCACCCTGGGAAAAAAGCTTCTGACTGTCAACCCTATCGAAGGTAGACGAAATGCTGGAGAAACTCAGCGGGTGAGGCAGCATCTATGGAGCGAAGGAAATAGGTGACGTTTCGGGTCGAGACACTACTTCAGACCCTATCAATGCTTCTCATAAATTTATATGCTTCTACCAAGTCTCCCCTCAACCTCTGACGTTCCACCGAAAAGTAGCTTAGTTTAGTTTTGTTTAGAGATCCTGCGCAGAAACAGACCCTTCGGCCCACCGGGTCCGCGCCGATCCTGGACACTAGGGACAGTTTACAATTATACCAAGCCAATTAGCTTTTGATTGGTATAATTTTGATTGTCGGTGAAGGGAATGTCATTTAGCAGCGGTTGACCTGTATTAGGGTGACGCGGTGACCCAGCGGTAGAGTTGCTGCCTCACAGCGCCAGAGACCCGGGTTCGATCCTCACTACGGGTGCTGTCTGTACGGAGTTTGTACGTTCTCCCCGTGACCTGCGTGGGTTTTCACAGTGGTTTCCTCCGACACTCCAAAGGACGTACAGGTTTGTAGGTTAATCGGCTTGGTGTGAATACAAACGGTCTCTAATGTGTGTAGGTTGGTGTTATGGGCCTGTCCCACTTACCCAACTTTTTCGGTGACTGCTGGCAACTGCCATAGGTCTTTGCAGGTCGCCGAAAATTTCCAACATGTTGAAAATCCAGCGGCGACCAGAAAAGATACGACTCTTTGGGCGACGGAGGAGACGACTCACACACAGGTGACATGTCGCGGGGTGAAGCCTGTATGATCGTGAGTAGTCGCCCAAAGAGTCGTACCCTGTTCTGGATTTTCAACATGGTTTTCGCCAATGACCTATGGCAGTCGCCAAAAAAGCGGCAGTCACGGGTAAGTGGGACAGGCCCAATAGTGTGCGGGGATCACTGGTCGGTGCGGACTCGGTGGGCCGAAGGGCCTGTTTCCACATTGTATCTTTAAACTAAATTAAACTAAACTAAACTAAAAACTAAAGTTTGAACTTCATCTCAGTGCCAGTCGGTGTCCGCTGCTGAAATCGCGCAGCCGTTAACAAAGCGTATTTCAGCTCGCACAAAAGTGCAAGAAGGACGACACAGGAGAGTGAAAAGCAAACGCCCTCTTTTGCGGCAGTTCCCCATCTACACCTCACGCTGCCTCGGCAAGGCCAGCAGCATAACCAAGGACCAGTCACACCCCGGCCACTCCCTCTTCTCCCCTCTCCCATCGGGCAAAAGATATCGAAGTGTGAAAACGCACACCTCCAGATTCAGGGACAGTTTCTTCCCAGCTGTTATCAGGCAACTGAACCATCCCACCACAAGCAAAGAGCAGTCCCGAACTACGATCTACCTCATTGGTGACCCTCGAACTATCCTTGATCGGACTTTGCTGGCTTTACCTTGCACTAAACGTTATTCCCTTATCATGTATCTGTACACTGTGAATGACTCGATTGTAATCATGTATTGTCTTTCCGCTGACTGGATAGCACGCAACAAAAAGCTTTTCACTGTACCTCAGTACACGTGACACTAAACTAACTGAACCGAAGATAGTCACAAAATGTTGGAGTAACTCAGCGGGTCAGACAGCATCTCTGAAGAAAAGCAATAGGTGACGTTTCGGGTCGAGACCCTTCTTCAGACTGAGGTTGTAAGCTGCCCAGGTGAAATATGAGGTGCTGTCCCTCCAATTTGTGCTGGGCCTCACTCTGACAGCGGAGGAGGCCCAGGCTAGAACCGAACTGAACTGTGCAGCTTACAGTTTGTCGTGTTTGGCGTGTCCCGCAGCTGAGGAGAGCACCTCAGTGAGGGGAAAGATAGAAACATAGAAAATAGGTGCAGGAGTAGGCCATTCGGCCCTTCGAGCCTGCACCGCCATTCAATATGATCATGGCTGATCATCCAACTCAGTATCCTGTACCTGCCTTCTCTCCATACCCCCTAATCCCTTCAGCCACAAGGGCCACATCTAATTCCCTCTTAAATATAGCCAACGAACTGGCCTCAACTACCCTCTGTGGCAGAGAATTCCACAGATTCACCACTCTCTGTGTGAAAAATGTTTTTCTCATCTCGGTCCTACAAGACTTCCCCCTTATCCTTAAACTGTGACCCCTTGTTCCGGACTTCCCCAACATCGGGAACATTCCTCCTGCATCTAGCCTGTCCAACCCCTTAAGAATTTTGTACGTTTTTATAAGATCCCCCCTCAATCTTCTAAATTCTAGCGAGTACATGCTGAGTCTATCCAGTCTTTCTTCATATGAAAGTCCTGACATCCCAGGAATCAGTCCGGTGAACCTTCTCTGTACTCCCTCTGTGGCTAGAATGTCTTTCCTCAGAATAGGAGACCAAACTGTATGCAATACTCCAGGTGTGGCCTCACCAAGACCCTGTACAAATGCAGTAGAACCTCCCGGCTCTTGTACTCAAATCCTTTTGCTATGAATGCTAACATACCATTCGCTTTCTTCACAGCCTGCTGCACCTGCATGCCTACTTTCAATGACTGGTGTACCATGACACCCAGGTCTCGTTGCATCTCCCCTTTTCCTAATCGGCCACCATTCAAATAATAGTCTACCTTCCTGTTTTTGCCACCAAAGTGGATAACCTCACATTTATCCACATTATACTGCATCTGCCAAACATTTGCCCACTCACCCAGCCTATCCAAGTCACCTTGCAGCCTCCTAGCATCCTCCTCACAGCTAACACTGCCCCCCAGCTTCATGTCATCCGCAAACCTGGAGATGTTGCATTCAATTCCCTCGTCCAAATCATTAATATATATTGCAAATAGCTGTGGTCCCAGCACTGAGCCTTGCGGCACACCACTAGTCACTGCCTGCCATTCTGAAAAGGACCCGTTTACTCCAACCCTTGGGCATGGACGAAGAGCGTGAGTCAACACAACTGTGCCCTCACCCTCCCCCCCCTTCCCCTTCCCCTTCCCCTCACCCGTTCTTTATTAGGATTGCTTGGCCTCTATGCATGTCTCCCTGAATTGCTCCTTTTATTTGCTGCATTAGATGGATTACTCTTTCCAGACCAATGCAGGAGACCAAAATCCCAGCTTTCCGATCCCGCCGTACATTCTGGTTACCTGACCCCTGACTCCCACCCATTTAGACCCAGCGCACCAGTGGCTTTTATGCAGCCTTTTAATCATTCTCGTTCTTGCAGATGCGGCTATCTGTCTAATTAACTCAGCCTGCCCCGCAATCTTCACATCCTTGCTGTACTTCAAACCCATTATTATGAAGTACTGTGGCACTAATTACCAAAATAAAAAAAATAGTGTTTCAATAGTGGCTTATATCTTGCACGTTGATGATACGTCAAACAAGCAGATACAAATTTTTGCAAAGAGGTTCACCGCAAAAATGTCTTTCACACGTTTAGACCTTATAGAGATACAGTGTGGAAACAGGCCCCTCAGCCCAGAGAATCCGCACCGATCAGCGATCACCCGATTCCACTCTCTCAGCTAGTGTAAGATAACACTATCTTACACACCAGTAGCAATTTACAATTTTACCAAAGCCAATTTACCCACAAGCCTGCACGTCTTTGGGATGTGGGAGGAAACCGGAGCACCCGGAGAAAACCCACGCGGTCACAGGGAGAAACATGTAAACTCCATGCAGACAGCACCCGTAGTCAGGGTTAAACCCAGGTCTCTGGCGTTGTAAGGCAGCAGTTAGCCCTGATGTTCTCACGTATTAAATCTTTCCACCCACACCTTGAATCTATGTCCTCTGTTTCTCGATTCCCCTACTCTGGGCAAGAGACTCTGTGTGTCTTCCTCACGATTTTGTAAGATCACCCCTCATCCTCCTGCTCTCCAAGGAGTGACGTCCTAGCCTGCTTAACATAGAAACATAGAAAATAGGTGCAGGAGGAGGTCATTTGACCTTTCGAGCCAGCACCGCCATTCATTGCGATCATGGCTGATCGTCCCCAATCAATAACTCGTGCCTGCCTTCTCCCCATATCCCTTAATTCCACTAGCCCCTAGAGCTCTATCTAACTCTCGCTTAAATCCATCCAGTGATTTGGCCTCCACTGCCCTCTGTGGCAGGGAATTCCACAAATTCACAACTCTCTGGGTGAAAAAAGTTTTTTCTCACCTCAGTCTTAAATGGCCTCCCCTTTATTCTAAGACTGTGGCCCCTGGTTCATTTTTCCTGCATCTAGCTTGTCCAGTCCTTTTATAATTTTATATGTTTCTATAAGATTCCCCGTCATCCTTCTAAACTCCAGTGAATACAAGCCTAGTCCTTTCAATCTTTCCTCATATGACAGACCCGCCATCCCAGGGATCAATCTCGTGAACCTACGCCTCCACCTGAACCTTAACCTCCACCTGTAGCCCAGGCCCTCGTCCCCAGATATAACAAAGTCTTCTCTCTGGGAAGTAAGAAGTGAAAATGGCTTTTTGTTTCCTGTTCTGTCAAACCGGTCCGACATTAAAAAAAAACCATATGCTCCGTTTTTAATAATTGGTTAGAGTAAAGGTAAATGACAGATAGATAATCAATCAAATGACATTATTACTGCTCAAAATCTTTCTCTATTCCCTTCTCTGTGTGAAAATTGTCTGTTTAATCTGCAGGCCCTGGTTCGGTTAGGAAAAGCTGAGTCTCAGGAAAGGTCATGGCTGGGGTCACGTTAGATGTGGGTGTAACTTCAAAGCTGTTTATCTCCTTTACAAGGCCATTAAGTCATTGGTAATGGTCTATCATCTTTCATCATGGGCTGCCTTCTACCTACTTATTTACCTCCAGACAAGCCACAGAACTCAAGACAACAGTGTAAACAGGTGCTTTCCCGCTGCTACCTGCAAGGCAACCTTAGCATTAGGTGGTAACAAGGTCAATTCTGTTTTTTTTTAAATGTACCCACACAGAACAGATGGGTTCTCCATTTCAATTGACAGTGATAAATTATTTTTACCCAAAATGTTGGCGTAACTCAGCGGGACAGCAAGGGTGGCACAGCGGTAGGGTTGCTGCCTTATGCCCCTGTCCCACTTAGGAAACCTGAACGGAAACCCGCGGCGACTCTGCCCCCCGCTCAAGGTTTCCGTGCGGTTCCCGGAGGTTTTTGTCAGGCTCCCGGAGGTTCCTGGAGGTTTTTTCAATTTTTTGAACTAATCGCCGGAGCATAGAAGAAGCGGAAACAACTTTCGACCATATGGGAGACTGACAAAAACCTCCGGGAACCGCGCGGAAACCTTGGGTGGGGCGTAAAGTCTCCAGAGGTTTCCGTTCAGGTTTCCTAAGTGGGACAGGGGCATATCAGCGAATGCAGCGCCGGAGACCCCGGTTCGATCCCGACTACGGGCGCTGTCTGTATGGAGTTTGTACCTTCTCCCCGTGACCTGCGTGGGTTTTCTCCGAGATCTTCAGTTTCCTCCCACACTCCAAAGACGTACAGGTTTGTAGGTTAATTGGCTTGGTGTATGTGTAAATTGTCCCTAGTGTGTGTAGGATAGTGTTAAAGTGCGGGGATCGCTGGTCGGTGCGGACCCGGTGGGCCGAAGGGCCTGTTTCCACTTCCATTTCTAAACTGAAATTAAACTAAACGAGACGGGCAGCATCTCAGGAGAGAAGGAATGGGTGACGTTTCGGGTCGTCCTGAGTTACTCCACCATTTTGTGTCTATCTTTGGTGTAAACCAGCGTCTGCAGTTCCTTCCTACACGTAAATTATTTTTATGCATTCCGCCAAACTAGATTTCTTAGTTTTGTTTTCTTTTCCGGATCTTCATTTCCCTATCATTATCCTTTCTGTCAAGTGTAGTCTTTCCGCTGACTGGCTAGCACGCAACAAAAGCAGCCAAGGTGGCACAGCGGCAGAGTTGCTGCCTAAAGCCCCTGTCCCACTTAGGAGACCTAATCAGCGACCTCTGGTCACCTTGCCCGCCACCCAAAAAAAAATCAAGGTCGGGGTGACCTGCAACCTCCTACCACCTCCCACGCATATGTTGAAAACCTTCCTCGACTATGAAGAAAACCGGCTTCGACTAGAGCTGCGACTAAAAAATGATCGGTTTTTAAAACGGCAACCTATTTTTAGTCGAGGCCGGTTTTAATCATGGTGAAAAAATAGCAGCAACCTAGATGAAGCCTCGACCACGCGGAAACCACTTTCGACCATTAGGGAGAGTGACCAAAACCTCCGGTGACCTCATGGAAACCTTGGGTGGCGGGCAAGGTCACCAGAGGCTGCTGTTTAGGTCTCCTAAGTGGGACAGGCCCTTAAGCGGACCCGGATTTGATCCCGACTGCGGGTGCAGCCTGTACGGAGTTTGTACGTTCTCCCCGTGACCTGCTTGGGTTTTCTCTGACATCTTAGGTTTCCTCCCACACTCCAAAGCCGTACAGGTTTGTAGGTTAATTGGCTCGGTGTATATGTAAAATTGTTCCTAGTGTGTGCAGAATAGTGTTAATGTGCGGGGATCGCTGGTCGGTGTGGAATCGGCGTGCCATGGGGCCTGTTTCCGCGCTGTATCTCTAAACTAAACTAAAATAAACTAAAGATATACACAAAAAGCTGGCGTAACTCAGGGGGTCAGGCAGCATCTCTGGAGAGAAAGGATAGGTGGTGTTTCCATTCGGGAACCTTCATCAGACTTGTCTAATTAGACGGTCGGATGAAAGATCTCGACTCCAAACTTTACCTATTCCTTTTCTCCAGAAATGCTGCCTGGCCGGCTGAGTTACTCCAGCATTTTGTGTCTATCTTCGGTGAAATGCAGAACCTGCAGTTCCTTCTTACACACTAAACTAAACAAATGATAGACACAAAAAGCTGGAGTAACTCAGCGGGACTGGCAGCTTCTCTGGAGAGAAGGAATGGGCAATGTTTCGGGTCAATCGACAATAGACAAGAGACAACAGACAATAGGTGCAGGAATAGGCCATTCAGCCCTTCGAGCCAGCACCGCCATTCAATGTGATCATGGCTGATCATCCCCAATCAGTACCCCGTTCCTGCCTTCTCCCCATATCCCCTGACTCCGCTATCTTTAAGAGCCCTATCTAGCTCTCTCTTGAAAGTATCCAGAGAACCGGCCTCCTGAGGCAGAGAATTCCACAGACTCACAACTCGAGACCCTTCTTGAGACTAAACGGGAGGGGATATGGGCCAAATGTAGGCAAGTGAGACCAGTGTAGATGGGACATGTGGGTCGGGGTGGGCAAGTTGGGCTGAGGAGCCTGTGTCCACACTGTATCATTCTATGACTCTATAACAGAAAAAGCACAAATTAAATTTTTGGAACCATTTCTAGTTCTTGCCTGCATTGCCAGCAGAAATCTGTGCCCGTAAAGTATTGCAATGGAACTGGCTAGTCCTGCTGTGCCCTTAAGTCGCATTTGGCGTTTCAGTCGGAAGCTGGGTGTAAAATAGTTTGAAAGGAAGCAGGAGGCGCCAACACAAAATGCTGGAGTACTTTCAGAAATCCCCAAAAGGCTGGAGAACAGCTGGACGTGAAGCGGGAAGGACTTGGAAAACATCATCACAAGCTGCAGTGGGATGTCAAAACCAGATGGAGATGAACCTGGGAAATGGTCGTAAGTGTCGGTCAGTGATAGGAGCAGAATCTGGCCATTCGGGCCGTCGAGTCCTCTCCGCCATTCAATCATGGCTGATCCATCTCCTAATCCCTCCTAACCCCCTTCTCCTGCCTTCTCCACATAATCCCTGACACCCATACTAGTCAAGAATCTATCTATCCAGGGTCATAATGGTTCGGCGCGGGGACTTGACTGAGGCCTGAATATCTGAATGGATGAAGAAATACATATAATAAATCATGAATGTATCTCCAAGAACGGATTATTGAGTAATATTTTAATCTCCACCAAACTTTTCACATTTTCTTTTCTATTTTCTACTTTCTATCTCTATCTTTCTATCTTTAAGTAGGAAAAAAAAAGTATAGAAACATATTATATATATTCTTAATATTAGTATGAATATACATATTATTAGTTGTATGAAAATATTATAGATGTCTTATATTTGTAATTATATAAAATTGCGCATTTTCAACTATATAATAATTTTGAAATATAAAGTTAATAATAATACAAACACTCTTAATATTATGAAAATATCATGAATATCATAGAAGTTTGGTTAAGATTGGGTATTATGTAGTTATATTAGGGGGGATTTGTATTTGGTAATTAGAAGAAATATGTATGGTATGAGAAGTGTGAGTATATTGCTTATTTTAGGAATATACTACATACACTCCCAATTATACAAAATAAATAACCAGGAAATGTATAATGGATAACATTACAAATAACACAAACAGTATCAATTGATAATCAATATTATATAATTTTGTATATTATATAATTTTTAATGCCGCATAAGAGTGTACTCTGTATATATTGTTTCTATAATAAAAAAATTAAAAAAAAAAAAAAAAAGAAAAAAAAAAAAAAAAAAGAATCTATCTATCTCTGCCTTAAATATATAATTGACGGCCTCCACAGCCTTCTGTGGCAATGAATTCACTAACTTCTGACTAAAGAAATCCCTCCTCATCTCCTTCCTAAAGGAACGTCCTTTAATTCTGAGGTTATGACCTTTGGTCAATAGACAATAGACAATAGACATTAGGTGTGGGAGTAGGCCATTCGCCCCTTCGAGCCAGCACCGCCATTCAATGTGATCATGGCTGATCATCCACAATCAGTACCCCGTTCCTGCCTTCTCCCCACATCCCCTGATTCCGCTATCTTCAAGAGCCCTATCTAACTCTCTCTTGAAAACATCCAGAGAAGACTTTCCCAGTAATGGAAACATCCTCCCCGCATCCACTCTATCCAAGAAGAATAGATCGGCTAGACGCACTGAGGCTCTTCCCCAGGGAAGAGGAATCGAGAACCAGAGAACATGGGTTTATGGTGAGGGGGAAAAGATTCAATAGGAACAATAGGAGGGGTAATGTCTTCACGCTGAAGATGGTAGGTGTGTGGAGCGAGCTGCCGGAGGAGGTAGTTGAGGCAGGTACTTCTGCAAGATTGCAGAGATAGACAGATTTGTGATTAGTACGGGTGTCAGGAGGTTTGGGGAGAAGGCAGGAGAATGGTGTTGAGAGGGCGAGATAGATCAGCCATGATTGAATAGCGGAGTAGAATTGATGGGCCGAATAGCCTAATTCTGCGGGGGGGGGGGAGGGGCGGGGGGGGGGGCGGGGGGGGGGAAGATTTAATAGGAATTCTGAGGTGTAATTTTTCCACATGAAGGGTGATGGGGGTATGGAACCAGCTGCAGGAGCAGGTAGTATCACAATGTTTATGAAACATTTAGACAGGTACGTGGACAGGACAGGTTGAGAGGGATATGGGCCAAAAACAGGCAGGTGGCACAAGTGCAGATACAACATGTTGGTCGGTGTGGGCAGGTTGGGCTGAAGGGCCTGTTTCCACACGGCATCACTCTATGACTCTAACTCTAATTCAGACAATAGACAATAGACAATAGGTGCAGGACTAGGTCATTCGGCCCTTCGAGCCAGCACAATTCAGGTAGGAGAAACCAGTTGAAGAAGGGTCTCGACCCGAAACGTCACCTATTCCTTTTTCTCCAGAGACGCTGCCTGCCCCGCTGCGTTGCTCCAGCATTTTGTGTCTGTCTTGGGTATAAAGCAGCATCTGGGGTTCCTTCCTACACACAAAGAGTCTGCTCTGCCAGGTACTTAAACGTCAACTCCTCCTCCCGATCTGAGGAATCTTTGGCGTTCTCCCGACAGCACGGCCTGCGAGCCAGGAACGCATTCCTGATGAATTATTGGCAGTTTCAGTAGCTCGTCAAACGTCCCAACCAAAATTGATAGGAATCTGTATCCGTTAAAGTTGGCTGTGTTCCAGAAGGTAGTCTAAACTGAAGCATGTACACTGTATGGAAACTAATTTAGTTTAAAACAGAACGACTTTGGGGAATTGAAGTGAACGGTTCAGTTGTGGAACGCATTAATCAAACTCAGGGGATCTCGGCCTCTTGCTAGTCCTTTCAGAGTCACGGGCCCAAACAGCACGGAAACAGGCCCTTCAGCCCAACTTGAAGAGAGAGCTAGATAGGGCCCTTAAAGATAGCGGAGTCAGGGGATATGGGGAGAAGTCTTTTCTGACCGAGACAAGTCTTTGAGGACCGAGATAAGAAAAACATTTTTCACACAGAGAGTGGTGAATCTCTGGAATTCTCTGCCGCAGAAGATAGCTGAGGCCAGTTCATTGGCTATATTTAAGAGGGGGTTACATAGAAACATAGAAACATAGAAATTAGGTGCAGGAGTAGGCCATTCAGCCCTTCGAGCCTGCACCGCCATTCAATATGATCATGGCTGATCATCCAACTCAGTATCCCGTACCTGCCTTCTCTCCATACCCTCTGATCCCCTTAGCCACAAGGGCCACATCCAACTCACTCTTAAATATAGCCAATGAACTGGCCTCAACTACCCTCTGTGGCAGAGAGTTCCAGAGACTCACCACTCTCTGTGTGAAAAAAGTCTTTCTCATCTCGGTCTTAAAGGATTTCCCCCTTATCCTTAAGCTGTGACCCCTTGTCCTGGACTTCCCCAACATCGGGAACAATCTTCCTGCATCTAGCCTGTCCAACCCCTTAAGAATTTTGTAAGTTTCTATAAGATCCCCTCTCAATCTCCTAAATTCCAGAGAGTATAAACCGAGTCTATCCAGTCTTTCTTCATAAGACAGTCCTGACATCCCAGGAATCAGTCTGGTGAACCTTCTCTGCACTCCCTCTATGGCAATAATGTCCTTCCTCAGATTTGGAGACCAAAACCCCAAAATATGGGGAGAAGTCTTTTCTGACTGAGACAAGTCTTTGAGGACCGAGATAAGAAAAACATTTTTCACACAGAGAGTGGTGAATCTCTGGAATTCTCTGCCGCAGAAGATAGCTGAGGCCAGTTCATTGGCTATATTTAAGAGGGAGTTAGATGTGGCCCTTGTGGCTAAAGGGATCAGGGGGTTCGGAGAGAAGGCAGGTACAGGATACCGAGTTGGATGATCAGCCACGATCATATTGAATGGTGGTACTGGCTCGAAGGGCCGAATGGCCTGCTCCTGCACCTAATTTCTATGTTTCTATGTTTATATGGCAGGAACGGGGTACTGATTGGGGATGATCAGCCATGATCACATTGAATGGTGGTACTGGCTCGAAGGGCCGAAGGGCCGAATGGCCTACTCCTGCACCTATTGTCTATTGTCTATTGCCTAACTAGCCCATGCCTCGTCAACTCTAACGTGACCTCCCAAGTTCTTTACTCGGAAGGTAGACACAAAAAGCTGGAGTAACTCAGCGGGACAGGCAGCATCTGTGGAGAGAAGGAAAGGGTGACGTTTCGGGTCGAGACCCTTCTTCAGACTGGGAGTCAGGGGAGAGGGAGAGACAGTCGCGGTGGCGCAGCGGTAGGGTTTCCATCCCGACTACGGGCGCTGTCTGTACGGAGTTTGCACGTTCCCAGCGTGACCTGAGTGGGGTTTCTCCGAGATCTTCGGTTTCCTCCCACATTCCAAAGACGGACAGGTTTGTAGGTTAATTGGCTTTGGTAAATGTTAAAAGTGTCCAGTATAAAATTGTCCAACGTCCAGTAAAGTACCTGGTTCACTCTTCGGAAGGTGCAAGGTACAAGGGAGACATAGAGATGTGGAAGGATTTGGTTTGAAAACACAGATCAAAAGGGAAGTTGCTTTAGGAAATGTAGAATGGTTCTTTACTGAGTATTCTGACTGATGAAGGCCAATGTGCCTACAGCCTTCTTGACCACCTTATCTACTTGTGACGTCACTTCCTAGGAACCATATACCTGCACTCCTGGATCCCTCTGCTCCACAACACTATCCAGAGCCCCGCCGCTCACCATGTAGGTCCTGCCCTGGTTTGATTTCACAAAATGCAACACCTCGCACTTAGAAACATAGCAACATAGAAAATCGGTGCAGGACTAGAGCCTGCACCGCCATTCAATATGATCATGGCTGATCATCCAACTCAGTATCCCTTACCTGCCTTCTCTCCATACCCCCTGATCCCTTTATGCACAAGGGCCACATCTAACTCCCTCTTAAATATAGCCAATGAACTGGCCTCAACTACTTTCTGTGGCAGAGAATTCCAGAGATTTACCACTCTCTGTGTGAAAAATGTTTTTCTCATCTCGGTCCTAAAAGATTTCCCCCTTATCCTTAAACTGTGACCCCTTGTCCTGGACTTCCCCAACATCGGGAACAATCTTCCTGCATCTAGCCTGTCCAACCCCTTAAGGATTTTGTAAGTTTCTGTAAGATCCCCCCTCAATCTTCTAAACTCTAGCGAGTACAAGCCGAGTCTATCCAGTCTTTCTTCATATGAAAGTCCTGCCATCCCAGGAATCAGTCTGGTGAACCTTCTCTGTACTCCCTCTATCGCAAGAATGTCTTTCCTCAGATTTGGAGACCAAAAATGTACGCAATACTCCAGGTGTGGTCTCACCAAGACCCTGTACAACTGCAGTAGAACCTCCCTACTCCTATGCTCAAATCCTTTTGCTATGAATGCTAACATACTATTCGCTTTCTTCACTGCCTGCTGCACCTGCATGCCGACATTCAATGACTGGTGTACCATGACACCCAGGTCTCGTTGCATCTCCCCTTTTCCTAATCGGCCACCATTCAAATAATAGTCTACTTTCCTGTTTTTGCCACCAAAGTGGATAACCTCACATTTATCCACATTATACTGCATCTGCCATGCATTTGCCCACTCACCCAGCCTATCCAACTTCTTTGTATTAAACACCATCGCCCATTCCTCAGCCCACCTGGCCAACCGATCGAGATCCTGCGGCAACTTTCAACAACTATCTTCGCATTCTCCAGTATCACCCACTTTAGCGTCATCTGCAAGCTTATTAATCATGCCTTGTAAGTTCTCATCCAAATCATTGACATATATGACAAACAGCACCGAACCCTGAGGCACACACCACTAGTCACAGGCCTCCAGTCCGAAAAACAGCCTTCCACCATCACCCTCTGCTTCCTTCCATGGAGCCAATTTGCTATCCATTCGACTATCTCAGGTGATGTAACCTTCCAGAGCAGCCTACCATGTGGAACCTTGTCGAACGCCTTGCTGAAATCCATGTCCACAACATCTACAGCTCTGTCCTCGTCGATCTTTTTGGTCACGCCTTCAACACGGCTCAGTCAGATTTATCGGATCCTGCAGACCTTCTGAGATAGAGGCACAACATTTGCCGCCCTCCAGTCTTCCGACACCTCTCCTGTATTTAATGATGACTCATAAATCTCGGCCAGGGCTCCTGCGATTTCCTCTCTTGCTTCCCACAGTGTCCTCGGATATATCTGATCAGGCCCTGGAGATTTGTGTACCTTCATAAACGTCAGGACCTTCAGCACCTCATCCACCGTAACCCTGACTGCTCTCATCTTCCAGACACCGCCATTGACTGCCCCAAGTTCCTCCGTTCTACTCTCTTCCTCCACAGAGGAGAAATACTGATTGAGGACCTTAATCCATCTCCAGTGGCTCCACACCAAGGATACACCTTTTCTCCCAGAGAGTGGTGAGTCTGTGGAATTCTCTGCCACAGAGGGCGGTGGAGGCAGGTTCTCTGGATGCTTTCAAGAGAGAGATAGATAGGTAGTTGAGGCCAGTTCGTTGGCCATATTTAAGAGGGAGTTGGATGTGGTCCTTGTGGCTGAAGGGATCAGGGGGTATGGAGAGAAGGCAGGTACAGGATATTGTATGATCAGCCATGATCATATTGAATGGCGGTGCAGGCTCAAAGGGCCGAATGGCCTCCTCCTGCACCTAATTTCTATGTTTCTATGTTTCTATAGGGCTCTTAAAAATAGCGGAGTCAGGGAATATGGGGAGAAGGCAGGAACGGGGTACTGATTGTGGATGATCAGCCATGATCATATTGAATGGTGGTGCTGGCTAGAAGGGCCAAATGGCCTACTCCTGCACCTATTGTCTATTGTCTAGTGTCTATTGTGACTGCATTGATACCTAAGCGGTCCCACTCTCTCTCTCTGATTATTCTATTTCCCTTTATATCATTATAAAATCTCTTAGGATTAACCTTAATATTATCTGCCAGAGTTAAAGACAATAGACAATAGACAAAGACAATAGGTGCGGGAGTAGGTCATTCGGCCCTTAGAGCCAGCACCACCATTCAATGTGATCATGGCTGATCATCCACAATCAGTACCCTGTTCCTGCCTCCCCATATCCCCTGACTCCGCTATCTTTAAGAGCTCTATCTAACTCTTGAAAGCATCCAAAGAATTGGCCTCCACTGCCTTCTGATGCAGAGAATTCCACAGATTCACGACTCTCTGGGTGAAAAAGTTTTTCCTCATCTCTGTTCTAACTGGCCTACCTCTTATTCTTAAACTGTGGCCCCGGGTTCTGGAATCCCCAACATCGTGAACATGTTTCCTGCCTCTAACGTGTCCAATCCATTAAAAATCTTATATGTTTCAATAAGATCACCTCTCACCCTTCTCAATTCCAGAGTATACAAGCCCAGCCGCTCCATTCTATCAACATATGACAGTCCCGCCATCCCGGGAATTAACCTTGTAAACCTATGAAGGCCAACAAGCCATTAGCTTTCTTCACTGCTAATGAGATTGACCCCTGGGATGGCGGGACTGTCATATGAACAAAATTGCTCCCTGGGATGGCGGACTGTCATATGAGGAAAGATTAAAGGGGGAATACATACTGATGGGCCGAAGGGACACCTCCTGGTCTAGCACAGACCTGATGGGCCAAATGGGCTTTTAAAAAAAACATCTGAGTGAAATCTCAGTGAAAGGCACTTTCTCTGGCCTATTGGGCCAAAATTCTCCTTCTGGGCTAATAAGGGCATTTTGGGCAAAATGGACTGGTTTCTCGGCTAATAGGGGTTTTGTGGGCCGAAATTAGTGGTTTCAGGCCAAATAACTAATTTCATTTCATTTCCATATCAATTTCAAGCACAGTGCAGGCCAAACAGCTCATTGCATTTTCATTTCATTTCCATTGCCATTTCAGTTTCAAGCACAGGGCAGGCCAAGCCAAACAGCTCATTGCATTTTCATTTCATTTACATTGCCATTGCAGTTTCAGGCACAGGGCAGGCCAAGCCAAACAGTTAATTGCATTTTCATTTCATTTCCATTGCCATTGCAGTTTCAGGCACAGGGCAGGCCAAACAGCTCATTGCATTTTCATTTCATTTCCATTGCTATTGCAGTTTCAAGCACAGGGCAGGCCAAACAGCTCATTGCATTTTCATTTCATTTCCATTGCCATTGCAGTTTCAAGCACTGGGCAGGCCAAGCCAAACAGCTCATTGCATTTTCATTTCATTTCCATTGCCATTGCAGTTGCAAGCACAGGTCAGGCCAAGCCAAACAGTTCATTGCATTTTCATTTCATTTCCATTGCCATTGCAGTTTCAAGCCCAGGGCAGACCAAGCCAAGCCAAACAGCTCATTGCATTTTCATTTCATTTTCATTGCCATTGCAACTTCAAGCACAGGGCAGGCCAAGCCAAACAGTTAATTGCATTTTCATTTCATTTCCATAGCTTTTGCAGTTTCAAGCACAGGGCAGGCCAAACAGCTCATTGCATTTTCATTTCACTTCCATTGCCATTGCAACTTCAAGCACAGGGCAGGCCAAGCCAAATTGCTCATTGCATTTTCATTTCATTTCAATTGCCATTGCAGTTTCATGCACAGGGCAGGCCGAGCAGCTCATTGCATTTTCATTTAATTTCCATTGCTTTTGCAGTTTCAAGCACAGGGCAGGCCGAACAGCTCATTGCATTTTCATTTCGCTTCCATTGCCATTGCAGTTTCAAGCACAGGGCAGGCTGAACAGCTGATTGCATTTTCATTTCACTTTCATTGCCATTGCAGTTTCAAGCACAGGGCAGGCTGAACAGCTCATTGCATTTTCATTTCACTTCCATTGTCATTGCAGTTTTAAGCACAGAGCAGGCTGAACAGCTCATTGCATTTTCATTTCACTTCCATTGCCATTGCAGTTTCAAGCACAGGGCAGGCCAAGCCAAATTGCTCATTGCATTTTCATTTCATTTCAAATGCCATTGCAGTTTCAAGCACAGGGCAGGACGAACAGCTGATTGTATTTTCATTTCACTTTCATTGCCACAGGCATTTCATTACCACTGCCATTGCAGTTTCAAGCACAGGGCAGGCCAAGCCAAACAGCTCATTGCATTTTCACTTCATTTCCATTGCCATTGCAGTGTCCAGCACAGGGCAGGTCAAGCCAAACAGCTCATTGCATTTTAATTTCATTTCCATTGCGATTGCAGTTTCAAGCACAGGGCGGGCCAAAACTCATTTCATTTTCATTAAGGGCTAACAAATAATTTATTGCAAGTACATTGCAGACTCACAGTTCTGTTGATTCACAGCTTAGAATGAGAGTCGTGGCCTCTCCCTCGTAATCTTGCAGAGTTAATGAGTCATGTCTAGGCATTCGGGGTTTTATAGTCCTGCCCCCCCCCCAGAAGGGGTGTTACCATCATCACTGTGATTGACAGGCAACAGGATTTCAAGGTTTTTTAAACACTCATAACTTTTTTTGTTTTCATCGATGGAGAAAATCCTCAGGGCCTGCCCAGCGGAGGAGGACTGTGAGTAAGATGACCAAAAATCATAAAGATATATGGTAGAGATTTTTCTAAAATCAACATACAGTGCAGACAGGAAGTGGTCAAGATGAGACTTTTGATTATATAGATGTTGACAAGCTGGAAATACAAATTCAATGCTAGGATTTATATCAAGAGGGCTGGAATACAAAAACAGAGATGTAATGCTGAGGCTCTATAAGGCGCTGGTCAGGCCGCAGTTGGAATACTGTGAGCAAATTTGGGCCCCATATCTGAGGAAGGATGTGCTGGCTCTGGAGAGGGTCCTGATGAGGTTTACAAGAATGATCCCAGGAATGAGTGGGTTTGCATATGATGAGCGTTTGACTGCACTGGGCCTCTCTCTACTCGCTGGAGTTTAGAAGGTTGAGGGGGGAACCTCATTGAAACTTACAGAATAATGAAAGGCATAGATAGAGTGGATGCGGAAAGGATGTTTCCACTGGTGGGAGAGTCTAGGACCAGAGGTCACGGCCTCAGAATTAAAAGGGAGCTCTTTTGGAAAGGAGGTGAGGAAGAACTTCTTTAGCTAGAGGGTAGTTCATCTGTGGAACTCATTGCCACAGAGGGCTGTGGGGGCCAAGTCAGTGGATATTTTTAAGGTAGAGATAGACAAATTCTTGATTAGAACGGATGTCAAGGGTTATGGGGCGAAGACAGGAAAATGGGATTGGGAGGCAGAGATCAGCCATGATTGAATGGGGCGGAGTGGACTCAATGGGCCGAATGGCCTAATTCTACTCATAACTTGTGAACTTGTGAAAGGGTACAAAGAGGATTTACGAAGATGCTGCCAGAAGCTATAGGGAGAGGTTGGGCAGGCTAGGGCTTTATTCCTTGGAGGGCAGGAGGATGCGGGGTGATCTTGTAGAGGTGTACAAAATCATGGAAGGAATCGATCAGGTAAACGCAGGGAGTCTCTTGCTCAGAGCAGGGGAATTGAGAACCAGAGGATATAGGTTTAGGATGCTGGGGGGGCGGTGGAGGGATTTAATTAAGATTTGATAGGAACATGGTAACTTTTTTCACGCAAAGGGTGGTGGGCGTGTGGAACGAGCTGCCAGAGGAGGTAGTTGAGGCAGGGACTATCGCAGCATTTAAGAAGCAATTAGACTGGTACATGGATAGGGCAGGCTTGGAGGGATATGGACCAAATGCAGGCAGGTGGGACTAGTGTAG
The DNA here is from genome assembly GCA_035221665.1 of Okamejei kenojei. Taxonomy (NCBI): domain Eukaryota; kingdom Metazoa; phylum Chordata; class Chondrichthyes; order Rajiformes; family Rajidae; genus Okamejei; species Okamejei kenojei. Next base: position 127,987,723 of record CM069134.1, on the reverse strand, counting down.
ATGGGACAAGTTGGCCGGTGTGGGCATGTTGGGCCGATCAGCATTATAAGCCCCCCGGGCAAAGCAGAGCACTGGGGCCCCTACACTTCCAGGTTCTTTATGCCAAATCTAATATGCCGTCATGCACTTGCGATGTTCTTCTCCGTTTTCCACAATAACATTCTACAATACATAGATTAGCATGTGGCCCCTCTGCTCGTGGGGCCCCGGGCAACTGCCCAGCATGCCCATGCGTTAAGAGGGCCCCGAGTCGACGGGCCCGTTTCCACATGGCAAGGCTCAAAGGAACCCGATCCCAAAACATCGCCAGGTTCTCCAGAGATGCTGCCCGGCCCGCTGAGTTCCTCCAGCATAGTTAAATTTCGCAAAGTTAAATTTCATTCACCAAGTGCCAAATATTCGTGGCTTTCTGCAGCTGGAACTGTCCCTACGTGGGTTGAAGTTCTTGGTAATTCATTGACTTTTGCTGATCGCTCCGTAGAAGGCTGCACTGTGCAATGTACAGGAAGACTAGAGTAACACTGTCAGCAATATATCTGGCTTTCCCCGTTTAATGGTACCTATGTGTATAACAGATGTTGCTGTCGGATTTTCCCCATTGTTCACCATTCTTCTCAACTCAAATTTGGTGCCAATATAATTTGACAAAAGCCCGAAGCAAACTTAGATAGGCTTGGAAATCGTAATTGTCATATTTTCTTCGAGTCTGCAACTAAACCTAGGGCAGGACAGGCATCTCAATTAGTTTGTGTAGGAAGGAACTGCAGATGCTGGTTTACACCGAAGATAGACACAAATTTGCTAGGGGCAACTGCTGAAGGAGGGTCCCTTACCGAAACGTCACCGTTCCTTCTCTCCAGGTCTCTGGAGCTGCGAGGCAGCAACTCTACTGCTGCGCCACAGCTTGGTTTGGGAACAGCTCCATCCAAGGCTGCAAGACATTGCAGAGAATAGTGGACGCAGCCCAGACCATCACACAAACCAACCTCCCTTCCATTGATCTCCAGATTCAGGGACAGTTTCTTCCCAGCTGTTATCAGGCAACTGAACATACCTATCAGCAACTAGAGAGCAGACCTGACCGACCATCTGCCTCATTGGAGATCCTCGGACTATTTTAAATCAGACTTTACTGGACTTTATCTGGCACTAAACATTATTCCCTTTATCTTGTGTCTATACGCTGCGGACGGCTCAATTGTAATCATGTATAGTCTTTCCGCCGACTAGATAGCATGCAACATAAAAGCTTTTCACCGTACCTCAGTATCGGTGACAATAAACAAAACTAAACTAAGTTTGGCGCAGTGGTAGAGGGGCTGCCAGGTTCGACCGGAGACCCGGGTTCGACCCGAGTGCTGGCTGTACAGAGTTTGTACGATCTCCCCGTGATCGCGTGCCGGTTTTTTTCCCGGCAGCTCCACTTTCCTCCCACATTCCAAAGCTGGTTGGCACGGGCCCGGTGGGCCTAAGGGCCTGTTTCTGTGCTCTATCTCCAAACCAAACCAAACGAAACTAAACTATAAACAATAGACAATAGACAATAGACAATAGGTGCAGGAGTAGGCCATTCGGCTCTTCGAACCAGCACCGCCATTCAATGTGATCATGGCTGATCATCCACAATCAGTACCCCGTTCCTGCCTTCTCCCTATATTCCCTGACTCCACTATTTTGAAGAGCCCTATCTAGCTCTCTCTTGAAAGCATCCAGAGAACCTGCCTCCACCGCCCTCTGAGGCAGATAATTCCCAGACTCACCACTCTCTGGGAGAAAAGGTGTATCCTTGGTGTGGATCCACTGGAGATGGATTAAGGTCCTCAATCAGTATTTCTCCTCTGTGGAGGAAGAGAGTAGAACAGAGGAGCTTGGGGCAGTCAATGGCGGTGTCTGGAAGATGAGAGCAGTCAGGGTTACGGTGGATGAGGTACTGAAAGTCCTGACGTTTATGAAGGTACACAAATCTCCAGGGCCTGATCAGATATATCCGAGGACACTGTGGGAAGCAAGAGAGGAAATCGCAGGAGCCCTGGCCGAGATTTATGAGTCATCATTAAATACAGGAGAGGCGTCGGAAGACTGGAGGGCGGCAAATGTTGTGCCTCTATCTCAGAAGGTCTGCAGGATCCGATAAATCTGAGTTGAAGGCGTGACCAAAAAGATCGATGAGGACAGAGCTGTAGATGTTGTGGACATGGATTTCAGCAAGGCGTTCGACACGGTTCCACATGGTAGGCTGCTCAGGAAGGTTAAATCACCTGAGATAGTTGAATGGATAGCAAATTGGCTCCATGGAAGGAAGCAGAGGGTGATGGTGGGAGGCTGCTTTTCGGACTGGAGGCCTGTGACTAGTGGTGTGTGCCTCAGGGTTCGGTGCTGTTTGTCATATATGTCAATGATTTGGTTGAGAATTTACAAGGCATGATTAATAAGCTTGCAGATGACGCTAAAGTGGGTGATACTGGAGAATGCGAAGATGGTTGTTAAAAGTTGCCGCAGGATCTCGATCGGTTGGCCAGGTGGGCTGAGGAATGGGCGATGGTGTTTAATACAAAGAAGTTAGATAGGCTGGGTGAGTGGGCAAATGCATGGCAGATGCAGTATAATGTGGATAAATGTGAGGTTATCCACTTTGGTGGCAAAAACAGGAAAGTAGACTATTATTTGAATGGTGGCCGATTAGGAAAAGGGGAGATGCAACGAGACCTGGGTGTCATGGTACACCAGTCATTGAACGTAGGCATGCAGGTGCAGCAGGCAGTGAAGAAAGCGAATAGTATGTTAGCATTCATAGCAAAAGGATTTGAGTATAGGAGTAGGGAGGTTCTACTGCAGTTGTACAGGGTCTTGGTGAGACCACACCTGGAGTATTGCGTAAAGTTTAGGTCTCCAAATCTGAGAAACGTGTTTCCTCGTCTCCGTTCTAAATGACTTACCCCTTATTCTTAAACTGTGGCCCGTGGTTCTGGACTAAACTACACTAAACTAAACTAAACTACACTAAACTAAACTAACCTAACCTAAACTAAACTAAACTAAAGCAAAACAAAGCAAACCAAACTAAACATCCTAAACTTACCTAAACTAAACTACACATGTTGTTTTCAAGAGAGCGTTAGGCTTTTTCAAGAGAATGTTAGCGTTTTCAAGAGAGGTTTAGATTTAGCTCTTAGGGCTAATCTTCTAAAGTTGTTGGACGACTTGTTCTATTTGATCTTCCGTTTGTGCACGTCGAGTTGATTGCATTAGTCGAAACAGGGCGGACCACGTGAAGGTTGCAATCTCCCACCCCTTAGGGCTAATGGAATCAAGGGATATGGGGAGAAGGCAGGAACGGGGTACTGATTGTGGACGATCAGCCATGATCACATTGAATGGCGGTGCTGGCTCGAAGGGCCGAATGGCCTCCTCCTGCACCTATTGTCTATGTTTCTATGTTTTACGCTACACTGAGCTAAACTCAGCCAAGGTAATCTAAGCTGATCTAAACTGCATTTTCAAGTTGATGAACGATACCACGATGCTTAACTGGAGATGTGAGCAAATGCTTTCCATCTGGAGCTTTTGTAAGACATGGCTTGAGGGCAGCAGCTCATCTTGCCACACCAAAAATAAACAGCGGGACATTATTTTTTCCCCTATTAATTATTTCAAGAGACTGGCAGCTGTGGCTCAGTGGGTAGCGGTCTTGTTTCTGAGTCAGAATGTGCTGGCTTCCCTCCCACTGCAGAGATCTGCTCACATAAATCCACGCAGACCAGCTAGTGTAGCCACAAGGGACGGCCGCCTCTCGGATGTTAAAACAAAGCCCTCTCGTCTATGTTTGGCTAAACTAAACAATCCCATGGTAGTACGAAACATAGAAACATAGAAAATAGGTGCAGGAGGAGGCCTTTCGGCCCTTCGAGCCATCACCGCCATTCATTGTGATCATGGCTGATCGTCCCCAATCAATAACCCGTGCCTGCCTTCTCCCCATATCCCTTGATTCCTCTAGCCCCTAGAGCTCTATCTAACTCTCTCTTAAATCCATCCATTGACTTGGCCTCCAATGCCCTCTGTGGCAGGGAATTCCACAAATCCACAACTCTCTGGGTGAAAAAGTTTTTGCTCATCTCAGTCTTAAATGACCTCCCCTTTATTCTAAGACTGTGGCCACTGGTTCTGGACTCACCCAACATTGGGAACATTTTTCCTGCATCTAGCTTGTCCAGTCCTTTTATAATTTTATATGTTTCTATAAGATCCACCCTCATCCTTCTAAACTCCAGTGAATACAAGCCTAGTCTTTTCAATCTTTCCTCATATGACAGGCCCGCCATCCCAGGGATCAATCTCGTGAACCTACGCTGCACTGCCTCAATCACAAGGATGTCCTTCCTCAAATGAGTACTTTGAGGAATGCCATGGAACATAGAACAGTGCGGCACAAGGGCAGGCCGTTCGGCCCACAGTGTCCATGCACCTTCAAGCTATGCCCTCTAATATTTGAATATTTTCATGCCCTCTAATATTAGATTTTCCCATCCTGTGACTCCTCTATGAGAGTTGTAGAGTCAGAAACAGGCCCTTCGGCCCAACCTGCCCGTGCTGACCAAGATGCCACATCTACACTAGTGCACGTGGCCGTGTTTAAGGTCATAAGGCCGTAAGGGATAGGAGAAGAAGAAGATTAGATTAGATTAGATTAGATTTTATTACTTGTCATTCGCATCTCAGAGAGGCTCGAACGAAATTCTGTTTCTACAAACCATACAGAGTAATTCATAAAAAAACACACACAAACAATTCAATTCACACAAACATCCATCACAGTGAGTCTCCCCTCACTGTGGTGGAAGGCAAAGTCTTCTTCTCTCCCCCGCACCATTTCTCCCCCGATGTCGAAGCCCCAGGCGGGCGGTGTTAAGTCCCACGGCCATTGAGGCCGCGCCGGGCGATGTACGGCCCCGCTCTAGGCCCAAAAGTCACAACGTTGGAGCCCCCGGCGGGCGCTGGAATGTCCCGCGGCCATTAAAGCCGCGCCGGGCGATGTACGGCCCCGCTCCGGGTCGTTCCAACCCCGCGACACGGGCTGGAGAAGCCGCGTTGCGGGAGCTCCAGAAAGCGGTCTCTCACCCAGAGCCGCGAGCTCCCGATATCCCGATAGTCCACCGGTAGTAATCTGCAGCTGGAGCTGGAGCTGGAGCCCCGGAGTCGGGCCGCAGCTGGAGCTGGAGCTGGAGCCCCGGAGTCGGGCCGCAGCTGGAGCTGGAGCCCCGGAGTCGGGCCGCAGCTGGAGCTGGAGCTCCGGAGTCGGGCCGCAGCTGGAGCTGGAGCCCCGGAGTCGGGCCGCAGCGGCGATCCACCACCGCTCCCCACGCTCCGAGGCCGGCCAGCCCCACGATGGCAAGTCCGCAGCTCCGCAGGCTCCGTGACTGGAGCCCCCAGGTCGTCCCGGTCGGAGGCCGCTCCACGGCACTAGGCCCCAACGACAACTGAGACCCGACAGGGAAAAAGTCGGGTCTCCCGTGCAGGGAAGAGATTTTAAAAGTTCCCCTCCCCCCCCCCCCCACCCCCCACATATACACAGTTATAAACAATACAAAAAAAACACGAACAACTACATTTAACTAGACAAAAAATTAAAAAAAGACAGACCGGCTGTAGGGCCGCTGCAACGTGAGTCGCGCGCCGCATTTGTCTGAAGAATTAGGCCATGTGGCCCATCTATCTCTCCCTTCTAACCCCATTCTCCTGCCTTCTCCCCATAACCTCTGACACCCGTACTAATCAAGAATCTGTCTATCTCTGCTTTGAAACTATCCACTGACTTGACCTCCGCAGCCTTCTTTGGCAAAGAATTCCACAGATTCACCACCCCCATTGCCATATGTTTGGCACATAATCCCTCTTTAACTTTCCTATCACGTACGTGTCCAAAGGAGATGCTTTGTCCTAATTCATCCAATATTTATCATTTACTGAATACAATGAACATTGAATTCTCCATTTAATTTTAGGTAGTACGCCTCCCCCTCTCCTTCCTGTTCCCCTCCCCCCACCCCAGTGAACACGTATATGTCCCCCACTAACCAGTTCTCCTTCTCCTCTCTCCTCCCCCCCCTCCCCCCCCCCCCCCCCCCCCCCCCCCCCCCCCCACCGAGGTACAGTGAAAAGCTTTTCTGTTGCGAGCTAACCAGTCAGCAGAAAGGCAATACATGATTACAATCGATCCAGTTACAGTGTAGTTTAATTACAAGTTCAAGTTTGCGTTTATTGTCACATGCACCAATTGAGGTGCAGTGATATTTGAGTTACCATGCAGCCATACTAAGTGAAAAGCAACAATATTCACATCCAATAAAGTTTAACATAAACATCCACCACAGTGGAATCAACATTCCTCACTGTGATGGAAGGCAATAAAGCTCAGTCATCTTCCTCCTTTGTTCACCCGTGGTCGGGGCCGAACCTGCACTTGCCGCTGCCGCCGGTCCGACCTTCAGGCCCTCTCGACGGGATGATGGAAACTCCGGCGTTGGGACGGATCGGAACGCCCCGCGGCACGGAGCTCCAGAGTCGGCCGCATCTTACCGGAGACCGCGGGCTTCACGGTGTTAACGTCCGCAGGGCCCCGTGGTCGGAGCACTTTCGCCGGCGTCCCTTGGCAAAGGGTCACAGGCTCCGAGATGGTACGTCTGCGCCGCGCCCGCGGCTTGAAGCTCTGCGGGGACCGCGGCTGGGGCCCGGTTGGCCGACCGACGGACGAGGACGGACACGTGGAAGTGGGGACGCCGTCGCAATGGGGACCCTGCGTTGGGGAACCACCGCGTGATGAGGGGGATGGGGGGGAAGAACAAAGGGGGAACTGGCGCGGGGAAGAGGGGGGGAATTTGTAACTTTGTAAACGCCCTTTATGGGCGACTATTTGCATACCTCGGCAAGGCATGCAAGCAAAGCATTTCACCGTGTCTTGTCACGTGTAAAAATAAAGTATTTAATTTATTTCAACTAACCACTAAACTACCAAGGAATTTTCTCCTGAGATGCTCATTTGCCGGGCTTTAGAAACATAGTAGCATAGAAAGAAGAAGGGTCTCGACCCGAAACGTCGCCTATCTCTTTCGCTCCTTAGATGCTGCTGTTTCTCCAGCCTTTTGTGTAACCCTCGATTCTCCAGCATCTGCAGTTCCTTCTTTAACATAGAAAAACATAGGTGCAGGAGTAGCCAGCACTGCCATTCAATATGATCATGGATGATCATCTTTGTCCCGATCCCACCACTATTCCCCTTTGCTTCCCCCCCCCCCCCCCCCCTCGTCCTTTTACAGTCAGGTCCTGAATCGCTGGACTGTCCCTATCCTCCAGAGATGCTGCCTGACCCGCTGAGTTCCTCCAGCACGCCGTGTCCTGGCAGTGCACTGCATCACAGTTCCTGTTTCACAACAATCACAGCGTGATCTAAGTACTTAGTTTCTTGCGGAGGATATATGTCATGTGAAGTACTGTAGAGATGCCATCCAGTGGCCTTGTATCTTCAATGACGTCGGATAAAAGACCAATAGGAAATTATCAGACAGGATAAATACACAGCCTTTTACCCTTAATCAAGAACCAGATGACAGGGGTTTAAAGTGAGGGGGGGAAAATGTATTAGGAATCTGAGGGGTGACTTTTTTACACAAAGGGCGGTGGGTGTTTAAGAGACATTTAGAGAGGTACGTGGATAGGACAGGTTTAGAGGGATATGGGCCAAACGCCGGCAGGTGGGACTAGTGTAGTGGGGGGTATGTTGGTCAGTGTGGGCAAGTCGGGCCGAAGGGCCTGTTTCCACGTTGTATGACTCTAAGAGACCACCTAGGGCAGCACAGGGGCGCAGCGGTAGAGCTGTCGCCTTCCAGCGCTAGAGACCCGGGTTCGATCCTGACTTTGGACGGTCTCTGTACGGAGTTTGTACGTTCTCCCTGTGACGGTGTGGGTTTTCTCCAGGTGCTCCGGTTTCCTCCCACATCAGGTTGATTAGCTTCTGTAAATTGTCCCTGGTGTGTAGGGTGCGAAAGTGGGATAGTATAGAGCTAGTGTACGGGTTGATTGTTGTAGGATTAGGCCATTCGGCCCATCGTGTCCACTCCGCCATTTAATCATGGCTGATCTCTGCCTCATAATCCCATTTTCCTGCCTGCTCCCCATAACACCCGTTCCAATCAACAATTTGTCTATCTCCGATTTAAAAATATACACTGGTTTGTTGACTGGCGTGGAATCGGTGAGCCCTGTTACCATTCTGTCTCTCCGAACTAAACTAATCAACTTGTGACGGAGAATTTAACATGTTCCACCAAGTGAAGTTCAGCTTGATCTGATAAGACTGGAGTTTAGCTTGGTTTAATTCAGTTTAGTTTAGAGATACAGCACGGAAAAAGCCCTTCGGCCCACCGAGCCTGCGCCAACCAGCGATCGCCCAAAAAATGAGTCCTGTTCTACACACGAGGAACTATCGGCAGAAGCCAATTAACCTACAAACCAGTCTGTAGAAGAGTCCCGACCTGAGTTGTCCAGTCTGATGAAGGGTCCTGACCCGAAAGGTCACCCGTCCTTTTTTTTCTCCAGAGTGGCGCAGCGGTAGAGTCGCTGCCTTACAGCGCTCACAGCGAGACCCGGGTTCGATCCCGACTACGGGCGCTGTCAGTACGGAGTTTGTACGTTCTCCCCGTGACCGCGTTGGATTTCTCTGAGATTTTCGGTTTCCTCCCGCACTCCAACGCCGTACAGGTTTGTAGGTTAATCGGCTGGGTACAAGTGTAAATTATCCATCAGTTGCTGTTTCCGTAACGTATTTGTTTTACGAGACAGGGTTGTTAACCTCCCTGTGCTCAACCTCCGACCTGGAGGACCAGTAGATCGCTCGTCATCCCGCCTCTACCATTCGACCTGTCCAGCATGGGAGACCCTAACAGGAGACGAATCTCCCGCTGGCATCGCTCTAGGGGTCACTGAGACACACAAGCCTCCCGACACGACAACGTGTGTGTGGAGATAGTGTTAATATGTGGAGATCACTGGTCGGTGTGGACCGAAGGGCCTGTTTCCGTGCTGTATCTCTAAAATGAAAAAACGAAAGAAGGGTCTCGACCCGAAACGTCGCCCATTCCTTCTCTCCAGAGATGCTGCCTCACGCGCTGAGTTACTCCGGCATTTTGTGCCTACCTTGAAACTAAAGACGCTGCCTGAACTGCTGCGTTACTCCAGCACTCTGTGTCTACCTTTGACATAAACCAGCGTCTGCAGTTCCTTTCCACACAATCCACGGACCTGCGCGTCTTTGGAGTGCGGGGAGGGAACCGGAGCACCCGGTGAAAACCCACGCGGGTCACGGGGGGAACGTACAAACGGCGTACGGACAGCACCCGCAGTCGGGATCGATCCCGGGGTCTCTGGCGCTGCCAGGCAGCGACTCTACCGCCGCGCCACCGTGCCAGAGCGCGAAAAGGGCGTACACGATCGAGAGCGGCCCAGAAAAGTCAGGAGAACGCAAAGGACTAAAGCAAACCTCCGCTTGAAACAGTGGAGAAATAGAAAGAGCTGGGTTTTAAAAATAGATCTGAAGTTGAGGCAGATTGGAATTTACATTCACTGTTACACTGCCAGCCAAAACAAACATATCAATGAAATCCATAGTCCCTGTACACAGTAAATATCACTGCATCTGGAGGGATGCACGGATTTGGTTTTATAATGTGAACTGTGGGAAGAAGTACAAGGAATAAATACTGAGTAAAACAATTGCTTGAAGGATTGGAGTCATTTTTTTTCCAATTGACAACATGCTTTGTCGCAGTGCCTCCAGTAAAATGGAGAACATCCTCCCGCTCCATTCTTTTGCTTTGGACCTGCCCTCTACACTGGGACACCACAGAGCCACCTAGCACGGAAACGGGCCATTCGGCCCAACTGCTCCATGCCGGCCCAGATGCCCAACCTGAGCTCGTCCCATTTGATGGCGGAGATAGGCACAAAATGCTGGCGTAACTCAGCGTGTGAGGCTTCATCTCTGGTTGAGACCCTCCTTCAGTCCCATTTGCCCGCATTTGCCCCGTATCCCTCTCAACCTTTCCCATCCATGTACACGTCCCAATATCTTTTAAATGTCGTTGTAGTCCCTGCCTCAAATACCTCCTTTGGCAGCTTGTTCCATACACCCACCACCCTCTGAATGGAAAAGTTGCCCCTCAAGTGACTTTAGACTTTAGACTTTAGAGATATAAAAATGGACACAGGCCCTTTGGCCCTCTGAGTCCAAACCAAACAGCGATCACCCCATGCACTTACACTATCCTGCACACTGGGGGCAATTTACAATTTTTTTACTGAATCATAGAAACATAGAAAATAGGTGCAGGAGTAGGCCATTCGGCTCTTCGTGCCAGCACCGCCATTCATTGTGATCATGGCTGATCATTCACAATCAGTAACCCGTGCCTGCCTTCTCCCCGTACCCCTCGACTCCGTTAGCCCCAAGAGCTCCAACTCAAAGCCCAGCCCCACCGTACGAGTTCATTCCAAGAGCTCTCCCGAGTTTCCCCTGATTCGAACTCGGAGCTCTGCGGTAATGGCTACTCGTCAGTACTCGGGGCTCTCGTGGGGATTTCTCAACATGTTGAAAAATCTTCACAAGTCTTCCCGAGCTTATCGCGTTTCCCGAGTACCTGCCGTTAGCGTTACGAGCCGCTAAGAGACGTCCCCGAGCTCCGACGTACCCGCTACGTACATTCTACGTACTTACCACAAATTCGATTTTTTTTAACTCGGGAGAGCTCTTGAATGAACTCGTACAGGGGGTCAGGGCTCTCTTTTAACTCTCTTTTAAATTCATCCCGTGAATTGGCCTCCACTGCCTTCTGCGGCAGAGAATTCCACAAATTCACAACTCTCTGGCTGAAAAAGTTTTTTCTCATCTCAGTTTTAAATGGCCTCCCCTTTATTCTTAGACTGTGGCCCCTGGTTCTAGACTCCCCTAACATTGGGAACATTTTTCCTGCATCTGGCTTGTACATTCCATTTATAATTTTATATGTTTCTAAAAGATCCCCTCTCATCCTTCTAAACTCAAATGAATACAAGCCCAGTTCTTTCCAATCTTTCTTCATTTGACAGTCCCGCCATCCCGGGGATTAACCTCGTGAACCTACGCTGCACTGCCTCAATAGCAAGGATGTCCTTCCTTAAATTAGGAGACCAAAAACTGCACACAATACGCCAGATGTGGTCTCACCAGAGCCCTGTACAACTGCAGAAGGACCTCTCTACTCCTATACTCAAATCCTCCCTTTATGAACGCCTTTATTGGCTTTCTTCACTGCCTGCTGTACCTGCGTGTTTACTTTCAGTGCCTGGTGTACAAGGACACCCAGGTCTCGTTGCACTTCCCTTTTTCCTAATCTGACACCATTGAGATAATAATCTTTCTCCTTGTTCTTGCCGCCAAAGTGGATAACCTCACATTTATCTACATTATACTGCATCTGCCACACATCTGCCCACTCACCCAACCTGTCCAAGTCACCCTGAACCTCCTAGCATCCTCTTCGCAGTTCACACTGCCACCCAGCTTTGTGTCATCTGCAAATTTGCTGGTGTTACTTTTACTTCCATCATCTAAATCAGTCATATTTCATAATGTAGGTAATGTATAATGTCCTTGTTGTTACTTGTGGGCGGAGCACCAAGGCAAATTCCTTGTATGTGAATACTTGGCCAATAAACTTACTTACTTATTTTACTTATATATTGTAAGTAGTTAAAAAAACAATTAACCCACAAACCTGTATGCCTTTGGAGTGTGGGAGGAAACCAGAGCACCCAGAGAAAACCCACGCAGGTCACGGGGAGAACGTACAAACTCCGTACAGACAGCACCCTTAGTCAGAATCGAACCTGGGTCTCTGGCGCTGTGAGGCAGCAATTCTACCGATGTGCTATCCCTTTGATGGTGTTTGGCCCCTATCCCACTAAACCTGTCCTATCCCATGTACCTGTTCAAATGTCTTTAAAATGCTGTTGTAGTCCCTGCCTCAACTACCTCCTCTGGCAGCTCATTCCATACACCCACCACCCTCTGAATGAAAAGGTTGCCCCTTAAGAGTCCTATTGAATCTTTCCCCTCTCGACTTAAACACCTGTCCTCATTTTTTTATTCTACTATTTTGGGTAAAAAGACTTTGTGCGTTCATCCGATCTACTTCCTCATCATTTAATCCCAGTGGCACAACTGGTGGAGCTGCCACCTCACAGTTCAAGAGACCTGGGTTCGTTCCTGACCTAAAAAGACCACAAGACCATAAGACGTCATAGCAGAATTAGACCATTCAGCCCATCGAGGCTACACTGCCATTCAATCATGGCTGATCTTCCATCGACTTCCATATGAAGAAAGGCTGTGTAGACTCGGCTTGTACTCGCTGGAATTTAGAAGATTGAGGGGGGATCTTATAGAGACTTACAAAATTCTTAAGGGGTTGGACAGGCTAGATGCAGGAAGATTGTTCCCGATGTTGGGGAAGTCCAGAACAAGGGGTCACAGTTTAAGGATAAGGGGGAAGTCTTTTAGGACCAAGATGAGAAAATCGTTTTTCACACAGAGAGTGGTGAATCTGTGGAATTCTCTACCACAGAAGGTAGTTGAGGCCAGTTCGTTGGCTATATTTAAGAGGGAGTTAGATGTGGCCCTTGTGGCTAAAGGGATCACGGGGTATGGAGAGAAGGCAGGTGCAGTGATACTGATTGGGGATGATCAGCCATGATCATATTGAATGGCGGTGCAGGCTCGAAGGGCCGAATGGCCTACTCCTGCACCTATTTTCTATGTTTCTATCTATCTTTCCCTCTCAACCCCAATCTGTCTTCTCCCCGTAACCTTCGATGCCCTTCCTAATCAAGAACCTATCAGCCCCTGCCTTAAAACTACCCTACATTGAGGCCTCCCATGTTGAGTAGACACAAAATTCATTGAGTAACTCAATGGGTCAGGCAGCATCTCTGGAGAAAACAGATAGGTAACTTTTCAGGTTGGGACCCTTGTTCAAAGTCAAAGTCCATTTTATTCGTCACATACACCCGAAGGTGCAGTGAAATGAATTTGCCAGCAGCGATACACTTAAAAAGAACACACAATACACAATAAGATTTAACACAAACGTCCACCACAGCGTTCTTCACTGTGGTTGAAGGCACAAAGTTCAGTCAGGCCTCCTCCTCGTTCACCCGTGGTCGGGGCCATGAACCCTCCGTAGTCGCCGCTACGGACGGCCGGATGTACAGGCCGTCTCGTCGGGATGATCGAAACCTCCGACGTCGCGACGGTCAAACACGCTCTTGTTTGTTTGGAGACCGCGGCTTCAGAAATTTGCAGGCCGCACCTTGATATAAAATATATCAAGTATAAAAATCAGATTGATATAATCAAATATAAAAATCCGACCTGGTAGAATCTGTTCAGGCTAGGATAATACTTTGGGAAACGTGCCAAGTTTTGGAAATTTGTCCAACTAACAGCATGTTATCTGAATGTAAATATTCGTCGGACGTTCATCCAGTTAATAATTTTAGCAAATGCTAAATGGATCTTTTGGGAAAATGTTTAGTTTAGTTTAGAGATACAGCGCAGAAACAGGCCCTTCGGCCCACCGTGTCCGCCCCGACCAGCGATCCCCGCACGTTAACACCCCGTTACACGCACTAGGGACAATTCTACGTTTACACCAAGCCAATTAACCTACAAACCTGTTTGCCTTTGGAGTGTGGGAGGAGGCCCCGGACAACCCACGCCGGTCACGGGGAGAGCGTACAAACTCCGTACAGACAGCACGCCGTAGTCAGTATCGATCCCTGATCTCTACTGCCGCCATTGTGGACAGGATAATTTCTCCCACTAGTAGCATTACCATTTTATTGTCTTTTCTGAGATTCGTTGCGCGCTTATTCAAGGGCGGCACACTGGCGCAGCGGTAGAGTTGCTGCCTTACGGCGTTTGCAGCGACGGAGACTCGACTTCGATCCTGAATAATGGCGCTGTTTTCTCCGAGATCTCCGGTTTCCTCCCGCACTCCAAAGACGTGCAGGTTTGCAGGTTACTTGGCTTGGTATAATTGTAAATAGTCACTGGTATGTGTTGGATAGTGTTAGTGTGCGGGGATCGTTGGTCGGTGTGGACTCGGTGGGCCGAAGGGCCTGTTTCCACGTTGTATCTCTAAGGTCCCTGTCCCACTTAGGTGAATTTTTAGGCAACTACCAGCGACTAGACTGTCGCAACACATGGTCGCCTGTATGTCCGTGAGTCGTCTCCTCAGTCGCCCAAAGAATCGTAGGGTTTTTCTGGTCGCCGCTGGATTTTGAAATGTTCAAAGCTTTTAGGCGACAGTCGGCGACAGTCGGCGACAGTCGGCTTGATGCCAATGAAGCGTAGCTTGACTTCTCCTCCCGTAGGTGCTGCCGTAAGTTGTCGCCAGGATGACGTAGGTTGTCGCCGGTGCTGACTTTGGTGAATTCCATTGGCGACTGCCGACGTCAATCGGCGACAGATACCGGCGAGTGAATCGTCTTAATTTATCTTCAGTTGTCGCCGACGGGGTGGTAGTTGTCGCGGGTGGACGTAGGTCGTCGTAGGTGTGGTCGTAGGTGGACGTCCTAATGGGTCGCCGGTTGTCGGTAGCTTGCCGTAGCTTGACGTCGACTAGGAGTTAGGTTGTTGTAGACATTGTCGTAGGGGGGGGTCCAGTCGCCAGCTTTTCGGGGACCTGCTATGACTATGACAGTCGCTGGCAGTCGCCGAAAAAATCACCCAAGTGGGACAGGCCCTTAAACTAAACTAAACTATACTAAGCTAAAACTAAACTAATCAGTGGCATACATTTTCCGTCTCATTTCAAGTTGCTCCAGTGATGAAACCAGGTTCTGATCCACCGGAGCTGCCAATGTTAACATCCTATTTCAAGCATTCTTGAAGCGATTCCAACCCTATTGCAAGGCTATAAATGTGATAACACACACTTTCCTAAAAAAAATATTTTTCAGCCGCAGATTATTTCATGTCTGTTTTTCTTAAATGCACATTCCTGCTAAACAGAAGAAAAGTTTGTAAGAAGGAGCTGCGGATGCTGGTTTAGACATAAGATAGACACAAAATGCTGGAGTAACTCGGCAGGTCAGGCTGCATCACTGGGGAGAAGGGATGGGTGACGTTTCCATCGTCAGATTGAGAGTCGGGGGAAAGGGAAACGGGCAGCCGACAACCCAGTGAAATTGATATTGATTTCCCTATGTTTGCTCTCTCCTTCTCTTCCCCAACCAAGTCGCATCAGGTTTCCGATCTCACCTAGTAAACAGCTAATAATGGCCTGTTTTTTTTGTCATCGTTCCTTTCTTGCATATCTTTCATTCATTTGATCTATATCTCTCTACATCACCGTCTATATCTCTCCTTTCCCTTTCCCCTGACTCGAGTCTGAAGAAGGGTCTCGACTTGAAGCGTATCCCATTCCTTCTCTCCAGAGATGCTGCCTGTCCCGCTGAGTTACTCCAGCTTTATGAGTCTATCTTGGGTTTAATCCAGCATCTGCTCTTCCTATATATGTGTGTGTGATACTATTGCCATTTTTAATTACAATTCCTGATTAACTACAGAATGCATAAAAAGCCCGTATGCAAGAGTTGCCACGATTTTGGTGCCATTTTCAAAGTTAAGTTAGTTTAGTTCAGTTTAGAGATACAGCGCGGAAACAAGCCCTTCTGCCCACCGAGGCCGCGATCCACGCACGCTAACGCTATCCTACACACGAGGGACAATTTACAATTTTACCGAAGCCAATTAACCTACAAACTTGCACGTCTTTGGAATGTGGGAGGAAATCAGAGCAATCCCACGCAGGTCACGGGGAGAACGTGCAAACTCTGTACAGACAGAACCCGTAGGCAGGATCTCTGGCGCTGTGAGGCGGCAACTCTACCACTGGACACCATGCTGCCCCAATGATTTGAGTATTGTCAGTGACTCCAACTCTCCCGCTTTCGGCGGGAGATCTCCCGCCGACAGGCCATTTTCGCAAAATCTCCCGCTCTCCCGCTTGAGATTTAATTTCTCCCGCCCTGGCTTTGTGTCTCAAACATAAGCCTAAGATAGCACCAGAGAGCATCTACAACCCTAGAGCGTTGGACCCCGGCCGCAAGGGAACCCTGGACCCCGGCCGCAAGGGACTTTGCGCTTCGCGCTCGTGATGTGCGCTTCACGCACATGAGTTTGGAGTCTCCAGTTTCCTAGGGGATCCAGGCGGGAGAATCTCCAGATCAGAAGGTGCTTGGGGTTGGAGTCTCTGTATTGTAAGTCTTCAATTTGAGTATAGCGTGCAGTTTTGTTTTGTTTTTTTTATAAGAAGTATATAGAGGGAGTCCAGTATGTATTTATTTGTCAGAGGTTATGGGGAGAAGGCAGGAGAATGGGGTTAGGAGGGAGAGTTAGATCAGCCAAGATTGAATGGCAGAGTCAACTTGATAGGCAGAGTGGCCTAATTCTGCTCCTATCACATCAGCATCACCCGTGTTCCTAGGATGGTGTGTCTATCTTTGCTTAGAGATGCAGCTCGGAAACGGGCCTCTCGTCCCACCAAATCCGCAACGCCCAGCGATCCCCGCGCGTTAACGCTATCCCCACACACGCAAGGGACAATTTACACATACACCAAGCCAATTCTGCTGCAAACCTGTAGGTCGTTGGAGTGCGGGAGGAAACCGAAGATCTCGGAGAAAACCCTCGCAGGTCACGGGGAGAACGTAGAAACTCCGTACAGACAGCACCCGTGGTCGGGA
Organism: Okamejei kenojei; assembly: GCA_035221665.1. Taxonomy (NCBI): domain Eukaryota; kingdom Metazoa; phylum Chordata; class Chondrichthyes; order Rajiformes; family Rajidae; genus Okamejei; species Okamejei kenojei. The sequence continues at coordinate 127,970,884 of CM069134.1, read as the reverse complement.
TGGAACCTGGGTCTCTGGCGCTGGAAGCACTGTAAGGCAGCAACCTATCATCGTGCGAAAAACTGAACAGGCTTGGTTGCTATTTATTCTCGAGAAGAATGAGAGGTGAACTGATTGAGATAGGCAACATATTATGAAGGTTCAAAAGGGTAGGCAGAGGGAGGGTAACTCCCCTGCCTGAGGAGTCTGGAACGATGTAACATTAATTAACGCCAACATTTTCCAAATAACCGGAATGTTTTCTGATGATCTTGTAGCTTGCTATGATACGAGAAACGAGAAGAATTCACATGAATCCATATCTTTGATTCCTTGGTAGTCAATATTTCATTTATATTGTGCCTTTCATCTCCTCTCAGGACTTCACCAAGTACTTTGCAGATTCGAGGAGCAGAATTAGGCCATTCGGCCCATCAAGTCTACTCCGCCATTCAATCACAGCTGATCTGTTTTTCCCTCTCAACCCCATTCTCCTGCCTTCCTCCCCCTAACCCCTGACACCTGTACTGATCGAGAATCTGTCAATCTCTACGTTAAAAATATCCATTGAGGCCTCCACAGTCTTCTGTGGCAATGAATTCCACAGATTCACCACCCTCTGACTAAATACATTATTCATTCCACGTTACACCCTTTAATTCTGAGGCGATGACCTCTAGTCCTAGACTCTCCCACTAGTGGAAACATCCTCTCCACATCCACTCTATCCAGGCCTTTCACTAACTAAGGTCAACCAACCTCCCTTCCATTGACTCCATTTACACCTCACGCTGCCTCGGCAAGGCCAGCAGCATCATCAAGGACGAGTCGCACCCCGGCCACTCCCTCTTCTCCCCTCTCCCAATCAGGCAAGAGGCACAGACGTGTGAAAACGCACACCTCCAGATTCAGGGACAGTTTCTTCCCGGCTGTTATCGGGCAACTGAACCATCCTTGGTTCTTGGTTACTTGGTCCTCCAAAATATTCCAACTGGAATTTAAACTGGAGGTGGAACCAGAGAGCAGTGCTGAAGTACTATCTAACTCATTGGTGACCCTCGGACTATACTTGATCGGACTTTGCTGGCGTTACCTTGCACTACACGTTATTCCATTACCGTGTATCTATACACTGTGAACGGCTCGACTGCAATCATGTATTGTCTTTCTGCTGACTAGATTGGCACGAAATAAAACCATTTCATTGCACCTCGATACGCGTGACAATAAACGGAACTAAACCAAACTAAACTAAACGCTGAGAACTAAACAGTATTTGAACCCTAGTCACTGACCTCATAGCTGTTGGGGTCTCCTTTTGCAATATGCATTTTGTAATTATTTTACCCGTACCTAACCGCATTTACAAACATTTGTGCGGAGATTTTCAAAAGCGACCTGAGAGCCTTCAATCGCAACCCGCAGGGTTCACTTTGGGCTGACTGATTTTGGTCCTAGTTGCAGGCACAAACCATTTTGGATTTACTTCCATCAGGGCCAGGGTGGCGCAGCGGTAGAGTTGCTGCCTTACAGCGCCGGAGACACGGGTTCCATCCCGACTACGAGCGCTGTAGTGTGGAAGGAGTTTGTACGTTCTCCCCGGTGACCCGCGTGTTGTTTCATCCGAGATCTCCGGTTTTTCTCCCATATTCCAAAGAACGTGCAGGTTTGTCAAGATTCAGGAGAGTTTTAATCGTCATGTGTCCCAGGTAGGTCAATGAAATTCTCACTTGCTGTGGCACAACAGAATATTCAAACAAGAGGGCATGACATGAGAATTAAGGGACAGAAGTTTCGGGGTAACGTGAGGGGGAACTTCTTTACTCAGAGGGTGGTGGCTGTGTGGAATGAGCTTCCAGCAGAAGTGGTGGAGGCAGGATCGATTTTAACATTTAAAAGTAAAGTGGATAGGTATATGGACGGGAAGGGAATGGAGGGGTATGGTCTGAGTGCAGGTAGATGGGACTAGGGGAAAACAAACGGTCGGCACGGACTGGAAGGGCCGAGAGGGCCTGTTTCCGTGCTGTCATTGTTATATGGTTATATGGTTATATGGTTAATATGTAAACATAATACAGAACGGGGAGATAAAGTCCAGTGTGTCTAACGACCATCGACCATATATGCACATAATAAATAAACAGATGAAGTCCAATAGTAATAATAGACTGTTTTAGTTCTGAGTTTATCCATTGTCGTGTTTAATAGCCTGACGGCTGTGGGGAAGAAGCTGTTCCTGAACCTGGATGTTCCAGATTTCAAGCTCCTGTACCTTCTTCCCGATGGCAACGGAGAGATGAGTGAGTGGCCAGGATGGTGTGGTTCCGTGATGATGCTGGCAGCCTTTTTGAGGCAGCGACTGCGATAGATCCCTTCGATGGTGGGGAGGTCAGAGCCGGTGATGGACTGGGCCGTGGTCACAACTTTCTGCATCCTGTTTCCGCTCCAGGGGCGCTCAAGTTGCCGAACCAGGCCACGATGCAACCGGTCAGCGCGCTCTCTACTGTGTACCTGTAGAAGTTTGAGAGAGTCCTCTTTGACAAGCCGACTCTCCGTAACCTTCTCAGGAAGTAGAGGCGCTGATGTGCCTTCTTGATAATTGCATCGGTGTGCTGGGACCAGGAAAGATCTTCAGAAATATGCACGCCCAGGAATTTGAAGTTATTGACCCTTTCCACCATCGTCCCATTGATATAATTGTAGGATAATTGACTTGGTATCAATGTTACATTGTCCCCCAGTGTGTGGGTGTAGGACAGTGTTAATGTGCGGGGATCGTTTGGTCGGATGCACAGTAGGACTCGGTGGGATTGAAGGGCATGTTTCTGTGCAGAAATCTCTAAAAAATTAAACTAAACTAAACCCATCTAAACACTTGCAGCTCGGACTGCAGTTTCCCTTCGCTCACTCGAAATTCAAAACATATAAGAATAGAAATCCATTTTCGTAATGGAATGTGCTTTTGTGATGTCTCCATTCAGGCAAATGCGCAAAACCTCAAAACATTCTCAGTTCATTATTTAATCCAGTTTGCCAAATCGCTTGGTTTGGCAGTCACAAAAGCTCCTCGATATGCCACCAGACAGATCTGCTGAACGAAACGCACGCGAGCTGAATCTGCGATAGAACTGGAAACTGTGACAGCAGCATCTGCGGAACTATTGAACTGAGGAATGCACGCCAGCGTCTGGTGAGGACCCGGCGGCGTTAGTGGAGAGGTCAGCGCGGCGGTCGATGATGCCGCCGGCCGACGGACACGTGGAAGTGAGGACGCTGCTGCCGGGGGAAGGAACAAGGGGGGGTATAGATAGAACAATAGACAATAGACAACAGGTGCAGGGGTAGGCCATTCGGCCCTTCGAGCCAGTACCGCCATTCAATGTGATCATGGCTGATCATCGCCAATCAGTACCCCATTCCTGCCTTCTCCCCATATCCCCTGACGCCGCTATCTTTAAGAGGCCTATCTTGCTGTCTCTTGAAAGTATCCAGAGAACCGGCCTCCACCGCCCTCTGAGGCAGAGAATTCCACAGACTCACAACTCTCTGTGTGAAGAAGTGTTTCCTCGTCTCCGTTCTAAATGGCTTACCCCTTATTCTTAAACTGTGTCCCCTGTTCTGCATCCCGCAACATCAGGAACATGTTTCCTGCCTCTGGCGTGTCCAAAACCTTAGTAATCTTATATGTTTCAATAAGATCCCCTCTCAACCTTCTAAACTCCAGAGTGTACAAGCCCAGCCGCTCCATTCTCTCAGCGTATGACAGTCCCGCCATCCCTGGAATTGACCTTGTGAACCTACGCCTGCACTCCCTCAATAGCAAGAATATCGTTCCAACAAATTAGGGGACCAAAACTGCACACAATACTCCAGGTGTGGTCTCGATGGAGCCCTATGCAACTGCAGGAGGACCTCTTTGCACCTATACTCAAACTCTCTTGCTATGAAGGCCAGAATGCCATTCGCTTTCTTCACCGCTGTTGAGTGTGAGTGGGGGGGAACCTCCGTGAGGGAGGGGAAGAAAAAGAGAAAAGGGGGAACTGGCGTCGGAGGGCGGGGGGGAATTTGTAACTTTGTAACACCCTTTATGGGCCACTATTTGCATACCTTGGCATGGTCTGCAAGCAAAGAATTTCACTGTGAATTCAATTCAAATCAATTCAATATTGGTTTCGAGCGAAACCTGGAGTACCTGTGCGGAGGGCAGAAGCAAATCAGTAGCTAAATTGCCAAGCAATGCCGACCTGTCTATTTTTAGCCAATGTCGATGGAATTCTCTAATCCCCGCACAATCTACACATAGCAGACATTCCTTGCATTTTCTGCGAAGGTTTTTAGATACAATTTACAGCATTTCTGTTTGGTTTAAGCCTAATTCTTTCAGGAAAAATGCAAGGGCAAGCCAGACTTCCCCCAAATTAGAGCAAAATATTATTGTATTTTCTTCCAATTCGTACGGTATTACGCACTGTAACGCTCACTAGTTACTGGGTGAGTGTGATTAATGTTACAATGATCCAATCAACGTAGCTGTGGGGGGCCAAGTCAATGGATATGTTTTAAAAAAAAAAAATTCAAGCAGAGATAGATAGATTCTTGATTCGTATGGGTGTCAGGAACAATGGGGAGAAGGCAGGAGAATGGTATTAGGTGAGAGGTCGACCAACCAGGATTGAAAGGTGGAGTGGACTTGATGGGCCGAATGGCCTAATTCAGCTCCTATCGCTTATTGAAACGTGCTACTGAAAAAATGTCAGAAGGTAGTCCTGATTTTTTTACGACGCTTAAATAATTGCAATTTAAAATGGCAGATTGAAAACGTTACTTTAGAACGTTATCAAGAACTGTACCGTGAATGCAAAGTTAAATCCTACAACTTTCCAAGTCGTGTCACAGTTGCATTCAAAACAGAAAAATAGTTATTGGTCTGTAATGGACAGCACGTGGCGCAGGCGGTGGGGTCGCTGCCTTACGCCAGAGACCCGGGTTCGATCCCGACTACGGGGGCTGTCTGTACGGAGTTTGTACGTTCTCCCCACGACCTGCGTGGGTTTTTCTCAGAAAACTTCAGTTTCCTCCCACAAGACGCACTGGTTTGTAGGTTAATTGGCTTGGTGTATATGTAAGAATTGTCTCTCGTGTGTGTAGGATAGTGTTAACGAGCGGGTATCGTCGGTCGTCGCAGACTCGGTGGGCCGAAGGGGCTGTTTCTGCCGTGTAACTCTGAACAAACAAACAAAACTACTCCTCCTCGACTCTGCACATTATCATAGTTCCCGATGGTTTTCCTAAAATGAAACGCTGTCCATTAGTAAGCTACCCACACCTTGTCATGCATGACTAATGTCAGGGGTTACGGGGAGAAAAGGCAGGAGAATGGGGCTAGGAGGGAAAGATAGATCAGCCATGATTGAATGGCAGAATATAATTGATGGGCCAAATGGCCTAATTCTGCTCCTATCACTTATGATCTGAGAAATTAATAAGCAGAAATCTAATTTCAATACTGGGCGCCTATTGCTGGAAGGTGGAGAAGGTGCAGAGGACGTTTACATAGAAACATAGAAACATGGAAATTAGGTGCAGGAGTAGGCCATTCAGCCCTTCGAGCCTGCACCGCCATTCAATATGATCATGGCTGATCATCCAATCAGTATCCGTACCTGCCTTCTCTCCATACCCTCTGATCCCTAGCACAAGGGCCACATCCAACTCACTCTTAAATATAGCCAAAATGAACTGACCTCAACTACCCTCTGTGGCAGAGAGTTCCAGAGACTCACCACTCACTCTCTGTGTGAAAAAAGTCTTTCTCATCTCGGTCTTAAAGGATTTCCCCCTTATCCTTAAGCTGTGGACCCTGTGTCCTGGTCTTCCCCAACATCGGGAAACAATCTTCCTGCATCTAGCCTGTCCAACCCCTTAAGAATTTTGTAAGTTTCTATAAGATCCCCTCTCAATTCTCCTAAATTCCAGAGAGTATAAACCGAGTCTATCCAGTCTTTCTTCATAAGACAGTCCTAATATACTTGTTATACTTAAGTTTGTTTACTAGAATGCTGCCTGGATTTGAGAGTATTAGACAGAAGGAGGGGGTTGGATTGTTTTTTTCTAGAGCATTGGAGGGTGAGGAGAGCCCTGAGATACATGTGTAGAACACTGTGAGAGGCACAGATAGCGTAAACAGTCAGAACCTTTCACCCAAGGTGGAACTATCAAGAACTAGAGAGCGTAGAGGGGAAAATGTTTAAAGGAGATGAGGGTGATTCTTATAGAGGGTGATCTTATAGATTATTATTTATTATTAAATCGTTGAAAAACATTAGCCATGCAGTGGTGCTGGTTTCCGACGGGGTCACCTTACAATGCCGTGTACGACAGCGATCGCAACTTCTACTGAAGTGTGGATGGCCAGGTTGGCTCGCTAGGAGCTCACCCGCTCTTTGACAGGTCTTGTTTTTGGTCTGCTGGGGGTCCACAGCCCCCTCCTCACCTGGCAAACTAGGTGGGGAGACGGTTTAGTCGCCGACTATCCGACCATGGGGCAGGTGGCCGGGTTACATGGTACCCATGGCGGTGGGAACTCCCCCCCCCCCCCCCCGACCTGGACTTATAGAGGGTTGATCTTGTGGAGGTGCATATGATCATGAGAGGAATAGATTCGGGTAGATGCACAGACGCTCTTGCCCAGAGTAGGGGAATCGAGGCCTTAGGACAATAGGTTCAAGGTGAAGGGGGTGAAAAAAAAAAATAAATAGACTCTGAGGGGTAAACTTTTTCACACAAGGTGGTGGGTGTATGGAACAAGCTGGCCAGAGGGGTAGATGAGGCTGGGACTATCCCAACGTTTAAGAAGCAGTAGGGAACAGATACATGGACGTAGGACAGGTTTGGAGGATATGGACCAAATGCTGGTAGGTGGTACTAGAGTAGATGGTACATGTAGGCCGGTGTGGGCAAGTTGGGCCGAAGGCCTGTTTTCCCCCACACTGTATCACTGTGACTCTGTGTGCAGGCGGATAATGGTGGGGCCTGGAACGCGCTGCCAGGGGTGGTGACCTGTCGCTAGGCGTGTACGATAGGAGTTTGATAAGAGGCTTTCAGATAGGCACATGGTCTCCAATGAGGTAGATGGTAAGTCAGGACCGCCTCTCTAGTTGTTGGTCTAGGACGGTTCAGTTGCCTGATAACAGCTGGGAAGAAACTGCCTCTGAATCTGGAGGTGTGCGTTTACACACTTCAGTACCTCTTGCCTGACAGGAGAGGGGAGATGTGACCCCCCCTGGTGTTGAGACTTGATGATGCGGCTGGCCTTCCGAGGCAGCGTGAAGTGTAGATGGAGTCGATCGAAGGGAGGCTGGTTAGCGCGATGGTCCGGGCAGCGTCCAAGTGGCAAAAACTAGAGATGAAAAGAAGGTAAAAGGGGAGAAGAGGAGTGAAATGCTAAGGCAGAGGGAGGGATATAAGTGGGAGGGGGGTGGGGAGCACGAGAGGGGGAGGGGGGTAAAGGAGAGGCAGGAAAGTGGGAGAAATGGGTGCACACCGGGTTTGAGGGAGGATGGCAAGGAGAGAGGAGAGGAGGAAGTGGTCCATGACTTGAAGCTGGAGAATTCACTGAACAATATGTATCCGCCAGCAAGATCTAAGTGACTGTCTGACAAACCAACCCAATTTGTGAGAACAGAACTATCAAACAGATTATAGACACAAAAAGCTGGAGTAACTCAGCGGGACAGGCAGCATCAATGTAGGGCTGGGAGATCGCAACCTTCACGTGGTCCGCCCTGTTTCGCCTAATGCAATCAACCTGGAGTGCGCTATCAATCAAACAATCAAAGCAGGAAACGTGTTCCGATTGTTGGGGGCGCCCCAGAACCAGGAGCCAACAGTTTAAGAATAAAAGGGCGTAAGCCATTTAGAATGAGATGAGGAAACACACCTCTTTCTCACGGAGGTTGTGAGTCTGTGGAATTCACTGCCTCAGAGGGCGGTGGAGCCAATTCATAGAAACATAGAAAAATAGAAAATAGGCGCAGGAGTAGGCCATTCGGGTCCTTCGAGCCTGTACCGCCATTCAATGGCTGATTCATTAACTTCAGTATCCTGTACCTGCCTTCTCTCCATACCCCCTGATCACTTTAGCCAAAAGGGCCGCATCTAACTCCCTCTTAAATATAGCACTGGATTTGTTTTCAAGAGAGAGTTAGCTTTAGCTCGTCGGGGCAAAGGAATCAAGGCATATGGGGGGGAAGGCAGGGAAACGGGGGTACTGCATTGGGGATGATCAGCCATGATCACATTGAATGGCGGTGCTGGCTCGGAGGGCCGAATTGCCTACTCCTGCACCTGTTGTCTAATTGTCTATTGTCAATGAACAAGTTGTCCAACAACTTTAGGTGTGCACGCCATACGCAAGAAGAAGAAGAAGGCCCTTCTAGAGATTGGGTGGCCGTCAGACCTTTCTGCACAGACTATCAAACAGATTAGTTTAGTTTAGTTTAGTTTGGAGTTACTGCGCGGAAACAGGCCCTTCGGCCCACCGAGTGTCCGCACCGACCAGCGAATCCCCGCACACTAACACGATCCTACAACACACACTGGGGACAATTTACAATTTTTTACCGAAACCAATTCGGCCGACAAAACCTGTACGTCTTTTGAGAGCGTGGGAGGAAAACCGGAGAATAGTGGACACAATAGACCATAGCGGTTTTTTGTTGCTTTTTGTTGTGCTTTTGCAGAGTAGGCCTTCGGACTTCGAGCCAGCACCGCCATTCACTGCGCGATCCATGGCTGATCATCCCCAAATCAGTACCCCGTCCCTGCCTTCCCCCCATATCCCCTGACTCCGCATATTTTTAAGAGCCCTTCTAGCTGACCCACGCTGAGAAAACCCACGCGGCCACGGGGAGAGGACGTACACACTCCGCACAGCAGCACACAAGCAGGTCCGGATCGAACCCCCGGGTCTCCGGCGCTGCGAGGCAGCAACTCCGTGGAGAGCAGCACCTACAGAGCATCTGAAACTTTGCAGATGAAGGTTGGCAAGACTCCCTTTAAATATAAGGGCCGAGAAATAAAGAAAGACTTTCGCTTTCAAAAGTTTAAATGCGAGAAAGAAATGTAAGAACATCTTCGAAAGAGTTTTAATGAAGAGCAATGGGATAAATCATGCTGGATTTGGAGAAGGGATTGAGACTTTCATCCCCTGGAGTCTTGGCTGGGTACGTTAGTTTTCTCCATGTACTGGATAATTTTTCCCCACTTCCTTCCAACCTCTTTTTCTCTTCTCCTCGCTTCCGCCTGCAGAACTATCTTGCTCCCAAGTCACTTGCAATCGCACACTTTCAAGCTGTCAGCTGGCTATTTCCTTGGCCTTCCATTCGGCAGAAAACTTCTACAGCTGTTCTCGATGTAGTTTGGGGGGGGGGGGGGGGGGAGGGAGTCCAGACCAGGAGTCACCGTTTAAGAATAAAGTGGTAGGCCATCTCGGACTGAGATGAGGAGAAACATTTTTTTCTCCCACCCAGAGGAGTTGTGAATCTGCAGAATTCTCTGCTAAGAATGCAGTGCGAGGCCAAATTCATTGAAACATAGAAACCATAGAAAATAGGTGCAGGAGATAGGCCATTCGGCCCTTCCGAGCCTGCACCGCCATTCAATATGATCATGGCTGATCATTCAACTCAGTATCCCTGTACCTGCCTACTTCTCTCCATACCCCCCCGATCCCTTTAGCCACAAGGGCCACATCTAACTCCCTCTTAAATCTATAGCACTGGATGTTTTCAAGAAGAGTTAGCTTTAGCTCGTGGGGCTAAAGGGAATCAAGGCATATGGGGAGAAGGCTAGGAACGGGTAGGGTATGATTCTGGATGATCAGCCATGATCACATTGAATGACGGTGCAGGCTCGAAGGGTCCGAATGGCCTCCTCCTGCATCTATTTTTCTACGTTTCTATGTTCTCCGTCTCCTTACTTCTATCACTTAATTTCCCTCATCCCCAGTCCTCTCCCCCTCTGGCGGGCCCATTTTTGACTTTCCGCAGATCCAAGGGCCGCACGGTTCCGGACGTCTAGCTCCGGACACGCTTTACAGAATCGCTACTTGTCGTGGCTGCGACTCCTTTAAACGCCTTGAACACAGGGCGGCAAGGTGCAGCAGCGGTCGAGCTACCTGCCTCCCAGCCCCTCAAGGGAATCTTTATAATATGAAATATTGGCACAGTGACTTTCTGAAGAAATTGGCACCCCTTTGCTAGTACTCTGGCAGCATCTTATGTGGCTTGTGTTAAAATTGCCGTTTGATGGCCTCCTTTGATATTAGTTGAGGAGTTTTCAGCATTGGAAACCGGCCCTTCGGCCCCAAACGCCGGGACCGCACCTGACCAATGCTGAACGTACATTAGGGTGGCACGGTGGCGCTCGCGGCGGTTAGGGTGCTGCCTCGCAGGCGCTAGTAGAGACCCGGGGTCTGCGGTTCGATTACATTAACCTACAATCCACGTGCGTCTTTGGAGCGTGGGAGGAAACCGAACAGATTCTACGGAGGGAGAAAGAAAACCCACGCGGGGTCACGGGAGGACGTGCAAACTCTGTATGCAGACTGGCCGTAGTCGGGAACTCGAACCCGGGTCTCCCGGCGCTGCATTCGTTGTCAGGCCAGCGACATACGCGGCCCACAGTGGTGGTGGGACCCCTATACATGATTAAATCAGGCGCATTCCCGGTTTGCAGGTGCCAGGAATAAGGGAAAATAGGTTTAGCCTAGAGTCCATTCTACATGGAAACAGCGCCCTTTTGTCCTACACGACCAACATGACCTTCTACACTAGTCTGCCCGCGTTTGGCCCATTACACACCAAACCCTGTCCCTTTCAATCTACCGTCTAACTGTTTCTTAAACGATTGGGATGTCCAGCATCAACTACCTCCTCTGCAGCTCGTCACACGCCCCAACACCCTCTGTGTGAAAAACTTACCCCTCAGATTGCTATGAATCTTTTCCCCTTCACTGGCAGTCCAGAAGTTCAAATCAAAGCCTACTTCTATATTTGCACCCACGTTTTGTAACTTTGAATTTAAAAAATTCCCATTGGAAAGAGTGCTGTAGAGGATTTATGGGAATGTAGGGAATCTTCAGCAGAACGTAGTAACTTATAACAGCACAGCAGTGAACGTGAGGGCTTGCTTCGAGTACTAGAGAGAGGTTACGCAGGCTGGGATTTTATTCCCCTTGGAGCAGGTGTCTGAAAAGGGATTTATGGAGGCTGTGCAAAATCATGTGGGGAATCGATAGTATATTTAAGCATAGAGAACTACAGTGCGGAACAGGCCTTCGGCCAGAGTTGCACTTAACCACTAGGGACAATTACTTACACCAGAAGCACAACCACATACATAATATTATTCATAATTAAAAACCCCATTTTTTTTAAACCACCTCAATGTAGCATATCTACCGCGTACCGCGTGGTGATCCCTCACCCCCCCCCCCGTGCCACACAATGTCCGCCCCGCGCCACCCCCAGGTTAGCGGGGTAGCGGTTAAAGGGGAGTCGTTCAGCCTTCATACCCTCTATTACT
>CM069134.1:127733093-127958819 GCA_035221665.1 Okamejei kenojei | reverse complement strand
ATGGGCTTAATCCCAGTTTGGCGAAAGAGTATAATATCGAGGGGAAGGGAGGTAGTGCATCCGTGGATGGATAACAAGGGGAAATCCAGGTATAGTATCAAAGCAAAGGATGATGCGTACAAAGTAGCCAGGAAAAGAAAAAAAGCGCATACCAGGGACTGGGAGAAATTCAGAGAGGACAGCAGAGGAGGGACAAAGGGGCTTAATTAGGCTATTAACTTACCTTAATTAGGAAAAGGGATCCCCCTCGCACCACCACACAATTGTGGGATTATGAAAGAAAACTGGCAGGGGGATGTGGATCATAAAAACTGACTGCAAAACAAGTTTTATAGATATGTGAGGAGAAAGTAGGTTAGTTAAAACAATGTAGGTCCCTTGCAGTCAGAAAACAAGGTGAGTGTTGATCATGGGGGAACAGGATATGGCGGACCAATTGAATAACTACTTGGTTCGTCTTCACTAAGGAAGACATAAAAATAATCGGCCTGAAATAGCAGGGGACTGTGGGTTCAAAGGAGAAATTGAGTGAAATCCTAGGTCGTTCGCCGAAGTGGTGGTGGGTAAATTGATAGGATTCTAAAGGCCGATAAATCCCAGGGCCAGATAGGCTGCATCCAGAGTCAGAGTTACTTATGGAAGTTAGCTCAGGAAATAGTGGATTGCATTAGTATTAGTGATAATTTTCAAAAACTCTTTAGGATTCTGGAGTAGTAGTTCCTGAGCGATTGGCGTGGGTAGCAATGTAACCCCTCTTTTGAAGAAGGGAGGGAGAGAGAAAACGGGCGGGAGATTTTAAGACCAGTTAGTCTAACATCGGGTAGTGGGAGGAAACTGCTAGCTCTTAGGAGTCAGTTATTAAAAAAAAAGATGGGTTAGCTGCACATTTGGAAAGTGGTGAAATCATTGGACAAAGTCAGCGGGATTTACAAAAGGTAAATTCATGTCTGACGAATCTTGTGGGAAGTTTGTCGAGGGTGTACTAGTAAGTAGCGTGCGATAAGGGAGAGTAGAGAGAAAGAGAAGAAGAACCAGAGAACAGTGGGTTGTGGTATATCTCTGGACTTCCAGAAGGCTTTCGACAGGTTCCCACATAAGAGATTAGTATACAAAACTTTAAAGCTACGGTGATTTGGGTTCAGTATTGATGTGGATTAGAGAACTGGTGGCCAAACAGGAAGCAATGAGGTAGGAGTAACGGGGTCCTTTTCACAATGGCAGGCAGTAAATAGTGGGGTACGAAGGGCTCGTGCGGGGTCCAAGCTATTTTTACAATATATATTAATGATTGGGATGAGGGATTGAAGGCATATTCCCATGTTTGCGGATATGACACTAAGCTGGGGGGCTGTGTTCGCTGTGTGGAGGATGCTAGGAGACTGCAAGGTGACTTGGATAGGCTGGGTGAGTGGGCAAATGTTTGGCAGCAGACAGATTGCAGTTATAATGTGGATAAAATGTGAGGTTATCACTTCTTTGGTAGGCAAACAAAAAACTGGAAAGCTGACTAATTATTTAATTGGGTGTGGCCGACTAGGGAAAAGGGGAGATGCAGCGTGAACCGGGGTGGTTCTTGGTACACCAGTCTTGAAAGTAGGGCATTGCATGTGCTGCAGGCAGTTGGAAAAAAGCGAATGGTATGTTAGCTGTTCATAGCAAAAAGGATTTGAGTACATGGAGCAGGGGGGGATTCTACTTCAGTAGTTACGAGGTCTTGGTGTGCCACACCTGGAAGTTATTGCGTTGCACAGTTTTGGTCTCCAAAATCTGGGAAGGAGACATTATTGCCATAGAGGGAATAGAGAGTGCAGGCCAGAGAAGGTTCACCAGACTGATTCCTGGGAAGTCAGGACTGTCTTTATGAGAAGGAAGAAAGACTGGATATTTGACTCTCCGGTTTTATACTCTCTGGAATTTAGGAGATTAAGAGGGGATCTTATAGAAAGAAACTTACAAAATTCTTAAGGGGTTTGGACAGGCTAGATGCAGGAAGATTGTTCCCGATGTTGGGGAAGTCCAGGACAAGGGTCACAGCTTAAGGATAAGGGGGAAATCCTTTAAGACCGAGATGAGAAAGACTTTCTTCACACAGAGAGTGGTGATGGTTCACCTGGAACTCTCTGCCACAGAGGGTAGTTGAGGCCAGTTCATTGGCTATATTTAAGAGTGAGTTGGATGTGGCCCTTGTGGCTAAGGGGAATCAGAGGGTATGGAGAGAAAGGCAGGTACGGGATACTGAGTAGTTGGTGATCAGCCATGATCATATTGAATGGCGGCGGTTGCAGGCTCGAAGGGCTGACTGATGGCCTACTCCTGCACCTAATTTCTATGTTTCTATGATTTTCTATGATCAGCCATGATCACATTGAATGGCGGTGCGGCTCGAAGGGCCGAATGGCCTCCTCCTGCACCTATTTTGTCTATGTTTCTAATGTTTTACGCTCACTGAGCTAAACTCAGCCAAGGTAATCTAAGCTGATCTAAAGTGCATTTTCAAGTTGATGAAAGATACCACGATGCTTAACTGGAGATGTGAGCAAATGCTTTCCAATTCTGGAGCTTTTTTGTTTTTAGACATGGCTTGAGGGCAGCAGCTCATCTTGCCACACCAAAAATAAACAGCGGGCATTATTTTTTGCCCTCTATTAATTATTTCAAGGAGACTGGCAGCTGTGGCTCAGTGGGGGGTAGCGGTCTTGTTTCTGAGTCAGAATGTGCTGGCTTTCCTCCCTGCTGCAGAGATCTGCTCACATAAAATCCACGCAGACCAGCTAGTGTAGCCACAAGGGACGGCCCCCGCCCCCCCGCCTCTCGGATGTTAAAACAAAGCCCTCTCGTCTTTGTTTGGCTAAACTAAACAATCCCATTGGTAGTTGACGAAACATAGAAAACATTGAAAAAAATAGGTGCAGGTGAGGAGGCCATTCGGCCCCTTCGTGCCAGGCACCGCCATTCATTGTGATCATGGCTGATCGTCCCCCAATCATTTCCCACAATAATTTCCCAATCATAACCCGTGCCTGCCTTCTTCCCCATATCCCTTGATTCCACTAGCCCCTAGAGCTACTATTAACTCTTCTTAAATCCCATCCATTGACTTGGCCTCCAACTGCCTCTGTGGCAGGGAATTTCCACATAATTCGCAACTCTCTGGGTGAAAAAGTTTGGTCTCACCCTCTGGCTTAAATGAAGGGCCTTCTACCTCCTTTATTCTAAGTCTGCTGTGACCCCTGGTTCTGGACTCACCCAACATTGGGAACATTTTTTCCTGCATCTAGCTTGTCCAGTCCTTTTATAATTTTATATGTTTCTCCCATAAGATCCCCCCGCCCACCCTCATCCTTCTAAACTCCAGTGAATACAAGCCTAGTCTTTTCAATCTTTCCTCATATGACAGTCCCGCCATCCCAGGGATCAATCTCGTGAACCTACGCTGCACTGCCTCAATCACAAGGATGTCCTTCCTCAAATGAGTACTTTGAGGAATGCCATGGAACATAGAACAGTGCGGCACAAGGGCAGGCCCTTCGGCCCACAGTGTCCATGCCGAACATGATGCCAAGACTATCTCTTATCAACCTGCATGTAATCCATATCCCTCCATTCCCTGCATGTAGAGTCATACAGCAATAGAATCATGCAGCCGGGAAACAGGCCCTTCGGCCCAGATAGTCCATGCCGAACAAAATGCCGCGACCATCTCTTATCTACACAACAAAAGCTTTTCACTGTACATCAGTACACGTGACAATAAACTAAACTGAACTGAACTGATCTACCTGCATGGAAACATAGAAACATAGAAAATAGGTGCAGGAGTAGGCCGGTCGGCCCTTCGAGCCTGCCAATATCAATGAATCCACATTGTGATCGTGGCTGATCATCCAAAATCAGTACCCCATTCCTGCCTTCTCCCCATATCCCTTGATTCTGTTAGCCCTAAGAGCTATCTCCAACTCTCTCTTGAAAATATCCAGTAAATTGGCCTCCACAGATTCACAACTCTCTGGGTGAAAAAGCTTGTCCACATCTCAATCCTAAATGGCCGGCCCCTTATTCTTAACCTGCGACCCTGGTTCTGGACTCCCCCAACATCGGGAACGTTTTTTCTGCATCTAGCCTTGTCCAATCCCTTAAGAATTTTATATGTTTTTATAAGATCCCCTCTCATCCTTCTAAATTCCAGTGAATATCCGATGCATATGACCCATATCCCTCCATTCCCCGCATATAGTGTCATAGAATCATTCAGCTTGGAAACAGGCCCTTCGGCCCAACTTGCCCACACCGGCCAACGAGTCTCACCTGCCTGCGTTTGGCCCATATGTCTCTATAGCTTTCCTATCCATGTACCTGTCCATATGAGTTACTCTTGCCCTTAACTTTCCTATCCAATGTTTATCATACCTATCTAAATGCACCTAAATTTACCTATCCATGTACCTATCAAAATGCTTCTTCAACTTCATGATAGTACCTACCTCAACTACCTCCTCCAGCAGCTCGTTCCGTACACCTACCACCCTTTGTGTAAAACATTACCCTCAGGTTCCTATTAAATCTTCCCCCCCCCCCCCCCCCCCCCCCCCCCCCCCTCACCTTAAACAAATGTCCTCTGGTTTGAGAATCCATATGCAGGAGTCTGTTAGACGGCACTGTTGTATCGGCCTCCTCCTCCTCCACCCCTGGCAGTTTTTCAGCATTTATCACCTTCCATGTCAAAAATATCTCCTTTGAACTTTGCCCCCCTCACCTTCAAGCTATGCCCTCTAATATTTGAATATTTTCATGCCCTCTAATATTAGATTTTCCCATCCTGTGACTCCTCTATGAGAGTTGTAGAGTCAGAAACAGGCCCTTCGGCCCAACCTGCCCGTGCTGACCAAGATGCCACATCTACACTAGTGCACGTGGCCGTGTTTAAGGTCATAAGGTCGTAAGGGATAGGAGAAGAATTAGGCCATGTGGCCCATCTATCTCTCCCTCCTAACCCCATTCTCCTGCCTTCTCCCCATAACCTCTGACACCCGTACTAATCAAGAATCTGTCTATCTCTGCTTTGAAACTATCCACTGACTTGACCTCCGCAGCCTTCTGTGGCAAAGAATTCCACAGATTCACCACCCCCATTGCCATATGTTTGGCACATAATCCCTCTTTAACTTTCCTATCACGTACGTGTCCAAAGGAGATGCTTTGTCCTAATTCATCCAATATTTATCATTTACTGAATACAATGAACATTGAATTCTCCATTTAATTTTAGGTAGCACGCCTCCCCCTCCCCTTCCTGTTCCCTCCCCCCCCACCCCAGTGAACGTATATGTCCCCCACTAACCAGTTCCCCTTCTCTCCTCTCTCCTCCCCCCCCCCCCCCCCCACCGAGGTACAGTGAAAAGCTTTTCTGTTGCGAGCTAACCAGCCAGCAGAAAGGCAATACATGATTACAATCGATCCATTTACAGTGTAGTTTAATTACAAGTTCAAGTTTGCGTTTATTGTCACATGCACCAATTGAGGTACAGTGATATTTGAGTTACCATGCAGCCATACTAAGTGAAAAGCAACAATATTCACATCCAATAAAGTTTAACATAAACATCCACCACAGTGGAATCAACATTCCTCACTGTGATGGAAGGCAATAAAGCTCAGTCATCTTCCTCCTTTGTTCACCCGTGGTCGGGGCCGAACCCGCACTTGCCGCTGCTGCCGGTCCGACGTTCAGGCCCTCTCGACGGGATGATGCAAACTCCGGCGTTGGGATGGATCGGAACGCCCCGCGGCACGGAGCTCCAGAGTCGGCCGCATCTTACCGGAGACCGCGGGCTTCACGGTGTTAACGTCCGCAGGGCCCCGTGGTAAGTCTGCGCCGCGCCCGCGGCTTGAAGCTCTGCGGGGACCGCGGCTGGGGCCCGGTTGGCCGACCGACGGACGAGGACGGACACGTGGAAGTGGGGACGCCGTCGCAATGGGGACCCTGCGTTGGGGAACCACCGCGAGATGAGGGGGATGGGGGGGAAGAACAAAGGGGGAACTGGCGCGGGGAAGAGGGGGGGGGAATTTGTAACTTTGTAAACGCCCTTTATGGGCGACTATTTGCATACCTCGGCAAGACATGCAAGCAAAGCATTTCACCGTGTCTTGTCACGTGTAAAAATAAAGTATTTAATTTATTTCAACTAACCACTAAACTACCAAGGAATTTTCTCCTGAGATGCTCATTTGCCGGGCTTTAGAAACATAGTAGCATAGAAAGAAGAAGGGTCTCGACCCGAAACGTCGCCTATCTCCTTCGCTCCTTAGATGCTGCTGTTTCTCCAGCCTTTTGTGTAACCCTCGTTTCTCCAGCATCTGCAGTTCCTTCTTTAACATAGAAAAAATAAAACATAGGTGCAGGAGTAGCCAGCACTGCCATTCAATATGATCATGGATGATCATCTTTGTCCCGATCCCACCACTATTCCCCTTTGCTTCCCCCCCCCCCCCCCCCCCTCGTCCTTTTACAGTCAGGTCCTGAATCGCTGGACTGTCCCTATCCTCCAGAGATGCTGCCTGACCCGCTGAGTTCCTCCAGCACGCCGTGTCCTGGCAGTGCACTGCATCACAGTTCCTGTTTCACAACAATCACAGCGTGATCTAAGTACTCTGTTTCTTGCGGAGGCTATGTCATGTGAAGTACTGTAGAGATGCCATCCAGTGGCCTTGTATCTTCAATGACGTCGGATAAAAGACCAATGGGAAATTATCCGACGGGATAAATACACTTACCCTTTTACCCTTAATCAAGAACCAGATGACAGAGGTTTACGGTGAGGGGGAAAACATGTATTAGGAATCTGAGGGGTGACTTTTTTACACAAAGGGCGGTGGGTGTTTAAGGGACATTTAGAGAGGTACGTGGATAGGACAGGTTTAGAGGGATATGGGCCAAAGGCCGGCAGGTGGGACTAGTGTAGTGGGGGGTATGTTGGTCAGTGTGGGCAAGTCGGGCCGAAGGGCCTGTTTCCACGCTGTATGACTCTAAGAGACCACCTAGGGCAGCACAGGGGCGCAGCGGTAGAGCTGTCGCCTTCCAGCGCTAGAGACCCGGGTTCGATCCTGACTTTGGACGGTCTCTGTACGGAGTTTGTGCGTTCTCCCTGTGACGGTGTGGGTTTTCTCCAGGTGCTCCGGTTTCCTCCCACATCAGGTTGATTAGCTTCTGTAAATTGTCCCTGGTGTGTAGGGTGCGAAAGTGGGATAGTATAGAGCTAGTGTACGGGGTGATTGTTGTAGGATTAGGCCATTCGGCCCATCATGTCCACTCCGCCATTTAATCATGGCTGATCTCTGCCTCATAATCCCATTTTCCTGCCTGCTCCCTATAACACCCGTTCCAATCAACAATTTGTCTATCTCCGATTTAAAAATATACACTGGTTTGTTGACTGGCGTGGAATCGGTGAGCCCTGTTACCATTCTGTCTCTCCGAACTAAACTAATCAACTTGTATTTAACATGTTCCAACAAGTGAAGTTCAGCTTGATCTGATAAGACTGAAGTTTAGCTTGGTTTAATTCAGTTTAGTTTAGAGATACAGCACGGAAAAAGCCCTTCGGCCCACCGAGCCTGCGCCAACCAGCGATCGCCCAAAAGATTAGTCCTGTTCTACACACGAGGAACTATCGGCAGAAGCCAATGAACCTACAAACCAGTCTGTAGAAGAGTCCCGACCTGAGTTGTCCAGTCTGATGAAGGGTCCTGACCCGAAAGGTCACCCGTCCTTTTTTTCTCCAGAGTGGCGCAGCGGTAGAGTCGCTGCCTTACAGCGCTCACAGCGAGACCCGGGTTCGATCCCGACTACGGGCGCTGTCTGTACGGAGTTTGTACGTTCTCCCCGTGACCGCGTTGGTTTTCTCTGAGATTTTCGGTTTCCTCCCACACTCCAAAGCCGTACAGGTTTGTAGGTTAATTGGCTGGGTACAAGTGTAAATTATCCCGTGTGTGTGTTACTTACTTACTTACTTGCAGCCTATCATGCCTCCTGGCATGTAGGGCAGCAGCGAAGGTCCTCCACTCAGTGTTGATTCCGTCAGTTGCTGTTTCCGTAACGTATTTGTTTTACGAGACAGGGTTGTTAGCCGTGTGCTCAACCTCCGACCTGGAGGACCAGTGGATCGCTCGTCATCCCGCCTCTACCCTTCGACCTGTCCAGCATGGGAGACCCTAACAGGAGACGAATCTCCCGCTGGCATCGCTCTAGGGGTCACTGAGACACACAAGCCTCCCGACACGACAACGTGTGTGTGGAGATAGTGTTAATACGTGGAGATCACTGGTCGGTGTGGACCGAAGGGCCTGTTTCCGTGCTGTATCTCTAAAATGAAAAAACGAAAGAAGGGTCTCGACCCGAAACGTCGCCCATTCCTTCTCTCCAGAGATGCTGCCTCACGCGCTGAGTTACTCCGGCATTTTGTGCCTACCTTGAAACTAAAGACGCTGCCTGAACTGCTGCGTTACTCCAGCACTCTGTGTCTACCTTTGACATAAGCCAGCGTCTGCAGTTCCTTTCCACACAATCCACGGATCTGCGCGTCTTTGGAGTGCGGGGGGAAACCGGAGCACCCGGTGAAAACCCACGCGGGTCACGGGGGGAACGTACAAACGGCGTACGGACAGCACCCGCAGTCGGGATCGATCCCGGGGTCTCTGGCGCTGCGAGGCAGCGACTCTACCGCCGCGCCACCGTGCCAGAGCACGAAAAGGACGTACACGATCGAGAGCGGCCCAGAAAAGTCAGGAGAACGCAAAGGACTAAAGCAAACCTCCGCTTGAAACAGTGGAGAAATAGAAAGAGCTGGGTTTTAAAAATAGATCTGAAGTTGAGGCAGATTGGAATTTACATTCACTGTTACACTGCCAGCCAAAACAAACATATCAATGAAATCCATAGTCCCTGTACACAGTAAATATCACTGCATCTGGAGGGATGCCACGGATTTGGTTTTATAATGTGAACTGTGGGAAGAAGTACAAGGAATAAATACTGAGTAAAACAATTGCTTGAAGGATTGGAGTCATTTTTTTTCCAATTGACAACATGCTTTGTCGCAGTGCCTCCAGTAAAATGGAGAACATCCTCCCGCTCCATTCTTTTGTTTTGGACCTGCCCTCTACACTGGGACACCACAGAGTCACCTAGCACGGAAACAGGCCATTCGGCCCAACTGCTCCATGCCGGCCCAGATGCCCAACCTGAGCTCGTCCCATTTGATGGCGGAGATAGGCACAAAATGCTGGCGTAACTCAGCGTGTCAGGCTTCATCTCTGGTTGAGACCCTCCTTCAGTCCCATTTGCCCGCATTTGCCCCGTATCCCTCTCAACCTTTCCCATCCATGTACATGTCCCAATATCTTTCAAATGTCGTTGTAGTCCCTGCCTCAAATACCTCCTTTGGCAGCTTGTTCCATGCACCCACCACCCTCTGAATGGAAAAGTTGCCCCTCAAGTGACTTTAGACTTTAGACTTTAGAGATATAAAAATGGACACAGGCCCTTTGGCCCTCTGAGTCCAAACCAAACAGCGATCACCCCATGCACTTACACTATCCTGCACACTGGGGGCAATTTACAATTTTTTTACTGAATCATAGAAACATAGAAAATAGGTGCAGGAGGAGGCTATTCGGCTCTTCGTGCCAGCACCGCCATTCATTGTGATCATGGCTGATCATTCACAGTCAGTAACTCGTGCCTGCCTTCTCCCCGTACCCCTCGACTCCGTTAGCCCCAAGAGCTCCAACTCAAAGCCCAGCCCCACTGTACGAGTTCATTCCAAGAGCTCTCCCGAGTTTCCCCTGAATCGAACCCGGAGCTTTGCGTTAATGGCTACTCGTCGGTACTCGGGGCTCTCGTGGGGATTTCTCAACGTTGAAAAATCGTCACAAGTCTTCCCGAGCTTACCGCGTTTCCCGAGTACCTGCCGTTAGCGTTACGAGCCGCTAAGAGACGTCCCGAGCTCCGACGTACCCGCTACGTACATTCTACGTACTTACCACGAGTTTGATTTTTTTTAACTCGGGAGAGCTCTTGAATGAACTCGTACAGTGGGTCAGGGCTCTCTTTTAACTCTCTTTTAAATTCATCCCGTGAATTGGCCTCCACTGCCTTCTGCGGCAGAGAATTCCACAAATTCACAACTCTCTGGCTGAAAAAGTTTTTTCTCATCTCAGTTTTAAATGGCCTCCCCTTTATTCTTAGACTGTGGCCCCTGGTTCTAGACTCCCCTAACATTGGGAACATTTTTCCTGCATCTGGCTTGTGCATTCCATTTATAATTTTATATGTTTCTAAAAGATCCCCTCTCATCCTTCTAAACTCCAGTGAATACAAGCCCAGTCTTTCCAATCTTTCTTCATATGACAGTCCCGCCATCCCGGGGATTAACCTCGTGAACCTACGCTGCACTGCCTCAATAGCAAGGATGTCCTTCCTTAAATTAGGAGACCAAAACTGCACACAATACGCCAGATGTGGTCTCACCAGAGCCCTGTACAACTGCAGAAGGACCTCTCTACTCCTATACTCAAATCCTCCCTTTATGAAAGCCTTTATTGGCTTTCTTCACTGCCTGCTGTACCTGCGTGTTTACTTTCAGCGCCTGGTGTACAAGGACACCCAGGTCTCATTGCACTTCCCTTTTTCCTAATCTGACACCATTGAGATAATAATCTTTCTCCTTGTTCTTGCCGCCAAAGTGGATAACCTCACATTTATCTACATTATACTGCATCTGCCTCGCATCTGCCCACTCACTCAACCTGTCCAAGTCACCCTGAAACCTCCTAGCATCCTCTTCGCAGTTCACACTGCCACCCAGCTTTGTGTCATCTGCAAATTTGCTGGTGTTACTTTTACTTCCATCATCTAAATCAGTCATATTTCATAATGTAGGTAATGTATAATGTCCTTGTTGTTACTTGTGGGCGGAGCACCAAGGCAAATTCCTTGTATGTGAATACTTGGCCAATAAACTTACTTACTTATTTACTTATATATTGTAAGTAGTTAAAAAAACAATTAACCCACAAACCTGTATGCCTTTGGAGTGTGGGAGGAAACCAGAGCACCCAGAGAAAACCCACGCAGGTCACGGGGAGAACGTACAAACTCCGTACAGACAGCACCCTTAGTCAGAATCGAACCTGGGCCTCTGGGCGCTGTAAGGCAGCAATTCTACCGATGTGCTGCCCCTTTGATGGTGTTTGGCCCCTATCCCACTAAACCTGTCCTATCCATGTACCTGTTCAAATGTCTTTAAAATGCTGTTGTAGTCCCTGCCTCAACTACCTCCTCTGGCAGCTCATTCCATACACCCACCACCCTCTGAATGAAAAGGTTGCCCCTTAGAGTCCTATTGAATCTTTCCCCTCTCGACTTAAACACCTGTCCTCATTTTTTTGATTCCACTATTTTGGGTAAAAGACTTTGTGCGTTCATCCGATCTACTTCCTCATCATTTAATCCCAGTGGCACAACTGGTGGAGCTGCCACCTCACAGTTCAAGAGACCTGGGTTCGTTCCTGACCTAAAAAGACCACAAGACCATAAGACGTCATAGCAGAATTAGACCATTCAGCCCATCGAGGCTACACTGCCATTCAATCATGGCTGATCTTCCATCGACTTCCATATGAAGAAAGACTGGATAGACTCGGCTTGTATTCGCTGGAATTTAGAAGATTGAGGGGGGGATCTTATAGAGACTTACAAAATTCTTAAGGGGTTGGACAGGCTAGATGCAGGAAGATTGTTCCCGATGTTGGGGAGGTCCAGAACAAGGGGTCACAGTTTAAGGATAAGGGGGAAGTCTTTTAGGACCAAGATGAGAAAATCGTTTTTCACACAGAGAGTGGTGAATCTGTGCAATTCTCTACCACAGAAGGTAGTTGAGGCCAGTTCGTTGGCTATATTTAAGAGGGAGTTAGATGTGGCCCTTGCGGCTACAGGGATCAGGGGGTATGGAGAGAAGGCAGGTACGGGATACTGAGTTGGATGATCAGCCATGATCATATTGAATGGCGGTGCAGGCTCGAAGGGCCGAATGGCCTACTCCTGCACCTATTTTCTATGTTTCTATCTATCTTTCCCTCTCAACCCCAATCTCCTGTCTTCTCCCCGTAACCTTCGATGCCCTTCCTAATCAAGAACCTATCAGCCCCTGCCTTAAAACTACCCTACATTGAGGCCTCCCATGTTGAGTAGACACAAAATTAATTGAGTAACTCAATGGGTCAAGCAGCATCTCTGGAGAAAACAGATAGGTAACTTTCAGGTTGGGACCCTTGTTCAAAGTCAAAGTCCATTTTATTCATCACATACACCCGAAGGTGCAGTGAAATGAATTTGCCAGCAGCGATACACTTAAAAAGAACACACAATACACAATAAGATTTAACACAAACATCCACCACAGCGTTCTTCACTGTGGTTGAAGGCACAAAGTTCAGTCAAGCCTCCTCCTCGTTCACCCGTGGTCGTGCCATGAACCCGGATGTACAGGCCCTCTCGTCGGGATGACGAAACCTCCGAGGTCGCGACGGTCAAACACGCTCTTGTTTGTTTGGAGACCGCGGCTTCAGAAATTTGCAGGCCGCACCTTGATATAAAATATATCAAGTATAAAAATCAGATTAATATAATCAAATATAAAAATCCGACCTGGTAGAATCTGTTCAGGCTAGGATAATACTTTGGGAAACGTGCCAAGTTTTGGAAATTTGTCCAACTAACAGCATGTTATCTGAATGTAAATATTCGTCGGACGTTCATCCAGTTAATAATTTTAGCAAATGCTAAATGGATCTTTTGGGAAGATGTTTAGTTCAGTTTAGAGATACAGCGCGGAAACAGGCCCTTTGGCCCACCGTGTCCGCCCCGACCAGCGATTCCCGCACGTTGACACCACGTTGCACGCACTAGGGACAATTCTACGTTTACACCAAGCCAATTAACCTACAAACCTGTTTGCCTTTGGAGTGTGGGAGGAGACCCCGGACAACCCACGCCGGTCACGGGGAGAACGTAAAACTCCGTACAGACAGCACGCCGTAGTCAGCATCGATCCCTGATCTCTACTGCCGCCATTGTGGACAGGATAATTTCTCCCACTAGTAGCATTGCCATTTTATTGTCTTTTCTGAGATTCGTTGCGCGTTTAATTCAAGGGCGGCACACTGGCGCAGTGGTAGAGTTGCTGCCGTACGGCGTTTGCAGCGACGGAGACTCGACTTCGATCCTGAATAACGGCGCTGTTTTCTCCGAGATCTCCGGTTTCCTCCCGCACTCCAAAGACGTGCAGGTTTGCAGGTTACTTGGCTTGGTATAATTGTAAATAGTCACTGGTATGTGTTGGATAGTGTTAGTGTGCGGGGATCGTTGGTCAGTGTGGACTCGGTGGGCCGAAGGGCCTGTTTCCACGTTGTATCTCTAAGGTCCCTGTCCCACTTAGGTGATTTTTTTAGGCGACTACCGGCGACTAGACTGTCGCAACACATGGTCGCCTGTATGTCCGTGAGTCGTCTCCTCAGTCGCCCAAAGAATCGTAGGGTTTTTCTGGTCGCCGCTGGATTTTGAAATGTTCAAAGCTTTTAGGCGACAGTCGGCGACAGTCGGCTTGATGCCAACGAGCGTAGCTTGACTTCTCCTCCCGTAGGTGCTGCCGTAAGTTGTCGCCAGGATGACGTAGGTTGTCGCCGGTGCTGACTTTGGTGAATTCCATTGGCGACTGCCGACGTCAATCGGCGACAGATACCGGCGAGTGAATCGTCTTAATTTATCTTCAGTTGTCGCCGACGGGGTGGTAGCTTGTCGCGGGTGGACGTAGGTCGTCGTAGGTGTGGTCGTAGGTGGACGTCCTAATGGGTCGCCGGTTGTCGGTAGCTTGCCGTAGCTTGTCGTTGACTAGGAGGTAGGTCGTTGTAGTTATTGTGGTAGGGGGGGTCCAGTCGCCAGCTTTTCGGGGATCTGCTATGACTATGACAGTCGCTGGCAGTCGCCGAAAAAATCACCCAAGTGGGACAGGCCCTTAAACTAAACTAAACTATACTCAGCTAAAACTAAACTAATCAGTGGCATACATTTTCCGTCTCATTTCAAGTTGCTCCAGTGATGAAACCAGGTTCTGATCCACCGGAGCTGCCAATGTTAACATCCTATTTCAAGCATTCTTGAAGCGATTCCAACCCTATTGCAAGGCTATAAATGTGATAACACACACTTTCCTAAAAAAAATATTTTTCAGCCGCAGATTATTTCATGTCTGTTTTTCTTAAATGCACATTCCTGCTAAACAGAAGAAAAGTTTGTAAGAAGGAGCTGCGGATGCTGGTTTAGACATAAGATAGACACAAAATGCTGGAGTAACTCGGCAGGTCAGGCTGCATCACTGGGGAGAAGGGATGGGTGACGTTTCCATCGTCAGATTGAGAGTCGGGGGAAAGGGAAACGGGCAGCCGACAACCCAGTGAAATTGATATTGATTTCCCTACGTTTGCTCTCTCCTTCTCTTCCCAACCAAGTCGCATCAGGTTTCCGATCTCACCTAGTAAACAGCTAATAATGGCCTGTTTTTTTTTTTATCATCGTTCCTTTCTTGCATATCTTTCATTCATTTGATCTATATCTCTCTACATCACCGTCTATATCTCTCCTTTCCCTTTCCCCTGACTCGAGTCTGAAGAAGGGTCTCGACTTGAAGCGTATCCCATTCCTTCTCTCCAGAGATGCTGCCTGTCCCGCTGAGTTACTCCAGCTCTATGAGTCTATCTTGGGTTTAATCCAGCATCTGCACTTCCTATATATGTGTGTGTGTGATACTATTGCCATTTTTAATTACAATTCCTGATTAACTACAGAATGCAAAAAAAGCCCGTATGCAAGAGTTGCCACGATTTTGGTGCCATTTTCAAAGTTAAGTTAGTTTAGTTCAGTTTAGAGATACAGCGCGGAAACAAGCCCTTCTGCCCACCGAGGCCGCGATCCACGCACGCTAACGCTATCCTACACACGAGGGACAATTTACAATTTTACCGAAGCCAATTAACCTACAAACTTGCACGTCTTTGGAATGTGGGAGGAAATCAGAGCAATCCCACGCAGGTCACGGGGAGAACGTGCAAACTCTGTACAGACAGAACCCGTAGGCAGGATCTCTGGCGCTGTGAGGCGGCAACTCTACAACTGGCCACCATGCTGCCCCAATGATTTGAGTATTGTCAGTGACTCCAACTCTCCCGCTTTTCCCGCTTGAGATTTAATTTCTCCCGCCCTGGCTTTGTGTCTCAAAAATAAGCCTAAGATAGCACCAGAGAGCATCTAGAACCCTAGAGCTTCCAGGGCCCTTAAGCGGGCCCTGGACCCCGGCCGCAAGGGACTTTGCGCTTCGCGCTCGTGATGTGCGCTTCACGCACATGAGTTTGGAGTCTCCAGTTTCCTAGGGGATCCAGGCGGGAGAATCTCCAGATCAGAAGGTGCTTGGGGTTGGAGTCTCTGTATTGTAAGTCTTCAATTTGAGTATAGCGTGCAGTTTTTTAATTTTTTTTTTATAAGAAGTATATAGAGGGAGTCCAGTATGTATTTATTTGTCAGAGGTTATGGGGAGAAGGCAGGAGAATGGGGTTAGGAGGGAGAGTTAGATCAGCCATGATTGAATGTCAGAGTCAATTTGATAGGCAGAGTGGCCTAATTCTGCTCCTATCACTTATCAGCATCACCCGTGTTCCTAGGATGGTGTGTCTATCTTTGCTTAGAGATGCAGCTCGGAAACGGGCCTCTCGTCCCACCAAATCCGCAACGCCCAGCGATCCCCGCGCGTTAACGCTATCCCCACACACGCAAGGGACAATTTACACATACACCAAGCCAATTCTGCTGCAAACCTGTAGGTCGTTGGAGTGCGGGAGGAAACCGAAGATCTCGGAGAAAACCCTCGCAGGTCACGGGGAGAACGTAGAAACTCCGTACAGACAGCGCCCGTGGTCGGGATGGAACCTGGGTCTTTGGCGCTGGAAGCGCTGTAAGGCAGCAACCTATCATCGTGCGAAAAACTGAACAGGCTTGGTTGCTATTCATTCTCGAGAAGAATGCGAGGTGAACTGATTGAGATAGGCAACATATTATGAAGGTTCAAAAGGGTAGACAGAGGGAGGGTAACTCCCCTGCCTGAGGAGTCTGGAATGATGTAACATTATTTAACGCCAACATTTTCTTTAAATAACCGGAATGTTTTCTGATGATCTTGTAGCTTGCTATGAAACGAGAAACGAGAAGAATTCACATGAATCCATATCTTTGATTCCTTGGTAGTCAATATTTCATTTATATTGTGCCTTTCATCTCCTCTCAGGACTTCACCAAGTACTTTGCAGGTTCGAGGAGCAGAATTAGGCCATTCGGCCCATCAGGTCTACTCCGCCATTCAATCACGGCTGATCTATTTTTCCCTCTCAACCCCATTCTCCTGCCTTCCTCCCCCTAACCCCTGACACCTGTACTGATCGAGAATCTGTCAATCTCTACGTTAAAAATATCCATTGAGGCCTCCACAGTCTTCTGTGGCAATGAATTCCACAGATTCACCACCCTCTGACTAAATACATTATTCATTCCAACGTTACACCCTTTAATTCTGAGGCGATGACCTCTAGTCCTAGACTCTCCCACTAGTGGAAACATCCTCTCCACATCCACTCTATCCAGGCCTTTCACTAACTAAGGTCAACTAACCTCCCTTCCACTGACTCCATCTACACCTCACGCTGCCTCGGCAAGGCCAGCAGCATCATCAAGGACGAGTCGCACCCCGGCCACTCCCTCTTCTCCCCTCTCCCAATCAGGCAAGAGGCACAGAAGTGTGAAAACGCACACCTCCAGATTCAGGGACAGTTTCTTCCCGGCTGTTATCGGGCAACTGAACCATCCTTGGTTCTTGGTTACTTGGTCCTCCAAAATATTCCAACTGGATTTTAAACTGGAGGTGGAACCAGAGAGCAGTGCTGAAGTACTATCTAACTCATTGGTGACCCTCGGACTATCCTTGATCGGACTTTGCTGGCGTTACCTTGCACTACACGTTATTCCATTACCGTGTATCTATACACTGTGAACGGCTCGACTGTAATCATGTATTGTCTTTCTGCTGACTGGATTGGCACGAAATAAAACCTCGATACGCGTGACAATAAACGGAACTAAACCAAACTAAACTAAACGCTGAGAACTAAACAGTATTTGAACCCTAGTCACTGACCTCATAGCTGTCGGGGTCTCCTTTTGCAATATGCATTTTGTAATTATTTTACCCGTACCTAACCGCATTTACAAACATTTTGTGCGGAGATTTTCAAAAGCGACCTGAGAGCCTTCAATCGCAACCGCAGGGTTCACTTTGCTGACTGATTTTGGTCCTAGTTGCAGGCACAAACCATTTTGGACTTACATCCATCAGGGCGCCAGGGTGGCGCAGCGGTAGAGTTGCTGCCTTACAGCGCCGGAGACACGGGTTCCATCCCGACTACGAGCGCTGTAGTGTGGAAGGAGTTTGTACGTTCTCCCCCGTGACCCGCGTGTGTTTCATCCGAGATCTCCGGTTTCCTCCCACATTCCAAAGACATACAGGTTTGTCAAGAGTCAGGAGAGTTTTATCGTCATGTGTCCAAGGTAGGTCAATGAAATTCTCACTTGCTGCGGCACAACAGAATATTCAAACAAGAGGGCATGACATGAGAATTAAAGGACAGAAGTTTAGGGGTAACGTGAGGGGGAACTTCTTTACTCAGAGGGTGGTGGCTGTGTGGAATCAGCTTCCAGCAGAAGTGGTGGAGGCAGGATCGATTTTAACATTTAAGAGTAAAGTGGATAGGTATATGGACGTGAAGGGAATGGAGGGGTATGGTCTGAGTGCAGGTAGTTGGGACTAGGGGAAAACAAATGGTCGGCACGGACTGGAAGGGCCGAGAGGGCCTGTTTCCGTGCTGTCATTGTTATATGGTTATATGGTTATATGGTTAATATGTAAACATAATACAGAACGGGAGATAAAGTTCAGTGTGTCTAAAGACCATAGACCATATATGCACATAATAAATAAACAGATAAAGTCCAATAGTAATAATAGACTGTTTTAGTTCTGAGTTTATTCATAGTCGTGTTTAATAGCCTGATGGCTGTGGGGAAGAAGCTGTTCCTGAACCTGGATGTTCCAGATTTCAAGCTCCTGTACCTTCTTCCCGATGGCAGTGGAGAGATGAGTGAGTGGCCAGGGTGGTGTGGGTCCTTGATGATGCCGGCAGCCTTTTTGAGGCAGCGCCTGCGATAGATCCCCTCGATGGTGGGGAGGTCAGAGCCGGTGATGGACTGGGCAGTGGTCACAACCTTCTGCTCCTGGGCGCTCAAGTTGCCGAACCAGGCCACGATGCAACCGGTCAGCGTGCTCTCTACTGTGCACCTGTAGAGAGGTTCGAGAGAGTCCTCCTTGACAGACCGACTCTCCGTAATCTTCTCAGGAAGTAGAGGCGCTGATGTGCCTTCTTGATAATTGCATCGGTGTGCTGGGACCAGGAAAGATCTTCAGAAATATGCACGCCCAGGAATTTGAAGTTTTTGACCCTTTCCACCATCGTCCCATTGATATAATTGTAGGATAATTGACTTGGTATCAATGTTACATTGTCCCCAGTGTGTGGGTGTAGGACAGTGTTAATGTGCGGGGATCGTTGGTCGGTGCACAGTAGGACTCGGTGGGATGAAGGGCATGTTTCTGTGCAGAATCTCTAAACTAAACTAAACTAAACCATCTAAACACTTGCAGCTCGGACTGCAGTTTCCCTTCGCTCATCGAAATTCAAAACATATAAGAATAGAAATCCATTTTCGTAATGGAATGTGCTTTTGTGATGTCTCCATTCAGGCAAATGCGCAAAACCTCAAAACATTCTCAGTTCATTATTTAATCCAGTTTGCCAAAATCGCTTGGTTTGGCAGTCACAAAAGCTCCTCGATATGCCACCAGACAGATCTGCTGAACGAAACGCACGCGAGCTGAATCTGCGATAGAACTGGAAACTGTGACAGCAGCATCTGCGGAACTATTGAACTGAGGAATGCACGCCAGCGTCCGGTGAGGACCCGGCGGCGTTCGTGGAGCAGTCGGTGCGGGGTCGATGATGCCGCCGGCCGGCGGACAAGTTCGGACACGTGGAAGTGAGGACGCTGCTGCCGGGGGAAGGAACAAGGGGGGATATAGATAGAACAATAGACAACAGACAATAGACAATAGGTGCAGGAGTAGGCCATTCGGCCCTTCGAGACAGCACCGCCATTCAATGTGATCATGGCTGATCATCCCCAATCAGTACCCCGTTCCTGCCTTCTCCCCATATCCCCTGACGCCGCTATCCTTAAGAGCCCTATCTAGCTCTCTCTTGAAAGTATCCAGAGAACCGGCCTCCACCGCCCTCTGAGGCAGAGAATTCCACAGACTCACAACTCTCTGTGTGAAAAAGTGTTTCCTCGTCTCCGTTCTAAATGCCTTACCCCTTATTCTTAAACTGTGGCCCCTGGTTCTGGACTCCCGCAACATCAGGAACATGTTTCCTGCCTCTGGCGTGTCCGAACCCTTAGTAATCTTATAAGTTTCAATAAGATCCCCTCTCAACCTTCTAAACTCCAGAGTGTACAAGCCCAGCCGCTCCATTCTCTCAGCATATGACAGTCCCGCCATCCCTGGAATTGACCTTGTGAACCTACGCTGCACTCCCTCAATAGCAAGAATATCGTTCCAACAAATTAGGGGACCAAAACTGCACACAATACTCCAGGTGTGGTCTCGATGGAGCCCTATGCAACTGCAGGAGGACCTCTTTGCACCTATACTCAACTCCTCTTGCTATGAAGGCCAGAATGCCATTCGCTTTCTTCACCGCCTGTTGAGTGTGAGTGGGGGGGAACCTCCGTGAGGGAGGGGAAGAGAAAAGGGGGAACTGGCGTCGGAGGGCGGGGGGGAATTTGTAACTTTGTAACACCCTTTATGGGCCACTATTTGCATACCTTGGCATGGTCTGCAAGCAAAGAATTTCACTGTGAATTCAATTCAAATCAATTCAATATTGGTTTCGAGCGAAACCTGGAGTACCTGTGCGGAGGGCAGAAGCAAATCAGTAGCTAAATTGCCAAGCAATGCCGACCTGTCTATTTTTAGCCAATGTCGATGGAATTCTCTAATCCCCGCACAATCTACACATAGCAGACATTCCTTGCATTTTCTGCGAAGGTTTTTAGATACAATTTACAGCATTTCTGTTTGGTTTAAGCCTAATTCTTTCAGGAAAAATGCAAGGGCAAGCCAGACTTCCCCAAATTAGAGCAAAATATTATTGTATTTCATTCCAATTCCGTACGGTATTACGCACTGTAACGCTCACTAGTTACTGGGTGAGTGTGATTAATGTTAAAATGATCCAATCATCGTAGCTGTGGGGGGCCAAGTCAATGGATATGTTTTAAAGCAGAGATAGATAGATTCTTGATTCGTACGGGTGTCAGGAACTATGGGGAGAAGGCAGGAGAATGGGATTAGGAGGGAGAGGTCGACCAACCAGGATTGAAAGGTGGAGTGGACTTGATGGGCCGAATGGCCTAATTCAGCTCCTATCGCTTATGAACGTGCTTCTGAAAAAATGTCAGAGGTAGTCCTGATTTTTTTACGACGCTTAAATAATTGCAATTTAAAATGGCAGATTGAAAACGTTACTTTAGAACGTTACTCAAGAACTGTAACGTGAATGCAAAGTTAAAATCCTACAACTTTCCAAGTCGTGTCACAGTTGCATTCAAAACAGAAAAATAGAAATTGGTCTATAATGGACAGCACGGTGGCGCAGCGGTGGGGTCGCTGCCTTACAGCGCTCACAGCGCCAGAGACCCGGGTTCGATCCCGACTACGGGGGCTGTCTGTACGGAGTTTGTACGTTCTCCCCACGACCTGCGTGGGTTTTTCTCAGAAAACTTCAGTTTCCTCCCACAAGACGCACTGGTTTGTAGGTTAATTGGCTTGGTATATATGTAAGAATTGTCTCTCGTGTGTGTAGGATAGTGTTAACGAGCGGGTATCGTCGGTCGTCGCAGACTCGGTGGGCCGAAGGGGCTGTTTCTGCCGTGTAACTCTGAACAAACAAACGAAACTACTCCTCCTCGACTCTGCACATTATCATAGTTCCCGATGGTTCCTAAAATGAAACGCTGTCCATTAGTAAGCTACCCATACCTTGTCATGCATGACTAATGTCAGGGGTTACGGGGAGAAAAGGCAGGAGAATGGGGCTAGGAGGGAAAGATAGATCAGCCATGATTGAATGGCAGAATAGAATTGATGGGCCAAATGGCCTAATTCTGCTCCTATCACTTATGATCTTGAGAAATTAATTAGCAGAAATCTAATTTCAATACTGGGCGCCCTATTGCTGGAAGGTGGAGAAGGTGCAGAGGACGTTTACATAGAAACATAGAAACATAGAAATTAGGTGCAGGAGTAGGCCATTCAGCCCTTCGAGCCTGCACCGCCATTCAATATGATCATGGCTGATCATCCAACTCAGTATCCCGTACCTGCCTTCTCTCCATACCCTCTGATCCCCTTAGCCACAAGGGCCACATCCAACTCACTCTTAAATATAGCCAATGAACTGGCCTCAACTACCCTCTGTGGCAGAGAGTTCCAGAGACTCACCACTCTCTGTGTGAAAAAAGTCTTTCTCATCTCGGTCTTAAAGGATTTCCCCCTTATCCTTAAGCTGTGACCCCTTGTCCTGGACTTCCCCAACATCGGGAACAATCTTCCTGCATCTAGCCTGTCCAACCCCTTAAGAATTTTGTAAGTTTCTATAAGATCCCCTCTCAATCTCCTAAATTCCAGAGAGTATAAACCGAGTCTATCCAGTCTTTCTTCATAAGACAGTCCTTAATATACTTGTATACTTAAGTTTGTTTACTAGAATGCTGCCTGGATTTGAGAGTATTAGACAGAAGGAGGGGTTGGATTGTTTTCTCTAGAGCATTGGAGGGTGAGGAGAGCCCTGATACATGTGTACAACACTGTGAGAGGCACAGATAGGGTAGACAGTCAGAACCTTTCACCCAAGGTGGAACTATCAAGAACTAGAGAGCGTAGAGGGGAAATGTTTAAAGGAGATGAGGGTGATCTTATAGAGGGTGATCTTATAGATTATTATTTATTATTAAATCGTTGAAAACATTAGCGACGCAGTGGTGCTGGTTTCCGACGGGGTCACCTTACAATGCCACGTACGACAGTGACCGCAGCTTCTACTGAAGTGTGGATGGCCGTTGGCTCGCTAGGAGCTCATCGGCCCTTTGACAGGTCTTGTTTTTGGTCCTGCTGGGGGTCCACAGCCCCCTCCTCACCTGGCAAACCAGGTGGGGGAGACGGTTTAGTCGCCGACTATCCGACCATGGAGCGGGTAGCACGGGATTACATTGTACCCATGGCGGTGGGAACTCCTCCCCCCCCCCCGATCTGACTTATAGAGGGTGATCTTGTGGAGGTGCATAAGATCATGAGAGGAATAGATCGGGTAGATGCACAGACGCTCTTGCCCAGAGTAGGGGAATCGAGGACCAGAGGACATAGGTTCAAGGTGAAGGGGAAAAGATTTAATAGGAATCTGAGGGGTAACTTTTTCACACAAGGTGGTGGGTGTATGGAACGAGCTGCCAGAGGAGGTAGATGAGGCTGGGACTATCCCAACGTTTAAGAATCAATTAGACAGGTACATGGGTAGGACAGGTTTAGAGGGATATGGACCAAATGCTGGTAGGTGGTACTAGGGTAGATGGTACATGTTGGCCGGTGTGGGCAAGTTGGGCCGAAGGGCCGGTTTCCACACTATCACTGTGACTCTGTGTGCAGGCGTATAATGGTGGGGGCCTGGAACGCGCTGCCAGGGGTGGTGACCTGTCGCTAGGCGTGTACGATAGGAGTGATTAAGAGGCTTTCAGATAGGCACATGGTCTCCAATGAGGTAGATGGTAAGTCAGGACCGCTCTCTAGTTGTTGGTAGGACGGTTCAGTTGCCTGATAACAGCTGGGAAGAAACTGTCTCTGAAGCTGGAGGTGTGCGTTTACACACTTCTGTACCTCTTGCCTGACAGGAGAGGGGAGTGACCTGGTGTGAGACTTGATGATGCTGCTGGCCTTTCCGAGGCAGCGTGAAGTGTAGATGGAGTCGATCGAAGGGAGGCTGGTTAGCGCGATGGTCCGGGCAGCGTCCAAGTGGCAAAAACTGGAGATGAAAAGAAGGTAAAAGGGGAGAAGAGGAGTGAAATGCTAAGGCAGAGGGAGGGATATAAGTGGAAGGGGATGGGGACAGGGGGAGGGGGGTAAAGGAGAGGCAGGAAAGTGGGAGAAATGGGTGCACACCGGGTTTGAGGGAGGAGAGGAGGAAGAGGTCCATGACTTGAAGCTGGAGAATTCACTGAACAATATGTATCCGCCAGCAAGATCTAAGTGACTGTCTGACAAACCAACCCAATTTGTGAGAACAGAACTATCAAACAGATTATAGACACAAAAAGCTGGAGTAGCTCAGCGGGACAGGCAGCATCAATGTAGGGCTGGGAGATCGCAACCTTCACGTGGTCCGCCCTGTTTCGCCTAATGCAATCAACCTGGAGTGCGCTATCAATCAACCAATCAAAGCAGGAAACGTGTTCCCGATGTTGGGGGCATCCAGAACCAGGAGCCACAGTTTAAGAATAAGGGGTAAGCCATTTAGAACGGAGATGAGGAAACACTCTTTCTCACGGAGAGTTGTGAGTCTGTGGAATTCTCTGCCTCAGAGGCCAATTCATAGAAACATAGAAAAATAGAAAATAGGCGCAGGAGCAGGCCATTCGGTCCTTCGAGCCTGCACCGCCATTCAATGGCTGATCATTCAACTCAGTATCCTGTACCTGCCTTCTCTCCATACCCCCTGATCCCTTTGGCCACAAGGGCCGCATCTAACTCCCTCTTAAATATAACACTGGATGTTTTCAAGAGAGAGTTAGCTTTAGCTCGTGGGGCTAAAGGAATCAAGGCATATGGGGAGAAGGCAGGAACGGGGTACTGATTGGGGATGATCAGCCATGATCACATTGAATGGTGGTGCTGGCTCGAAGGGCCGAATGGCCTACTCCTGCACCTGTTGTCTATTGTCTATTGTCAAATGGAACGAGTTGTCCAACAACTTTAGGCTGTGCACGCCATACGCAAGAAGAAGAAGAATGTAGAGAATGGGTGACGTCAGACCTTTCTGCAGACTATCAAACAGATTAGTTTAGTTTAGTTTAGTTTGGAGATACTGCGCGGAAACAGGCCCTTCGGCCCACCGAGTCCGCACCGACCAGCGATCCCCGCACACTAACACGATCCTACAACACACACTGGGGACAATTTACAATTTTACCGAAACCAATCGGCCGACAAACCTGTACGTCTTTGGAGCGTGGGCGGAAACCGGAGATAGTGGACACAATAGACCATAGGTGCAGGAGTAGGCCATTCGGGCCTTCGAGCCAGCACCGCCATTCACTGCGATCATGGCTGATCATCCCCAATCAGTACCCCGTCCCTGCCTTCTCCCCATATCCCCTGACTCCGCTATCTTTAAGAGCCCTATCTAGCTGACCCACGCTGAGAAAACCCACGCAGGCCACGGGGAGAACGTACTCACTCCGCACAGACAGCACCCGAGGTCGGGATCGAACCCCCGGGTCTCCGGCGCTGCGAGGCAGCAACTCCGTGGAGAGCAGCACATACAGAGCATCTGAACTTTGCAGATGAAGCTTGGCAAGACTCCCTCTTAAATATAAGGGCCGAGAAATAAAGAAAGACTTTCGCTTTCAAAAGTTCAAATGCGAGAAGAAATGTAAGAACATCTTCGAAAGAGTTTAATGAAGAGCAATGGGATAAATCATGCTGGATTTGGAGAAGGGATTGAGACTTTCATCCCTGGAGTCTTGGCTGGGTTGACGTTAGTTTTCTCCATGTATGGATAATTTCCCCACTTCCTTCCAACCTCTTTTCCTTCTGCATCCGCTGCAGAAACTATCTTGCTCCCAAGTCACTTGCAATCGCACTTTCAAGCTGTCAGCTGGCTATTCCTTGGCCTTCCATTCGGCAGAAAACTTCTACAGCTGTTCTCGATGTTGGGGGGGGGGAGTCCAGAACCAGGAGTCACCGTTTAAGAATAAGTGGGTAGGCCATCTCGGACTGAGATGAGGAGAAACATTTTTTCACCCAGAGAGTTGTGAATCTGCAGAATTCTCTGCTACAGAATGCAGTGGAGGCCAATTCATTGAAACATAGAAACATAGAAAATAGGTGCAGGAACAGGCCATTCGGCCCTTCGAGCCTGCACCGCCATTCAATATGATCATGGCTGATCATCCAACTCAGTATCCTGTACCTGCCTTCTCTCCATACCCCCTGATCCCTTCAGCCACAAGGGCCACATCTAACTCCCTCTTAAATATAGCACTGGATGTTTTCAAGAGAGAGTTAGCTTTAGCTCGTGGGGCTAAAGGAATCAAGGCATATGGGGAGAAGGCAGGAACGGGGTACTGATTCTGGATGATCAGCCATGATCACATTGAATGACGGTGCAGGCTCGAAGGGCCGAATGGCCTCCTCCTGCATCTATTTTTCTACGTTTCTATGTTCTCCGTCTCCTTACTTCTATCACTTAATTTCCCTCATCCCCAGTCCTCTCCCCCTCTGGTGGGCCCCATTTTGACTTTCCGCAGATCCAAGGGCCGCACGGTTCCGGACGTCTAGCTCGGACACGCTTTACAGAATCGCTATTTGTCGTGGCTGC
Source organism: Okamejei kenojei (assembly GCA_035221665.1). Taxonomy (NCBI): domain Eukaryota; kingdom Metazoa; phylum Chordata; class Chondrichthyes; order Rajiformes; family Rajidae; genus Okamejei; species Okamejei kenojei. Next base: position 127,932,905 of record CM069134.1, on the reverse strand, counting down.
GCTCCTTTAAACGCCTTGAACACAGGGCGGCAAGGTGCAGCAGCGGTCGAGCTACTGCCTCCCAGCCCTCAAGGGAATCTTTAATATGAACATACTTGCACTGTGGCTTTCTGAAGCATTTGGCACCCCTTGCTAGTACTCTGGCCAGCATCTTATGTGGCTTGTGTTAAAATGCCGTTGATGCCTCCATTTGATTTAGTTGAGAGTTTCAGCATGGAAACCGGCCCTTCGGCCCAACGCGCCCGCACCGACCAATGATGAACCGTACATACGGGTGGCACGGTGGCGCAGCGGGTAGAGGTGCTGCCTCGCAGCGCTAGAGACCCGGGTTCGATTACATTAACCTACAAACCTGCGCGTCTTTGGAGCGTGGGAGGAAACCGAAGATCTCGGAGAAAACCCACGCGGGTCACGGGGAGGACGTGCAAACTCTGTGCAGACAGCGCCCGTAGTCGGGATCGAACCCGGGTCTCCGGCGCTGCATTCGTTGTCAGGCAGCGACACTACCGCTGCCCCACCGTGGCTGGTGACTATATATGATTACAATCAGGCCATTCACAGTTTGCAGGTGCAGGATAAAGGGAATAGCGTTTAGTCCTAGAGTCATACTACATGGAAACAGGCCCTTTGGCCCTACACCGACCAACATGTCCCTTCTACACTAGTCCTGCCCGCGTTTGGCCCATATCCCACCAAACCCTGTCCTATCAATCTACCCGTCTAACTGTTTCTTAAACGTTGGGATAGTCCCAGCCTCAACTACCTCCTCTGGCAGCTCGTTCCATACACCCACCACCCTCTGTGTGAAAAACTTACCCCTCAGATTGCTATTAAATCTTTTCCCCTTCACCTGGCAGTCCAGGAAAGTTAAATTCAAAGTAATTTATATTTGCACCCAACGTTTTGTAACTTTGAATTTAAAATTCCCATTGGAAAGAGTGCAGAGAGGATTTATGAGAATGTAGCCAGACCTAACAGAGAACAGTAGAACATATCACAGCACAGCACGTGAACATGAGGAATTGAGCTATAGAGAGAGGTTACGCAGGCTGGGATTTTATTCCTTGGAGCACAGGTGACTGAAAAGTGATCTTATGGAGGTGTGCAAAATCATGAGGGGAATTGATAGTATAGTTTAGCTTAGAGCTACAGCTCGGAAACAGGCCCTTCGGCCCACCAAGTCCCCCACATTAATACACACACTAGGGACAATTTACACTAACACCAAGCCAATTAACCTACTGACCTGTACGTCTGTTGAGTGTGGGAGGAAACCAAAGATCTCGGAGAAGTCCGACGTGGTCACGGGGAGAAGGTACAAACTCCGTACGGACTGCACCCGTAATCGGGATCGAACCCGGGTGTCCCGTTCTGCAAGCCCTGTAATAGCCCTGTCCCACGGTACGAGTTCATTCCAAGAGCTCTCCCGAGTTTAAAAAAAAAATCAAACTCGGGGTAAGCACGGAGAATGAACGTAGCGGGTACGTCGGAGCTCGGGGACGTCTCTTAGCGCCAACAGCAGGTACTCGGGAAGACTCGCTAACGGCAGGTAAGCGCGGGAAGACTCGTGAAGATTCTTCGACATGTTGAAAAATGTCCACGAGAGAGAGCCCCGAGTACCCACGAGTGGCCATTACCGTAAATCTCCGAGTCCGAATCAGGGCAAACGCGGGAGAGCTCTTGGAGTGAACTCGTACCGTGGGACAGGGGTTTAAGGCAGCAATTCTCCCGCTGCGCCACTGTGTTGCCCTTTATGGATGGGGTGAGTGTACAGGGACTTTTATCCAGGATATTACAAAGGACGTAAATTTATGGTTAAGAGAGGAAAGATTTAATAGGAACGTGAGGGACAACCTTTTCACTCAGAGGGTGCTGGGTGTATGGAACGTGCTGCCGGGGGAGGTCGTTGAAGGCAGCTGCAATAACAGCATTTAACAGAGATTTGGACAGGTACATAGATAGGAAAGGTTTGGGCATTTTGATCGGCAATGCCCAAAATGGGCCAAAGGGCCTGTTTCCGTGCTGTATGACTGTGAATCATCTTATCACCTTTGGGACAACTGTCCAGACAAGATAATTAGATATTTTCAGGTGCCCTGATAAACATAATGTCCCCAGTACAACCTACTGAGACTTAAAAGTGTGTACATAAGTTGCCGAAGGAATCCAGAGCTCTTGCTAACCACATTCCCACGGATTTGTAATTCAGAGCTGCTTCGGTTTAAATCCCTTAATACGGTCACGGTGGCGCAGCGGTAGGTTCGCTGGCTTGCAGCAAATGCAGCGCAGGAGACCCGGGTTCGATGCTGACTACGGGCGCTGTCCGTACGGAGTTTGCACGTTCTCCCCGTGACCTGCGTGGGCTTTCTCCGTGATCTTCGGTTTCCTCCCACGCTCATTGTCATTGTAAATTGTCCCTGGTGTGCCTGGTGTAGTGTTTGTTAACGCGCTGGGATCGCCGGTCGGCGCGGGCTCAGCGAGGCTGACGGGCCTGTTTCTGCCGTGCAACTTTAAACTATGCACACCTTTCTTATAAATGATGCCGAATTTTGCTCAGAATTTTGAAATATCCCCTGAAATACCTGCCACTGTCCACCTCTCAACTCACAGAAACTCCTCATACAACACAGAAACAGGCCCTTCGGCCTACTTGTCCATGCCAACTCTCTATGTTGGTCCCCTTTGCCTGTGTTTGGCCGCTACCCGTCCACACCTTTCCCCATGCTGTTACAGAGTAACCCATGCAAGTATATCCACCACCCTTAATTTTGCAAACGTTTCCTGTGTTCTATTATATCTTCCCCCCCCCCACCCACACCTTAAACCTGTGCCCTTTAGTTCTTGACCCCCCTGCCATGGGTAAAAGACTCAGCCCTTTCACCCCATCTATTCCTCTCATGGTTTTCTACACCTCAATAATATCACCCCTCAGATCCCTACACTGCAAGAAGATGGACTGCTGCACTTGTGGAATTCTCTGCCTCAGAGGGCGGTGGAGGCCGGCTCTCTGGATGCTTTCAAGAGAGAGCTGGATAGGGCTCTTAAAGATAGCGGCGTCAGGGGATGTGGGGAGAAGGCAGGAACGGGGTACTGATTGGGGATGATCAGCCATGATCACATTGAATGGCGGTGCAGGCTCGAAGGGCCGAATGGCCTACTCCTGCACCGATTGTCTATTGTCTATTGAAGATTGCTGTACTTCCCGTACTTTGAAGATAGGATGAATGGTCTGTGTCTTTTACCCATGGCGGTCACGGTGGAGCAGCGGTAGAGTTGCCGCCTTACAGCGAATACAGCGCCAGAGAGCCGGGTTCGATCCCGACCACGGGTGCCGTCTGTACGGAGTTTGCACGTTCCCCCGGTGACCTGCCTGGGTTTTCTCCGAGATCTTCGGTTTCCTCCCACACTCCAAAGACGTACAGGTTTGTTGGTTAATTGGCTTGTTAAATGTTTAAAAATTGTTCAGTATAAAATTGTCGAACCTCCAGTATAGTCCCTGGTGGACTCTTCGGAAGGTACAAGGTGCATGGTGCAAGGGATAAAGACCTAGGCTGCCCAACCTCTCCCTGTAGCTCAGGCCTTCGAGTCCCGGCAACATCATTATAAATCTTCCCTGCACTCTTTAATAGCTTAATAGTGTCTTACCCATAGCAGAGTGACCATCGCCTCACACAATACTCCAAATGCAGCCCCATCAATGTCTTGAATAACTAATCTTTCCATTTATTTTCCCAACACACTTCAGGCAACTGTGCCTTCAGATCTTTGAACTTGATATAAGACCCTGTCCCACTGTGCGAGGTAATTCAAGACTTCTCCCGAGTTTTCCCCTGATCCGAACTCGGAGAATGTCCGTAGCGGGTCCGTAGGAGTTCGTGGATGTCCCGTAGCGGCTCGTGCGAGTAAAAAGTGACCATTTTTTTCATCAGGAGTATCTATATTTACTCGTGGACATTTTTTGCAGTGATGACAAAACGTCATGTGTTTACCGGATTTCCCGAGTACTTAACGTTACTCGTACGAGCCGCTACGAGACATCCATGAACTCCTACGGACCCGCTACGGACATTCTCCCAGTTCGCATCAGGGGAAAACTCGGGAGAACTCTTGAATTACCTCGTGCAGTGGGAAAACTCGGGAGAACTCTTGAATTACCTCGTGCAGTGGGACAGGGGCTTAACAGTGTGACTCTCAGATTTAATTTCTTCCCTTTTCTCATCTGTATTTCGAGATCACACTCAGCAATTTCTCACTCATTATACATAATCAGTAAACTCCAGCCCTTTTCACTTAGTGATATCTATTCTGTAAATTCCCTCAATCATTTCCAACAGCGCGGAAATAGGCCCTTCATCCCACTGAGTCCGCGCCGACCAGCGAACCCCCCCCCCCCCCCCCGCACATTAACTCTATCCTACACGCACTGGGGACAACTTACAATATTTACCAAGCCTATTGACCTACAAACCTCGACGTCTTTGGTGTGTGGGAGGAAACTGAAGGTCTCGATTTGGGGTGGCACGGTGAGCAGCGGTACAGTTGCTGCCTTACAGCGCCGGAGACCCAGGTTCAATCCCGGCTACGGGCGCTGTCTGTACGGAGTTTGTACGTTCTCCCCGTGACCGCGTGGCTTTTCTCCGAGATCTTGGGTTCCTCCCACACTCCAAAGACGTACAGGTTTGTACAGTAGGTTAATTGGCTTGGATCTGTATACTTGGTATAAGTATAAGTTGCCCCCAGTGTGTGTAGGCTTGTGTTAATGTGTTGGTCGGTGCGGAGTCGATGGGCCGAAGGGCCTGTCTCCAAGCTATACCTCTAAACTAAACTAAACTCGGAGAGTTTATGCGCAGAAACTCTACCGCTGCGCCACCGTGCCACCCCATGAATATAAACATATTTACTGATGAGGAATATGATGAGCATTTGACGGCACTGGGCTGGAGTTTAGAAGAATGAGGGGGGGGACCTCATTGAAACGCACAGAATAGTGAAAGGCTTGGATAGAGTGGATGTGGAGAGGATGTTTCCACTAGTGGGAGAGTCTAGGACCAGAGGGCACAGCCTCAGAATAAAAGGATGTTCTTTTAGGAAGGAGATGAGGAGGAGTTACTTTAGTCAGAGGGTGATGAATCTGTGGAACTCATTGTCACAGAAGGCTGTGGAAGACAAGTCAGTGGATATTCTTTAGGCAGAGGGGGTATGGAGAGAAGGCAGGTACAGGATACTGAGTTGGATGATCAGCCATTATCATATTGAATGGCGGTGCAGGCTCGAAGGGCCGAATGGCCTACTCCTGCACCTATACAGGAAGTGACACAATAGGAGGCCAGTTGTGTCACTTCTTGTCTTTCTCATACATCCAAATTCCACAATGTCCATGGCGTCAAGTTGGGAAAAGGGGAAGTACAACGGGATCTGGGGGTCCTTGTACATCAGTCTATGAAAGTAAGCATGCAGGTGCAGCAGGCAGTGAAGAAAGTGAATGGCATGTTGGCCTTCATAACAAGAGGAATCGAATATAGGAGCAAAGAGGTCCTTCTGCAGTTGTACAGGGCCCTAGTGAGACCACACCTGGAGTATTGTGTGCAGTTTTGGTCCCACAATTTGAGGAAGGACATTCTTGCTATTGAGGGAGCGCAGCGTAGGGTTTACAAGGTTAATTCCCGGGATGGCGGGACTGTCATATGCTGAGAGAATGGAGCGGCTGGGCTTGTACCAGATGTTTAGAAGGATGAGAGGAGATCTCATTGAAAAATATAAGATTGTTAAGGGCTTGGACACGCTAGAGGCAGGAAACATGTTCCCGATGTTGGGGGAGTCCAGAACCAGGGGCCACAGTTTAAGAATAAGGAGTAAGCCATTTAGAACGGAGACAAGGAAACACTTTTGTGGAAACTAGGGCACCCACAGGAAACCCACACCATCATGTTCACAAGAGACAGGGGCAGAAGCAAGCCGCTCGTCCCATCAAGTCTGCTCTGCCATTCAATCACGGCTGATCTATCTTTCACTCTCAACCCCCATTCTCCTGCCTGCCCATAACCCCTGACACCCGCACTATCGAGAATCTATCTCTCTCTGCCTTAAAACTATCCACTGGCTCTGCCTCCACAGCCTTCTGTGACAATGAATTCCACAGATTCACCACCCTCCGACTAAATAAATTCCTCCTCATCTCCTTCCCAAAAGAACGCCCTTTATTTCTGTAGCTACTGTGTGACCTCTGGTCCTAGTCTCTCCCACGAGTGGAAACATCCTCTTCACATCCACTCTATCCTGGAAACCCGGTCACAGGGGGTAACGTGCAAACTCCACGCACAAACAGCCCCCAGGGTCAGGATCGAACCTGGTCCTGGGATGCCATGAGGCAGCAGCTCCACTGTTTACACTGTGCAGATCTGATTACAGGCAATGTTATGTGCAAATGTCCAGCTAATTGGAAAGGATATTAGTTTAAGTTTAGTTTATTGTCGCATGTACTGAGGTACCGTGGGAGACTTTCCACTCTGAAATTAATCTTTAGCTTCTTTACGAAACTACTGCGCGTTTTAATCCGAATATAGCAACTCCAATGCACTCTTAGCTGAGTGTGAAAGGTGAGTAAAAAGCTTCAGGTCTGGCAACGGTTGCTGGTGATCCCATTCTAGAAGCACTTAAGCTGCCCATATTAAATTCCTTTCCATGTTACCACAGCAGAAGGGAGTGTGTACTTTGGGTGGTCTCCCCCCCCCCCCCCCCCCCCCCCCCCCCCCCCCCCCCCACCCCCCCCCCCCCCCCCCCCCCCTCACCCCTCCTCACTCCCTGTCCTTCTTCAAATAGTTCAGGGAGGAATTCGATATGAGAGCACTCAATTACATTGACACGAGTCATTCTCAACATCACATGAACATTTATATTACTGTGAGGAGCTGTCTGTAAACGTAATCAATAATTGGCTTCAGGTTAATTGTCTCAGTACCAGAAATAGTGAGCTGTATTGTGTAGTTCAGTTTAGTTCCGTTTAGTTTAGTTGAGTTTAGTTGAGTTTAGTTCAGTTTAGTTGAGTTGAGTTTAGTTCAGTTTAGTTCAGTTCAGTTTAGTTTAGTTTAGACAATAGACAATAGACAATAGACAATAGACAATAGACAATAGTGCAGGAGTAGGCCATTCGGCCCTTCGAGCCAGCATCACCATTCAATGTGACGCCACTATTTTTAAGAGCCCTATCCAGCTCTCTCTTGAAAGCATCCCGAGAATCTGCCTCCACCGCCCTCTGAGGCAATTCCACAGACTCACCACTCACCATGAGAAAAGGTGTTTCCTCGTCTCCGTTCTAAATGGCTTACCCCTTATTCTTAAACTGTGGCCCCTGGTGCTGGACTCCCCCAACATCGGGAACACGTTTCCTGCTTCTAGCGTGTCCAAACCCTTAACAATCTTATATGTTTCATACGTTCAGTTCAATTCAGTTCAGTTCAGTTTAGATGAGTTGAGTTGAGTTGAGTTGAGTTGAGTTGAGTTGAGTTGAGTTGAGTTGAGTTCTTCTTCTGTCGTGTGGCGTGCACAGCCTAAAGTTGTTGGACAACTTGTTCTATTTGATCTTCCGTTTGTGCACATCGAGTTGATTGCATTAGTCGAAACAGGGCGGACCACGTGAAGGTTGCAATCTCCCACCCCTTGAGTTGAGTTGAGTTGAGTTGAGTTGAGTTGAGTTGAGTTGAGTTGAGTTTAGTTGAGTTTAGTTGAGTTTAGTTTAGTTCAGTTTAGTTTAATTTAGTTTCGTTTAGCTGAGTTTAGAGAGCATGGAAACAGGCCCTTCACACTGAACATTGATCACACATTGAAGACAGACACGAAAAGCTGGAGTAACTCAGCAGGTCAGGCAGCATCTCTGGAGAGACGAATAGGTGACGTTTCAGCTCTCGACTCGAAACATCACCTATTTCAAACCAGCGTCTGCACTTCCTTTCCACACATTCATACCTCGCAAACAACTTCAATGACATCCCACTTTGGCGTCCGACACCCTGGGGGCGATTTGCAGAAGCCAATTAACTTACAAATCCGCACGTCTTTGCAATGAAGGAGGAAACCCACGCGGTCACAGGGAGAACATGCAAACTACACACATCTGGAGAAGGATCTCGACCTGAAACGTCACCCATTCCTTCTCTCCAGAGATACTGCCTGTCCCGCTGAGTTACTCCAGCGTTTTGTGTCTATTCACACAATAATACTTTCTCACTGTCTATACATTCAATACCACTGGGGATATACCCAGCCATTCGGCCCATCAAGTCTACTCCGCCATTCAATCATGGCTGATCTATCTCTCCCTCCCAACTCCATTCTCCTGCCTTCTCCCCATAACCCCTGACACCCGCACTAATCAAGAATCTATCCATCTCTGCCTTGAAAGTATCCATTGACTTGGCCTCCACAAAGAATTCCACAGATTCACCACCCTCTGACTAAAGACATTTCTCCTCATCTCCTTTATAAAGGTACGTCCTTTAAATCTGAGGCTGTGGCCTCTGGTCCTAGACTCTCCCTCTCCACACCCACTCTATCCAGGCCTTTCACTATTTGCTAGGGGTGGGAGGTTGCAACCTTCACGTGGTCCGCCCTGTTTCGACTACTGCAATCAACCCGACCTGCACAAACAAATAGATCAAATAGAACAAGTTGACCGACAACTTTAGGCTGAGCACGCCATCCGCAAGATGAAGAAGATTATTTGGTAAGTTTCAATGAGGTTCCCCCTCATCCTTCCAAAATAATCAAATGGTTGCACAGACATGATGGGCCGAATGGCCTCTCACTGCTCCTATATCTGAACATCTTTATCCTATCACAAAATGTTCCACAGGAACCCCATAGTTCATCGGTATGGATTTAAGAGAGAGTTAGATAAAGCTCTAGGGGCTAGTGGAGTCAAGGGATATAGGGAGAAGGCAGGCACGGGTTATTGATAGGGGACGATCAGCCATGATCAGAATGAATGGCGGTGCTGGCTCGAAGGGCCGAATGGCCTCCTCCTGCACCTATTTTCTATGTTTCTATGTTATCCCTTCCATCCCCCTAACTTCAGTCTGAGGCTGGGTCCCAAACCGAATCATCGCTTGTCCCTATTCTCCAGAGATGTTGCTTGACCTGCTGAATTGCTCCAGCACTTTGCGTCTATCTTCGGTGTAAACCAGCATCTGCAGTTCCTTCCTGCAAACTTTAATTCCTGCATGGTGTTAGGTGGAGTTATTTTCCCTGGAGTGATAAGCTCCTCATATGAGCCTGTTCAATAAATACGATGGGTGGCACAGCGGTGCAGCGGGTAGAGCTGCTGCTTCACAGCGCCACAGACCCGGGTTCGATCCCGACCCTGGGTTCAGTCTGCGTGGAGTTGGCACGTTCTGCCTGTAACCGCGTGGGTTTCCCCCGGGTGCTCCGGTTTGCTCCCTCATCCCAAATATGTGCGGGTTGGCAGGTTAATTGGCCCTCTGGAAATTGCCCCCTGGTGTGTAGGGAGTGGATGGGAAAGTGGGATAACATAGATAGAATGTGATCGACAATAGACAATAGACAATAGACAATAGGTGCAGGAGTAGGCCATTCGGCCCTTCGAGCCAGCACCGCCATTCAATGTGATCATGGCTGATCATCCCCAATCAGTACCCCGTTCCTGCCTTCTCCCCATATCCCCTGACTCCGCTATCTTTAAGAGCCCTATCTAGCTCTTGAAAGCATCCAGAGAACCTGCCTCCACCGCCCTCTGAGGCAGAGTATTCCACACACTCACAACTCTCTGTGAGAAAAAGTGTTTCCTCGCCTCCGTTCTAAATGGCTTACCCCTTATTCTTAAACCGTGTCCCCCTGGTTTGGACTCCCCCAACATCGGGAACATGTTTCCTGCTCAGCGTGGTCAGCATGGACTTGGTGGGCCGAAGGGCCTGTTTCCCTGCTGTATCTCTAAAACCAAACGGTACTTTAATTAGGCAGAGAGTCTTGTGTCTGTCTTTATTTTGCTTTCGTTGTTTACACTGGCACTAGAGGGCACTGCGCAGTAATTCACAAAAATAATTGGATTATTACAGAAATAAAAGTCGAAAGATTCAGCTAGGCATTCATAATACATTTAGTTCAGTAAGTCACAACAGAAAGTGTTCCATCACTTCTAGTGGGAGAGTCTAAGACTAGAGTTCATTTCAGGAGGGCGGGAAAACAACGCCATACACCTCTGCACATCGATGGCGCTGATGTGGAAAGGGTCAGCGGTGTGAAGTTCCTAGGACTCCACCTGTCAGATGACCTGACGTCCACGACCAACACCACAGCACTGGTCAAGAGAGCCCAGCAGCGACTACACCCTCTCCGCAGACTACGGAAAGCAGGTCTCCCCACTGCACACCTACGAACTTTTTTATAGGGGGACAATCGAGAGCACATTAACCTACGGCATCACCTCCTGGTTCGGGAGCTGCAAGGCGTACGAACGGCACCAACTGGACAGGATCGTGAAGACCGCCAGCAGGATTATTGGTGCTCCACTCCCTTTCCTGCTGGACATATACAGGAAGAGATGTATCAGCAGAGCCATCTCCATCATCAAAGACCCCTACCACCCATCGCATCACATATTCTCCATCCTGCCATCTGGGAAGAGGTACAGGAGCATCAGCTGCAAAACCAGCAGGACGCTCCTCAGCTTCTTCCCGCAGGCTATAAGACTGATAAACGGACTTTGCCCCCTGCCAAAGTATCGCGCACCAAACACCAACCTGGACACACTGAAGCAGAGCCATTGTCGTGCCACTGCCGATCGGAACTCGTGATATATGTACTTTTATTCTTTATTTCTATTTATTTTTTACCGCACACTGAATGGTTGAGAAACGTTTTTTCGTTTCCTCTGGGTATGTAAGTACTCAGGAAAAATGATAATAAAGATATAAAATACAATAGAGGTCGTACCCTCAGACTTACAGGACGTTCTTCTAGGAAGGAGATGAGGAGGAATTTATTTAGTCAGAGGGTGGTGAATCTGTGGAATTCTTTGCCACAGAAGGTGGTGGAGGCCGTGTCAATGGAGAATTTTAAGGCTAGATTCTTGATTAGCCTCATTGAATCATCGAAACATATAAGATTGTTCAGGGCTTGGACACGCTAGAGGCAGGAAACATGTTCCCGATGTTGGGGGAGTCCAGAACCAGGGGCCACAGTTTAAGAATAAGGGGTAAGCCATTTAGAACGGAGACGAGGAAAGACTTTTTTCTCACAGAGAGTGGTGAGTCTGTGGAATTCTCTGCCTCAGATGGTGGTGGAGGCCGGTTCTCTGGATGCTTTCAAGAGAGAGCTGGATAGGGCTCTTACAAATAGCGGAGTCAGGGGATATGGGGGAGAAGGCAGGAACGGGGTACTGATTGGGGATGATCAGCCACGATCACATTGAATGGCGGTGCTGGCTCAAAGAGACCTATTGTCTATTGTCAGATGGCCTACTCCTGCACCTATTGTCTATTGTCTATTGTCTATTAGTACGGGTGTCAGAGGTTATGGGGAGAAGGCAGGCGAATGGGATGGAGAGGGAGACAGAGATCAGCCATGATCGAATGGCAGAGCAGGCTTGATGGGCTGAATGGCCTAATTCCATATCCATCACTCATGGCCTTACGATCTTTTCATCATATTTTAGAATTAATTCTTCAACCAAAGGAAAATTAAACTTTCTTCTGTCTGGATGCAAAAGATCTCCATGGGCCATCGAGCTCAATGTCTTTAGATTAGGAAAGCACAAAATGCCGGCGTAACTCAGCGGGTCAGGCAGCATCCTTGAAGAACGTGGATAGGTGACGTTTCGGGTCGGGAGGCTTCTTCCGTCTTCACACCGAAGAAGATGACACGGTGGCGCAGCGGTAGAGTTGCTGCCTCACGGCGCCAGAGACCCGGGTTCGATCCCGACTACGGGTGCTGTCTGCACGGAGTTTGTACGTTCTCCCCGTGACCGGCGTGGGGTTTCCTCCGGGTGCTCCGGTTTCCTCCCACATTACAAAGACGTGCCGGTTAGTAGGTTAACTGGCTTGGAAAAAATTGTAAATTGTGTGTGTGGGATGGTATTAGTGTGCGGGGATCGCTGGTCGGCGCGGACTCGGTGGGCCGAAGGGCCTGTTTCCACGCTTTATCCCTAAACTGAACTCAACTAAACGACTCCTGCGCTTATCCTCGGTAAGCCAGCATCTGCGTTTCCTCAGTTTGACAAGTCCTCGGATCAACCATGTTTAAACTGTACAGGGAGAACGTGCAAACTCCGTGCAGACAGCACCCGTTGTCGGGATCGAACCCGGGTCTCCGGCGCCGTGAGGCTGCAACTCTACCGCTGCGCCACCGTGCCAGCCTCCAGGTACTCCAGCACGTTGCGTCTTTTTAAAAAAAATAGACACGCTCGATGTTGCATTTGACTAGAACCTGTCACCTCTACATCAAATAAAAATATTTAACATGTCTTCCCGCCTAGGTTGCCTCGTGGCCTTTCTGTTTTCGCCGGCTAGTATTAGGCAGGGAGGTGCGTAAGATGAGACTTCCTCCTTCAGGGCGGCAGGGAGGCACAGCGGTAGAGTTGCTGCTGCCTTACGGGGAGAGGGGACTAGTTTAACTCAGCATCATGTTCCACACACACATTGCGGGCCGAAGGGCCTGTTCCTGTGCTACACCGTTTCAGGAAATATCCGGGATTTATATTTTCTTTTTATTTTTTACTTCAGTTTTTATTGCTTTTATGTCTTCACAAATAAAACACAACTATAACAACAAAACATACAACATTACGATGAAACGTACAACAGCATAGCGGGGGGGGGTTCAGTTTACAATTAATGATGCAGTATACAGAACTATTTTCATATTAAAACATTTTCCAATAACTTACATTATTGTCTATAAAATTATACAGTGTTGATGTCTTTATTTCTATACCTAATCCATTTTTCCCATTTTCTTTTAAATTCGTCTTCTTTCACTCTTAGAGAATATGTCATTTTCTCCATGACAAATATTTCCTGTACTATGTCTAACCATTGTCTAAGTCTGGGTGTGTCCGCTGCGAGCCAGTTTCTTGTAATGGCCTTTCTGGCAGCTGTGTGTAGGATTTTAACCAAGTAATGGTCTTCCTTCAGCACCACTGTATTTATATTACCCAGGTATAAAATGGAATACTTCTTGCAGACTGTATATCCCAATACCTCCGTTAATTCTGAATTCACTCTGTCCCAAAATGGTTCTATTTTTGGGCAACTCCAGAAGATATGCGCATGGTTTGCGTCTGTTTGGCCACATTGCCTCCAGCATGTTTGCTGCCTTAGAATTTGCTTGCTTTTTATGTTAGGCGTAATAAAGAAACAAATCAAATTTTTCCAATTAAATTCTCTCCAATTTTGTGAATTGGTGGATGTCTGTAGTGTTACACACATATGATGATGCCATTCTTATATTTTCAATTTTGATTTCCAGCATTTGTCATTCGGAGTGAAAAGGATTCCTTTGTCATGTATCCGTACACTGTGACTACTAGTTTAACTCTAGTCCACACTAGTTTAACTGACTCAGGTTCAGGGACAGTTTCTTCCCACCTGTTATCAGGCAACTGAATCGTCCCACCACATCTGGAGAGCGGTGGTGTACTACTGTGCGGGCGGCAGAGTGGCGCAGCGGTAGAGTTGCTGCCTTGCAGCGCCGGAGACCCGGGTTTGATCCCGACTACGGGCGCTGTCTGTACGGAGTTTGTGCGTTCTCCCCGTGACCTGCGTGGGTTTTCTCCGAGATCTTCGGTTTCCTCGCCACACTCCAAAGTGATACAGGTTTGTAGGTTAATTGCCGTGGTGTAAATGTAAATTGTCCCCAGTGTGTGTAGGATAGTGTTAGTGTGCGGGGATCACTGGTCGATGCGGACTCGGTGGGCCGAAGGGCCTGTTTCTGCGCTGTATCTCTAAACTAAACTAAACTAAACTAAACTAAACTAAACTAAACTAAACTATCTACCTGTTTAAGTAGGAACTGCAGATGCTGGAAAATCGAAGGTAGACAAAAATGCTGGAGAAACTCAGCGGGTAGGGCAGCATCTATGGAGCGATGGAAATAGGCAACGTTTCGGGCTGAAACCCTTCTTCTGAAGAAGGGTTTCAGCACGAAACATTGACCATTCCTTCGCTCCATAGATGCTGCCTCACCCGCTGAGTTTCTCCAGCATTGTTGTCTAAACTATCTACCTTATTAGTGACCCTCGGACTATCCTTGATCGGACAGAGAGTTGTGAGTCTGTGGAATTCTCTGCCTCAGAGGGCGGTGGAGGCCCGTTCTCTGGATACTTTCAAGAGAGAGCTAGATAGGGCTCTTAAAGATAGCGGAGTCAAGGGGATATGGGGAGAAGGCAGGAACGGGGTACTGATTGGCGGATGATCAGCCATGATCACATTGAATGGCGGTGCTGGCTCGAAGGGCCGAATGGCCTACTCCAGCACCTATTGTCTATTGGCTTTACCTAAGCATTGTTCTCTTTTTGTGTATCTGCACCCCTTAAATGGCTCGATTGTAATCATGTTTTGTCTTTTCGCTGGCTGGTGAGCAAGCAACAAAAGCTTTTCACTGTACCTACACACGTGGCAATAAACTAAACTGAACCGAGAGAGAATGCAGTTGAGGCCAGACGAAGGAGAAGGGGAAAACACAGTGCGGGTGGAAAGAGTTCCATTAACTTTTTGGTTTCAGGCAACAAAAAAATGCAACCCCCATTAAAATTCCTGTGGTAGATTTCAATATTATATATTCAATAAATATGGAATTTGATATAGAGAAATGTGAGGTGTTGCATTTTTGGGAAGTCTAACAAGGGCAGGACCTACACAGTGGCCTCTGGGTAGTGTTGGAGAGCAGAGGGATCAAGGAGTACAGGAGCATGGTTCCTTGAAGGTCGAGTCGCAGGTAGATAAGGTGGTCAAAAAGGCTTTTGGCACATTGACCATCAGTCTTGAGTATTGAGTATAGAAGTTGGGAGGTCATGTTGCAGTTGTATAAGACGCTGGTGAGGCCGTTTTTAGAATATTGTGTTCAGTTCTGGACACCATGTTATAGGAAAGATACTGTCAAGCTTGAAAGGGTTCAGGGAAGATTTACGAGGATGTTGCCAGGACTAGAGAGTCTGAGCTATAGGGAGAGGTTGAGTAGGCTGGGTCTCTATTCCTCGGAGCACAGGAGGATGAGGGGAGATTTTATACAGGTGTACAAAATCATGAGAGGAATAGATCGGGTAGATGCGCTCTTGCCAGAGTAGGTAAATCGAGGACCAGAGGACATAGGTTTGAGGTGAAGGGGAAAAGATTTAATAGATCTGAGGGGTATGTTTTTTCCCACAAAGGGTGGTGGATGTATGGAACAAGGAGGTAGTTGAGGCTGGGACTATACCAACATTTAAGAAACAGTTAGACAGGTACATGGATAAGACAGGTTTGGAGGGATATGGGCCAAGCGCAGGCAGGTGGGACTAGTGTAGATGAGACATGTTGGCCGGTGTGGGCAAGATGGGCTGAAGGGCCTGTTTCCTCGATCACTATGACTCTATGACTATGACTTGGCAATGACTATTGAGAAATTTGAATTGAGCAATTAATTTATTACTTGTTGGTACATATGACTCCTGACACTTTACCCTTCGTATCAAACCAGTCAGATTGCATCAGATTCTTGACAGCCTCCAATTCAAGCTGCTAAATGGCTCGAGAATACTGATGGCTGACACGTGTTGCTAAAGAAAAGGCACAGAGACACAAGCCCTTCTGTCCCAATACCCAACCATTGATTTATTGATTAAGTAACGTTAGGATTCAAAGATTCAACAACTTCAAAACCGGGCAGTGAAAAGGACAAAGCAGAAACTTAAATACTTTGTGAAAACTCAATCAATATCTTTTGTTCTCGACAGAACTTTCCTGGGCAAGCAACATTCCGGGACTTATGACTGCACTTTTAATAATCTGTAAATAAAAGAGGGCAAAGAAGTCATCTTGCTTTTCACACAACTCGCCTGCAAAGATCTATGTTCGGCCTGAATGGCAAAGCAACTATAAAGCGGTGATTTTAACCTGGGTATCCTCTCTCACGTCTGACACACAATCCGACCTGTCAAACACACCCTTAGCTAATATAAACTGAACTGACTTGTGTGGCATTATTCTGAGGACAACAAAAATGTTCCCACACTGATGGCATTTAACTCCAGTCTACGGAAGCTTCCCTTTTCTTTAGAGATACAGCGCGTAAACAGGCCTTTCGGCCTACCCGAGACCGGGCCGACCAGCGATACCCCCGCCCGTACACTAAAGGGGCTGTCCCGCTTGGCAATTTTTTTTGGCGTCTGCCGGCTTCATTGACTGACGCATCAGGTCAGCGAGAAAGGCGTGATGACGTATTGACGCGCGGCGTTTTTTTCAAGTGGCGCAACATTTTTTTTTGTCGCCGCTGGATTTTGAGACGTTCAAAATATTTTGGCGACACGATATGACGCCGGCAGTCGCCGGAAAAAAGAAATCGGCAGATGGGACAGGCCCTGAACGCTGTCCCGCACACACTGGGGACAATTTACAATTTTACCAACGCCAATTAAACTACCGACCTGCGTCCGTCTCTGGAGTGTGGGAAGAAATCGGAGCACCCGGAGAAAACCCACTCGGTCACGGGGAGGACGTACAAACTCCGAACAGACAGCACTCGTAGACGGGATGGAACCCGGGTCTCTGGCGCCGTGAGGCGGCCACTCTGCCGCTGCGCCATCGCGCAGCACTATTCTACCAACCTATCTTATCTAAAAAACGCCAGGCTGCCTTACTTTTTTGAATTCCAATTTTGATTTGCAACTTTTTAAGTTGCAGATTAATGTCCAAAAGTCCTTTTTGATTTTGCTCTTGGACTCAGCTCTGTATTTCTGTCAACAGTTCTTGAGGTGTCCACTTTGTAGAGAAAGGTTCCATGTATCTGAAGAACCAATTTTATCCTGCTTTTATTTAAACATATCAATGAAGACACCCAACCATCTAAATTCAAAGGGATTCAAGCTGTTCGTAATACACCACCATGCAATTAGCTAGACAAAAACGCTGGAGAAACTCAGCGGGTGAGGCAGCATCTATGGAGCAAAGGAAATAGGTGACGTTTCGGGTCTCGACCATTTCTTCAGACTGATGTGAGGGTGGTGGGGGGAGGGGAGGAAGGAAGGAAGAGGCGGAGACAGTGGGCTGTGGGAGCTGGGGAGGGGAGGGGAAGGAAGGAGAAAGCAAGGACTACCTGAAATTGGAGAAGCGTCACCTATTCCTTCCTTTATCATCTACCTGGTTTCTATTAAAAGGAATTGAAAAAAACAGTTGCTGTAAACTGTTTGGCCCAACTGTTCTTCTTCTAGCGTATGGCGTGCACAGCCTAAAGTTGTAGGCCGACTTGTTCTATTTGATCTTATTTGATTGTGCACGCCAGGTTGATTGCATTCGTCGAAACAGGGCGGACCACGTGAAGGCTGCAATCTTCCCACCCCGGCCCAACCGTTGAAGATTTGTGACTGAATAAGAATTGATGAAGGTTAAAAACAAATTTTAAAATATAAACAAAAACAAAAAAAAAAATGTGCGGCACGGTGGCGCAGCGGTAGAGTCGCTGCCTCACTGCGCCAGAGACCCGGTTACGATCCTGACTACGGGTGCTGGCTGCATGGGGTTTGTATGTTCTCCCCGTGACCTGCGTGTGTTTCCCCTGGATACTCTGCTTTCCTCCCCACGCTCCAGAGACGTACAGGTTTGTACGCCAGTTGTCGTGGTATAAATGTAAATTGTTCCTAGAGTATGTAGGATAGCGTTAGTATACGGGCACCGCTGGCCAGCGCAGAATCGCTGGGCCTGTTTCCTCTAAACTAAACTAAACTAATCCAAACTGACATTTACACACCACACTGATGGAGTTCGGAACACATTTAGTTCAGTTAATCCACAACATCTATTTTGCATATCCATGATTCATATGTTCTATATCTCTCTATATCACCGTCCATATCTCTCGTTTCCCCTGAGTCTCAGTCTGAAAGAAGATCTCG
This sequence comes from Okamejei kenojei, assembly GCA_035221665.1. Classification (NCBI taxonomy): domain Eukaryota; kingdom Metazoa; phylum Chordata; class Chondrichthyes; order Rajiformes; family Rajidae; genus Okamejei; species Okamejei kenojei. Next base: position 127,914,811 of record CM069134.1, on the reverse strand, counting down.
ACCCTAAATGTCACCTATTTCCTTTCCCCAGAGACGCTGCCTGACCCGCTGTTGCTCCTGTTTTCTTGTGCCTATCTTCGGTTGAAACCAGCAACTGCAGTCAAAAAGGCACAACAGAGGATGTACTTCCTACGGCAGCTGAGGAAGCACAATCTGCCACAGGCAATGATGGTCCAATTCTACACGGCCATCGTAGAGTCTGTCCTCACCTCCTCCATCATGGTCTGGTTTGGCTCAGCCACCAAGCACGACACCCGGAGGCTGCAGCGAATCGTCCGATCAGCTGAGAAGGTTATTGGCTGCAACCTTCCCTCCATTGATGAACTGTACACTGCAAGGGCCAGGAAGCGAGCGGGCAAGATCATCTCTGACACCTCGCACCCTGGCCACAAACTCTTTGAATCACTTCCCCCTGGAAGGCGACTCCGGACTGTCAAAGCCGCCACAGCCAGACATAAAAACAGCTTTTATCCACAAGTAGTAGCTCTATTCAATAAACAAAAATCTGTAGCCTCCTTTTGCTCTGGTATTTTATTTAATTCACATGTTTAATCAAAAATGTTTTATTATTAATGTTTAATGTTTTATGTGTCATTCCTGTCACCATATGTCACGTTGCCACTCGCGGGCGGAGCACCAAGGCAAATTCCTTGTGTGTGAATACTTGGGCAATAAACTTATCCATTCGTTGATTCCTGCACGTTTAGTTCGGTCCAGCGTCTAGTATCGTCGCTCGTACCGAGGTACAGTGAAAAGCTTTCGTTGCCGGCTGATGGAGGGGTTTGCAGTGCGGTCGTAGATCGCGTATTAAAGAGTGGACAAAGCTTGTTCCGCATCGGTGAATGAATGGGCAACTCAATTTCGCGAACACTTTGCAGAGGGGGTGATGAAAGGTGGGCTCAGCAGCTGCCAGAGCTCTCAAATAAACACTTCTTCCGTGAGGCGACAAACGAAGGTAAGCATAATTGATTTCAGGGCCTGGGAGAGCAGAGAGCAGAAATGTCTTCTGCCACCCTGCTGCCTCTTTAACTGTTAGCCCTTCTGCTGACCTGCTAAATCGTAAAGCAGGCCAGACTCCTTGTGCTTTTAGTTCCCATTTTTAAAGCTTAGCGGAGGGGTAAACAGTGAGAGAGAGAGAGAGAGAGAGGGAGAGGTGAAACAAAAAGCTACCTATTGAGAATGTTGTTTGCCTGGGAAGTAATTTGATCTGGAGAATACAAGCCAGGTGTGGTGAGGGCAGCAGCAAATGACTTTCCCCTCATTCAGCTCTGACAATAAAATGCTTATTTACTGACAAGTCAATTAAGTGATTCATGAGCCAGATGACCATCAGGATTCCATTCACTGTAGCACAGCTGGGTTAAATGGCTTAAGTGTTTACCACTTATGCCCAGTGGCGTGTATCTGTTCCCAGTCAAGCCGCAGCAGAGACGTGACATTATCGCCCTCCTAGGATTTTGAACGCTGGGGTAAAGAGGCTGCTATTATCGGTTGAGTTGACTTCGTTGTCACGTCGTGTACCGTCGGGCTGCAGCGAAAGAGCTTTTTGTCGCGTGCTATCCAGCCAGCAGAGAGACAAATACACGTCCACCGGCGAGGCCGTTTACAGTGTACGGATAGGCACGTGATAAAGGGAATCAGGTGGAGGAAAGCACTGCAGATGCTGGTTTAGATCGAAGGTGGACAGTAGCTCAGCGGGGCAGGCATAACGTTTAGCGCAAGGTAAAGCCAGCAAAGTCCAGTCAAGGACAATCCGAGGGTCACCTTTTGAGGTAGATTGGCCAGAAGTGGGAGAAATGTGTGGGCATTAGAGTAGCCATTTCGATAAGTTTGATTTTGCTGAGGGCGGCACGGTGGCGCAGCGGTAGAGTTGCTGCCTCACAGCGCCACAGACTCTGGTTCGATCCTGACTACGGGCGCTGTCTGTACGGAGTTTGTACGTTCTCCCCGTGACCTGCGTGGGTTTTCTCCGCGATCTTCGGTTTCCTCCCACACTCCAAAGACGTGCAGGTTTGTAGGTTAATTGGCTTGGTGTCAAATTGTAAATTTGTCCCTTGTGTGTGTTGGATAGTGGAAGTGTGCGGGGATCGCTGGTCGGTGCGGACTCGGTAGGCCGAGGGGCATGTAGCCAAGCTGTATCTCTAAACTAAACTAGTGGATTTGTATTGTTTTGTGATCAATAATGTGCCAGAGAGCTCCCCCTCAATTATGAGATGCAATTTGATTACCATTCAGTGGGATTTCAGTTTATTGATTTCTCAGACTTCAAAGAACTGATGAAATCATTCAAATTGATAACCACATCGCGATTTGGACTTTAGACTTTAGATTTTAGAGATACAGCGTGGAAACAGTGGGAGGAAACTGCAGCACCCGGAGAAAACCCACGCGGCGACAGGGAGAACGCACAAGCTCTGTCCAGACAGCATCTCTGCCTCCGCTCCCACGTTACACTTTGGGGGGTGAAGGGGGAAAACAGGGGAAACACGAAATACCTTTCTTGAGATTATAAATATTGAGGGAGGTAGGACACGAGGTGATGAGACGTACTTGATTATAGACCCCCGTACACTCCAAGAATGCACTTGGAGGCAGTCAATGGCAAGACCCTATAGCAGTTTTGGCGGCTAACTGACTGGTTAGCATGCAATGTTAAAATTAATATTTATGATATAAGGTAATATATTAATTATTATTTACATAATATTTACATAATATTTAAATATATTTTACATAATATTTATCATATAATCTGATTCAGGGTTGGTTTCTTCCCAGCTGTTATCAGGCAACTGAACCATGGTTAGCTATCACTAACTAGAGAGCGGTCCTGACCTCCCATCCATCTCAATGGAGAACCTCAGACTATCTTTACATTAATTGACTTTACCCCGCACTAAACATTATTCCCTTTATCCCGTATCAGTGCACTGTGGACGGTTTGAGTGTAATCGTGTATAGTCTTTCCGCTGACTGGTTAGCACGCAACAATGAAGCTTTTCACCGTACATCGGTGCACGCGACAATAAACTAAACTAAGGGGGTTCAATGTGATCATGGCTGATCATCCAAAATCAGTGCCCCGTTCCTGCTTCCTCCCCCATATCCCTTGATTCTGGTAGTCGTAAGAGCCATATCCAACTTTCTCTTGAAAACATCCAGAGAATTGGCCTCCACTGCCTCCTGTGGCAGAGAATTCCACAGATTCATAACTCTCTGGGTGAAAAGGTTTTCCCTCATCTCAGTAGAGAGAGTGGTAAAGAAGGCAAGTGCTTGGTCGGGCTATTGAGACCACAGACCACAGTCTGCTCGTATTGGTTGAAATGTGACTCGATAACAATCAGCACGGGAGCACCTCAAGGCTGCGTGCTCAACCCCCTGCTGTACTCACTCTATACTCATGACTGCGTAGCCGATCATAGTGCGAACTCTATCATCAAGTTCGCTGACGACACCACTGTCGTGGGACGTATCACTGATGGGGATGAGTCAGAGTACAGAAGAGAGATCGAGCGACTGTCCATATGGTGCCAGCACAATAACCTGGCCCTCAACACCAGCAAAACCAAGGAACTGATTGTGGACTTTGGAAGGAGTAGGATGGGGACCCACAGTCCCGTTTATATCAATGGGTCAATGGTTGAAAGGGTCAAGAGCTTCAAATTCCTGGGCGTGCACATCTCTGAAGATCTTTCCTGGTCCGAGAACACTGATGCAATTATTAAGAAAGCACATCAGTGCTTCTACTTCCTGAGAAGATTACGGAGAGTCGGTCTGTCAAGGAGGACTCTCTCTAAATTCTACAGGTGCACAGTAGAGAGCTTGCTGACCGGTTGCATCGTGGCTTGGTTCGGCAACTTGAGCGCCCTGGAGCGGAAAAGACTACAAAAAGTAGTAAACACTGCCCAGTCCATCATCGGCTCTGACCTTCCTTCCATCGAGGGGATCTATCGCAGTCGCTGCCTCAAAAAGGCTGGCAGCATCATCAAGGACCCACACCATCCGGGCCACACACTCATCTCCCTGCTATCTTCAGGTAGATGGTAAAAGAGCCTGAAGATTGCAACGACCAGGTTCAGGAATAGCTACTTCCCCACAGCCATCAGGCTATTAAACCTGGCTCGGACAAAACTCTGAACATTAATAACCCATTATCTGTTATTTGCACTTTATCACTTTATTTATTCATGTGTGTATATATTTATATGATGGTATATGGACACACTGATCTGTTTTGTAGTCAATGCCGACTATGTTCTGTGGTGCTGAAGCAAAGCAAGAGTTTCAATGTCCTATCAGGGACACATGACAATAAAGTCTCTTGAATCTTGAGTGTAAGAATCAGGAACTCATGATGCAGCTTTATAGGACAGGGATGCAGACGCGGGTTTGCACTGAAGATAGACACAAAATGCTGGAGTAACTCAGCGGGTCAGGCACCACCGCTGGAGAAAATAAATAGGCGACGTTTCGGCTCAAGACCCTTCTTCAGACTGAGAGACAGGGGTGAGGAAAACTAGAGGTATGAAAAGATGCAGATCAGATCAGAGCCGGCACCGATGACCGAAGAGCCCACAATGTTCCATTGTTGGCTGTGGAGGAGGTGATACTGAGAGGATACGAACAGTAAAACTAGCAGGGTGACTAGGGTGGGGGAGGGACGGAGAAAGAGGGAAGCAAAGGTTACTTGAAATTTGAGAAATCAATATTCACACCGCTGGGTTGTAAGATGCCCAAAGAAAATAAGAGGTGCTGTTCCTCTAACTTGCTTGTGGCCTCACTCTGACAGTGGAGGAGGCCCAGGACAGATCGGTCAGTGTGGGAATGGGAGTTAAAATCTTTGGCAACCGGGAGATCGCGTGGGTCATGCAGACTGAACGTAAGTGTGCAGCGAAACGATCGCCCAATCTTTGCTTGGTCTCGCCCATGTATAGGAGTTGTCTAGCCAAGTCAAGTCAAGTCACATTTAAAAAACAACTCTCGTTGGCCAAAGTGCTTTACATTTGTATAAGAATAGTATAACAAGCAAACTACATACATATAGCCCTCGCTCAGAGGACGTCAGGAAAGGCTTGGGAGTACACATGGGTTTTAAGTCTCGACTTAAGGGAGTCGATGGAGGGGGAGATCTGATGGGAAGAGGGATGCTGTTCCACAGTCTAGGAGCTGCAACCGCAAAGGCGCGGTCGGTCGCCCCTGAGCTTACGCCTAGACCGCGGGATGTTCAGCAACCCCAAGTCGGCCGATCTGAGGGACCTGGAGGTGGGGTGGTGGGTGAGCAGACTTTTGATGTAGGTGGGGGCGAGCCCGTTGAGGGCTTTGTAGACATGAAGGAGTAGAGGGTTATTGTTACACGGAGAGGTCGGATAGACAGAGATTGTTTTCTCTGGAACGTCGGAGGTTGAGGGGAGACCTGATAGAACCCTTGAACTCTTAGAACCATGAAGGGACGCAGTGTCTCGCAGACCCAGGCTGTTCTGTTAAGCAGGAGATCGGCACCCTTTACAAAGTTTACATTTATTGGGTGATCAATGGTATCAATAAATAACCAGGGGTGCCGCACGATAGGCAGCCCCGCCAACAGTCTGCTAGTTTTTCATCTTTTAAAAAATGTTTAGTGTGTAATTTTTAGTGGGTATTTTGTGTGACTGTTCTCCGATTTGTTTTATGTGAGGGGGAGGGGCCGGGATCGGGGAATGTTTTTTTTCAGTTTCTTACCTTGTCGGAGATGCAATTAATTTTTGGGTCGCATTCTCCAGACGGTCTGCGGCCGACCATCGATGCAGCTGGAGGCCTCCTCGGACTGACCTTGGGCCCCACCGCGGGGCACGGACTTAACATCGGAGTCGATCCCTTGCCTGGGGATCCGCTCCAACCGCGGCCTGCGGTCTTTAGATCGGGAGCTGGCAGTCTCGGGAGAGGCCGTGGATGTCGGGAGCTCCAATGCCGTGGAAGGTTCGACCAGCCCCGACGCGGGGTTCGATCGCCATTCCCCCCCCCCCCGATGTAGGAGCTGATCACCTCGACGCGGAGTGCCTGACCGCCGGCCACGGGAGCCAAGATCGCCCCGTCAACGGAGGGCTCGAGGCCCCCGGCCGCGAGAGAGCAAAGGGAAGAGATTGAACTTTTTTTTCGCCTTCCATCACAGTGAGGAATGTGGAGGAGTCACTGTGGTGGATGTTTGTGTTAGAATGTGTTTTGTGTGTTCCGTTGCTTTTTATTTGTATGACTGTGCGGCAAATCAAATTCCTCGTATGTCGCAAAAACATACTTGGCTAATAAAGTATTATAGTGATTGATTGTGATTATTTGGAGTTCTCAGCGAGACAGGCAGCATCGCTGGGGAGAAGGAAAGGGTCTCGACCCAAAACATCACCCATTCCTCTCCAGAGATGCTGCCGGACCCGCTGAGTTACTCCAGCTTTTTGTGTCTATCTTCGTCGTAAACCAGCATCTGCAGTTCCTTCCTGCACATTAGTTTAGTTTAGTTTACTTTAATTTAGTTTAGTTTAGTTTAGCCTCGAGATACAGCACGGAAACAGGCCCTTCGGCCCACCGAGTCCATGCCGACCAGCGATCGATCGCCTGTTCACGTTAGTTCTATGTTATCCCACTTTCTCATCCACTCCCTACACACTAGGGGGTAATTCACAGAGGGACAATTAACCTGCAAACCCGCACGTCTCTGGGATGCGGGAGGAAACCGGAGCACCCGGAGGTAACTTGAGGTTAAGGAGCCATTAGGAGGTAGTGACCATGATGTGGTAAGTTTTAATCTACAATTTGAGAGGGAGAAGGGTAAATCGGAGGTGTCCGTGTTATCGTTGAATAATGGGGACTACGGGGCCATGAGGGAGGGGCTGGCCAAAGTTGACAGGAAAGATACACTAGCAGGGATGACAGTGGAACAACAATGGCAGGTGTTTCTGGGAATAATACAGAAGGTGCAGGATCAGTTCATTCCAAAGAGGAAGAAAGATTGCACCTATCGTCCATTGTCGATTGTCTGTTGAAACCCACGCGGCCACGGGGAGAACGTGCAAACTCCAGACAGACAGCAGCTGGAGTCGGGATCAAACCCGGGTCTCTGGCGCTGTGGGCAGTGGCTCCAGCAATGGAGGGGGAGAGTTAGTGTTGTAAAAAGGTACGTGGATGAAACTGAATGTGAAACAGCAAAGGTTGCACGCTTTGAAAGTCTCATGCCGTGAAATAGTCTATTAAAGAAACACTTCATTTAGATGAAAGACTTTTACCTGCAGAACCTCTCAGGCTACTTTGAAAAGCTCATAAAATGGATGGTGAGCTAGAGTTGACTACCAACCACAGCCGTCAGCCTCCATTTCTAGAGCGCCTTTTACTGTACGTGGCTAAAGATTGCAAGGCCTGTCAGAGGAACACAATCAAAGATGCCTCGCAGCACCGGAGACCCGAGTTTGATGTCTGTGTGGAGTTTGCACGTTCTCCCTGTGACCACGCGGGTTTCCTCCGGGAGCTCCGGTTTCAACCCACATCCCGAAGATGTGCAGGTTTGTAGATTCATTGGCTCGTATATATTCTCCACTCCGTGTAGGGTGGTGCCACACTCGGAGGTGTCAGTGTTGCAGTTCCTCTTCTTCTTCCAGAGAGTGGTGAGTCTCTGGAACTCTCTGCCACAGAGGGTAGTTGAGGCCAGTTCATTGGCCATATTTAAGAGGGAGTTAGATGTGGCCCTTGTGGCTAAGGGGATCAGAGGGTATGGAGAGAAGGCAGGTACGGGATACTGAGTTGGATGATCAGCCATGATCATATTGAATGGCGGTGCTGGCTCGAAGGGCCGAATGGCCTACTCCTGCACCTATTTTCTATGTTTCTATGTTTCGTGTGGCGTGCACGGCCTAAAGTTGTAGGACAACTTGTTCTAGTTGATCTTCCGTTTGTGCATGTCGAGTTGATTGCATTAGTCGAAACAGGGCGGACCACGTGAAGGTTGCAATCTCCCCCCCCAAGTGTTGCAGTTGAATAAAGGGGACTATGGGGCCATGAGGGAGGGGCTGGCCAAAGTTGACTGGAAAGATACACTAGCAGGGATGACAGTGGAACAACAATGGCAGGTGTTTCTAGGAATAATACGGAAGGTGCAGGATCAGTTCATTCCTAGGAGGAAAAAAAAGAGCTATATGGGGCTCTTAACAAAATAGCGGAGTCAGGGGATATGGGGAGAAGGCAGGAACGGGGTACTGATTGGGAATGATCAGCTATGGTCACAGTGAATGGCGGTGCTGGCTCGAAGGGCCGAATGGCCTACTGCTCCTATTCTCTATTGTCTATTGTCTATCTATAGTACGGAATATCGCTGGTTGGCATGGATTTGGTTTCCAAACTGTGTCTCAAAAGTCTAAGGCCTAAATTAATTTAGTTTAGCTTATTATGGTTGTTAGGTGTAAATTGCCCCTAGTGTGTAGTGAATAGAGGCAAAAGAGGCACACTAGAACTAGTGTGATCGGGTGTTTGAGGTCGGTGTGGACTCGGTGGGCCGAAGGGCCTGCTTCCAGGCTGCATCTTTAAATTAATCTAAACTACACAAAAATGATAATTCATATCGCTTGGTGCTTCAAGGACGAGTCACACCCTGGCCACTCCCTCTTCCCCCCTCTCCCATCGGGCAAAAGGTGCAGAAGTGTGATAACGCGCACACCTCCAGATTCGGGGACAGTTTCTTCCCAGCTGTTATCAGGCAACTGAACCATCCTACCACACTAAAGAGCAGTCCTGAACTACTATCTACCTCTTTGGTGACCCTCAGAATATCTTTGATCGGACTTTACCGGCTTTATCTTGCACTAAACGTTATTCCCTTACCATGAAGAAGGGTGTCGACCCAAAACGTCACCTATATCCATCGCTCCATAGATGCTGCCTCACCCGCTGAGTTTCCCCAGCATTTTTGTCTACCTACCGAGAAAGTATGTTCATTTACTTATTTTGAAGATTTCCTTTTGGGCTGGGAGAACTGTTACCACATCAAACCAAAACCTTGGAAAAAAAAATTACATTTGAGCCCTTATCAGAAAGGATCAATAACGACTATTTATGAGTTGATTTTGAAATTACAAATAGATATATTTGACAAAATTAAGAATGACTGGGAAAGAGAACTCCAAATTTCTCTACCTATAGAGAAATGGGAGAGGATTCTTCAATTAGTTAATCCTACCACAACCAGAGAGCCTGATGAACCCGCTGAGTTTCTCCAGCCTTTTGTGTAACCTGATAAAATTGCTGTTTAGACTGTAAAATGGGAAAGGGAAAATCAATTCCATTATATTTAGTCTTGTAGTGCTTTTTTTATTGATAACTTGTATTAGAAATGTGTTAGAAACCACATCCTCCCACAACTTGAACTACTATCTAGCTCATTGGTGACCCTCGGACTATCCTTGATCGGACTTTGCTGGCTTTACCTTGCACTGAACGTTATTCCCTTATCATGTATCTGTACACATATATCATGTATCTATACACAGTAAATGGCTCGATTATAATCGTGTGTTTTCTTTCTGCTGGCTGGTTAGCGCGCAACGAAAAGCTTTTCACTGTACCTCGGTACACGTGACAATAAACTAAACGGAGCTAAGCCAAACTAAGGTGGACAGAAATGCTGGAGAAACTCAGCGGGTGTGGCAGCATCTATGGAACAAAGGCAACAGGCAACGTTTCGGGCCGAAACCCTTCTTCAGACTAACTAACGCTGAGAACTAAACTGAAACTGAACTGAACGTTGATGGGCCTGTTTCTGCGGGGATCGAGGGAGATGGCGGGGGGGGGATTGAGGGCCAAAGTAGTGGAGGGACAAAGAAGACGAGTGGACTGAGAGGGAAGTGAGAGAGAGAGGGAAGAGGGAAGAGAGAGAGATAGAGAGGGAGGGAGCGGGGGAGGGAGAGGGAGAGGGATATTGGACTACTGGGAATGGGATGGAGATAGGGAGATAGACTGGTACTGTGAGAGGGAGGGTGATGGAGAGGGAGAGGTGGAGAGGAGGGGAATAAAAGGAGAGGGAATGGAGGGCAATATTGGGAGAGATAGAAATAGAGATGGGTGCTCTCAGAGTGATGGGGAGGGGGGAGGAGGGATATTGGAACCGAGTGAGAGGGAGGAAGAGAGAGAGATTGGAGGCACTGAGAGAGAGAGAGGGAGAGAGCGAGAGAGAGAGAGGGAGAGTGAGAGGAGAGAGAGATAGAGAGGAGAGAGGTGGAGGAGAGAGGAGAGAGGAGAGAGAGAGAGAGAGGGAGAGTGAGAGAGAGAGAGAGAGAGAGAGAGAGAGAGAGAGAGAGAGAGAGGGAGGAGAGAGAGCGAGGAGAGAGAGAGAGAGAGAGGGGGAGAGATGGTCATGCCAGAGTCGGCTGCTTGCCCCTCTTCCGGGCCTACGTCCGTGGTCATGTGTACCTGGAGAGGGAACACGCGGTGTCCGCGGGGACGCTGGAGGCCTTCCGTGAGCGCTGGTCACCGCGTGGGGTCGAGAGCATTGTAAATAATGACTGCATCATTGTGCTATAATGATTGCTTGATGCATTGTAACCTGTGAATGTGTTTTTGATGTGATGTACTATGCATTTTTGCGGAATAAAGTCCTTGGAAAAAAAGAGAGAGAGGGAGAGAGAGAGAGGGAGGGAGAGAAAAGGAGGAGAGAGGAGGAGAGAGAGAGGGAGAGAGGGAGTGAAGAGGAGGAGAGAGGAGGAGAGAGAGAGAGAGAGAGGCAGGGAGGGAGAGAGGAGGAGAGAGAGAGAGAGGGAGAGAGAGGGAGAGGAGGAGAGAGGAGGAGAGAGAGAGGGAGAGGGAGAGAGAGAGAGAGAGAGAGGATAGAGAGAGAGAGAGGGAGGGAGGGAGAGAAGAGGAGGAGGAGAGAGAGAGAGAGGGGGAAGAGAGAGGGAGCGAGGGTACAGGGAAAGAATGGATATAGTGTGTGCCAAGAGCTCTCCTGAGTTTAAAAAAAAATCAAACTCGTGGTAAGCACGTAGAATGTACGTAGCGGGTACGTCGGAGCTCGGGGACGCCTCTTAGCGGCTCGTAACGCTAACGGCAGGTACTCGGGAAACGCGGTAAGCTCCTGAAGACTCGTGAAGATTATTCAACATGTTGAAAAATGTCCACGAGAGCCCCGAGTACCGACGAGCGGCCATTACCGTAAATCTCCGAGTTCGAATGAGGGGAAACTCGGGAGAACTCTTGAATTAGCTGGTACAGTGGGACAGCCCCATAAGGCAATGAATTATCAGGCTTAATTCTTAATGCCCTTTGCAGGAGTGGTTGAAATGTCTAAGTGGGCCACTCGTGAAGGGCAGTACGTATGAACCATCACCGTGGACCTGCAGCCGTACACAGGCCAGACCAGATAAGGACGCCAATTTCCTTCCCTTAAGAGATTAATGAGCCAGATGGGGCTTGATTGCAATCTGGTATTCATAGCAACCTGTGCTGATACTAGTTTCTTGTTCCACCTTGTGCTAATGAAATGAAATTCAGCTTTTCCAGCTGTCCTGGTTGGATTTGGAGTCACATCTTCCAGACCATTAATCAGGCCTCTGGATTAACCATCGAGTAACACAGTCGCCATGGTAACGCACCACAAGATTAGATGACTTTTGGGATTTTTTTCTAAGGTAGTGGGTGTGAGGTTAGGAGGCAGAGATCAGCCATGACATTGAATGGTGGTGTAGACTTGATGGGCCGAATGGCCTAATTCTACTCCTATCACTCGTGAACTTGTGGCAAAGTGGACCGCCGTCTCGGGGAGAGGGGTCAGACCCAAGAAGACTTGGCCTCCACTGCCATCCGTGGCCATGAATTCCACAGATTCACCACCCTATTCTACATTGGTAGGACAGGTTTGGAGGGATAAGGACCAAGCGCAGGCAAGTGGGACTAGTGTAGCTGGGACATTGTTGGCCGGTGTGGGCGAGTTAGGCCGAGGGGCCTGTTTCCACACTGCATCACCCTATGATTCTATGACTCTGGCTAAAGAAATTCCTCCTCATCGCCATTCTCAAGGTGCGTCCTTTCATTCTGAGGCTGTGTGCCCTCTAGTCCTAGACTCTCCCACTACTGGAAGCATCCGCTCCACACCCACTCAATCCAGGCCTAGGCCTCAATGAGGAGACCCTTCATCCTTCTAAACTCCAGCGAGTGCAGGCCCAGTGCTGTCAAAGGCTCATTGTATGTTAACCTGGGATCATTCTTGTAAACCTCCTCTGGACCCTCTCCAGAGCCAGCACATCCTTCCTCAGATATGGGGCCCAAAAACTGCTCATAGTATTTCAAATGCGGACTGGCCAGTGTCTTATAGAGCCTCAGCATTACATCCCTGTTTTTGCATGCAAACTCAACCACCAAGAGCACAATGACAGACACACAGGTACGCTAATGTTTAGAAGGTGCTGAGGGAATAATATGGTAGACTAACTATTTGTAAGACGGAGATTGGCAGATTCTTGATCAGTTCGGGTGTCAGGGGTTATGGGGAGAAGGCAGGAGAATGGGGTTGAGGGTGAAAGATAGATCAGCCTCGACTGAATGGCAGAGTAGGCCGAATGGCCTAATTCTGCTCCTAGAACTTAATGAACTTACGAATACAACACACCACCGAACTAGAGGAGGCTAGAACATCTTTGCAGAAGGGCACGAACAGGGATGGGCTTGGAGAAAAGGGCGGCACGGTGGCGCAGCGGTAGAGTTGCTGCCTCACCGAGCCAGAGTCCCGGGCCCGATCCCGACTACGGGCGCTGTCTGTACGGAGTTTGTACGTCCTCCCCGTGACCTGCGTGGGTTTTCTCCGAGATCTTCGGCTTTCTACCTACCACGCTCCAAAGACGCGCAGGCTTGTCGGCTAATTGGCTTTGGTAAAGGTTGTAAATTGTCCCCAGCGTGAAGGATACGGGGCGATCGGCGCCGGTCGGCGCAGGCTCGGTGGGCCGATGAGCCGATGGGCCTGCTTCTGCGCTGTATCTCTAAACTAGACAACATTTTCAGCTGATGAAGGGTCTCGACCCAAACCGTCACAATAGACAATAGACAATAGACAATAGACAATAGACAATAGGTGCAGGAGTAGGCCATTCGGCCCTTCGAGCCAGCACCGTCATTCAATGTGATCATGGCTGATCATCCCCAATCAGTACCCCGTTCCTGCCTTCTCCCCATATCCCCTGACTCCGCTATCTTTAAGAGCCCTATCTAACTCTCTCTTGAAAGTATCCAGAGAACCGGCCTCCACCGAGGCAGAGAATTCCACAGACTCACCACTCTCTGGGTGATAATGTGTTTCCTCGTCTCGGTTCCAAATGGCTTACCCTTTATTCTTAAACTGTGGCCCCTGGTTCTGGACTCCCCCAACATGGGGCACATGTTTCCTGCCTCTAGCGTGTCCAAACCCTATCACCTATTCCTTTTCTCCAGAGGTGCTGTCTGACCCGCTGAGTTACTCTGGCATTTTGAATCTGTCATAAACTTTCATGCCAATATTTACAAAAAATGAATCATCAAACCACAGCGTCTACCTCTGAATTGTAAGAAGCATATTAAATCTGTTGCAAGGCGATTTTGGTTATTCTTCTGCCTCAGGTGAACAGCAGGGGGTCTTAAGCTAAATTTCTTTTAAAAATTACTTCCACATTCTACGTTCTAATTAATCCTGAAGCCATGCCCAAGATCCCAGTAAAATCTTCAACGTTCCACCAATTGCCAGATTAAAGAGGCCACTTGTTTTTTTCATTCCTGCTTGAAAACATTATTTGCTTTGGAGTTCTTCCTGTCCACGCACCTCTGCCTTCTACAGTAATCTCTGAACTGTAAAGGCCTTCCTCTCATTGAGTTACCGCAGTTGTGGGACCATTACTGCAAAAGAAACCGCAGCGAGGCACTTACCTGTAGGATCAGCTCGGACTACAGTAAAAGCAGCGCTGTATGTCCATGCTCTACCCCCCTTCTGCAACAGAAACCAAACCTCCCCAGTTTGGGTCTCACAAATTGAGTCAAGTCAAGTCAAGTCACTTTTATTTCTATAGCACAGTTAAAAAACAACTCTCGTTGGCCAAAGTGCTTTACATTGGTATAAGAATAGTATAACAAACAACGGTGGTTCATAGATTAAATACAAACATCTCTGCACACATATAGCCCTCGCTCAGAGGACGTCAAGAAAGGCTTGGGAGTAGAGATGAGTTTTAAGTCTCGACTTAAAGGAGTCGCTGGAGGGGCAGTTCTGATGGGAAGAGGGATGCTGTTCCACAGTCTAGGAGCTGCAACCGCAAAGGCGCGGTCGGTCGCCCCTGAGCTTATGCCGAGACCGCGGGATGTTCAGTGACCCCACGTCGGCCGATCTGAGGGACCTGGAGGTGGGGTGGTGGGTGAGCAGACTTTTGATGTAGGTGGGGGCAAGCCCGTTAAGGGCTTTGTAGACGTGAAGGAGGATCTTGAAATGTATTCGGAACCGCACAGGGAGCCAGTGGAGAGAGGCCAGGATCGGGGCGATGTGGTCCCTTTTTCGGGTGCCCGTCAGGAGTCTCGCTGCGGCGTTTTGGCCCAGTTGCAGGCGGGACAGGGAAGATTGGCTGATGCCAGTGTAGAGGGAGTTGCAGTAATCTAGGCAGGAGGAGATAGAGCATGTGTCCATGTGTAAAGATTAGAAATTGTCCCTAGCGTGAAGGATAGTGCTGGTGTGCGGGGTGATCGATGGTCGGCGAGGACACGGTGGGCGTCTGTCTATGTGTCACGCTGGTGCGGGCGCCAATAGCCGGCGCTCACGGTGGCGCAGCGGCAGAGTTGCTGCCTTACAGCGAAGGCAGCGCCTGAGACCCCGGGTTCGATCCTGACTATGGGTGCCGTCTGTACGGAGTTTGTACATTTTCCCTGTGACCTGCGTGAGATTTCTCCGAGATCTTCAGTTTCCTCCCGCACTCATAGAAAATAGAAACATAGAAAATAGGTGAAGGAGGAGGCCCTTTGGCCCTTCGAGCCAGCACCGCCATTCATTGTGATCGCGGCTGATCGTCCCCAGTCAATAACCCGTGCTTGCCTTCTCCCCTTATCCCTTGACTCCACTAGCCCCTAGAACTCTATCTAACTCTATCTTAAATCCATCCAGTGATTTGGCCTCCTCTGTGGCAGGGAATTCCACAAATTCACAACTCTCTGGGTGAAAACGTTTTTCACCACCTCAGTCTTAAATGGCTCCCCCTTTATTCTAAGACGGCCCCTGGTTCTGGACTCGCCCAACATTGGGAACATTTTTCCTGCATCCAAAGACATTCAGGTTTGTAGGTTAATTGGCTTGGCAAATGTAAAATAAATGGTCCCTAGTGGGTGTAGGATAGCGTTAATGTGCGGGGATCGCTGGTCGGCGCGGACCCAGTGGGCCGAAGGGTCCTGTTTCCGCGCTGTATCGCTTAAACTATAAATGAACCAACTCATCAGGAAGGCCGGCTCCGTCCTGGGGGTGGAGTTGGAGTTGGATTCACGGGAGGTTGGTCTTGGAGGGGAGGACGCTCCTCAAACTGCGGAGCATCCTGGACAATACAGCTCACCCCCTCCGTGACACACTGGTCAACCTGAGGAGCACCTTCAGCAACAGACCGGTCCCACCAAGATGCAGCGCAGAACGCCACAGGAGATCCTTCTTCCCTGTGGCTATCAAACTGTTCAACTCCTTCCCCTTCTGTCGTGGGGTAGACTGACTCCCTCACCCCCCCCCCCCCTCAATATTTGCACATCCCTAATCTTTTCCACTCATCACTTTAATTTCATGTTTCATGTATTTTGTGTTTTCATGACTGTTGGCAGATCAATTTTCATCCTGGGATAAATAAAGTTCTATCATATCGTATTGTTTCGCATCACATTGGTGGCATGGTTTGATATGATGACCATCACACATCACGCTGCCTCGGCAAGGCCAGCAGCATCATTAAGGACCAGTCGCACCCCGGCCACTCCCTCTTCTCCCCTCTCCCATCGGGCAAAAGGCACAGAAGTGTGAAAACGCACACCTCCAGATTCAGGGGCAGTTTCTTCCCAGCTGTTATCAGGCAACTGAACCATCCTACCACAACCAGAGAGCAGTCCTGAACCACTATCCACCTCATTGGTGACCCTCGGACTATCCTTGATCGGACTTTGCTGGCTTTACCTTGCACTAAACGTCATTACCTTATCATATATCTGTGCCCGGTAAATGGATCGATTGTAATCATGGAGAAACTCAGCGGGCGAGGCAGCATCTACGGAGCGAAGGAAATAGGTGACGTTTCAGGTCGAGACCCTTCTGCAGACTGATGTGGGGGTGCAGCAGGGCAGGAAGAAGAAAGGAAGAGGCGGAGACAGTGGGCTGTGGGTGAGCTGGGAAGGGGAGGGGAAGGAGGGAGAAAGCAAGGACTACCTGAAATTGGAGGTCAATGTTCATACCGCTGGGGTGTAAACTGCCCAAGCGAAATATGAGGTGCTGCTCCTCCAATTTACAGTGGGCCTCACTCTGGCCGTGGAGGAGGCCCAGGACAGAAAGGTCGGATTGGGAATGGGAGGGGGAGTTGAAGTGCTGAGCCACCGGGAGATCGGGCTGGTTAATGCGGACCGAGCGGAGGTGTTGGGCGAAGCGATCGCCAAGCCTGCGCTTGGTCTCAGCGATGTAGAGCAGCTGACACCCAGAGCAGCGGATGCAGTAGACGAGGTTGGAGCAGGTGCAGGTGAACCTCTGCCGCACCTGCAAAGACTGCTTGGGTCCTTGGATGGAGTCGAGGGGGGAGGTGAAGCGACAAGCGTAGCATTTCCCGCGGTTGCAATCATGTACTGTAATCATGTATTGTCTTCCTGCTGGCTGGTTAGCGAGCAACAAAAAGCTCTTCACTGCACCTCGGCACACGTGACAATAAACTAAACTAACGCTGTCTTGGGCTAATTACCTTGATTAATAATAGTCACAATCTTCCTGAAACTCAGAGTACGGCATAAAGCTGATATAACCTCACGCCAGTGAGCAAAAGTTCAAAGACTGTGTGATACTAATACCTTGGAGCAACTGACTGTGAGGGTCAACATATAGAAGCTTTTAACAGAGCAATAACTATTAAAGTGGCGAATGTTTGCACTATGGACAGATATTCAACTCTATAGCCATGGCTTGGTGTGTCAAAAATATTTTCCATTCGTGTACGGAGTTTGTACGTTCTCCCCGTGACCTGCGCTGTGTCCCTAAAACTAAAACTAAGACTTATTTATCTAAAACTAAGAGAATATTTATTTTTAATTCTTCTGTGACAACTGTACAAGCTAATAAATGGATCTTGGAGTCATAGAGTCACAGAGCGATGCGGTGTGGAAACAGGTCCTTCGGCCCAACTCGCCCACACCGGCCAACATGTCCCAGCTACACCAGTCCCACCTGCCTGCGCTTGGTCCATATCCCTCCAAACCTGTCCTACCCATGTACCTGTCTAACTGTCTCTTAAATGATGGGATAGTCCCAGCCTCAACTCCCTCCTCTGGCAGCTTGTTCCATACACCCACCACCCTTAGTGTGTAAACGTTACCCCTCGGATTCCTTAGAACTCCATAAATTTAAGGGTGGCACAGAGGCGCAGCGGTAGTGTTGCTGTTTATCATCGTCCGAAAAGGATCGAAAACGTACAAAGGAAAGAGTGAACAAAATGTGATACCTGGATTTGACAATGTAATAGGGTGGCGTAGAGGTAGGGCTGCTGCCTTACAGCACCAGAGACCCACCTTCAATCCTGACTAGGGGTGCTGTCTGTGTGGAGTTTGCACGTTCTCCCCGTGACCTGCGTGGGTTTTCTTCGGGAGCTCCGGTTTCCTCCCACACTCCAAAGACGTGCAGGTTTGTAGGATAATTGGCTTTGGTAAATTGGCCATAGTGCGTACGATAACACTGGTTGGTGCGGACTCGGTTGGCCGAAGAGACTTTGTATCCCTAGAGTCTAAATTCTAAATTAATTCAGTTTAGTTTATTATTATTGTCTGGCGTACCGAGGTACAGTGAAAAGCTTCTAGGTTGCGCGTTACTCAGTCAGCGGAACGAATGTACAGAGCCCTAGTGAGACCACACCTGGAGTATTGTGTGCAGTTTTGGTCCCCTAATTTGAGGGAGGACACTCTTGCTATTGAGGGAGTGCAGCGTAGGTTTACAAGGTTAATTCCCGGGATGGCGGGACTGTCATGTGCTGAGAGAATGGAGCGGCTGGGCTTGTACACTCTGGAGTTCAGAAGGATGAGAGGGGATCTTATTGAAACATATAAGATTGTTAAGATAGACAAAAATGCTGAAGACGGACTTCGGCCCGAAACGCTGCCTATTTCCTTCGCTCCATAGATGCTGCCGCACCCGCTGAGTTTCTCCAGCACTTTTGTCTGTCTTGGATTTTCCAGCATCTGCAGTTCCTTCTTGAACATAAGATTGTTAAGGGCTTGGACACGCTAGAGGCAGGAAACATGTTCCCGATGTTGGGGGAGTCCAGCACCCGGGGCAACACACAGTTTAAGAATAAGGGGTAAGCCATTTAGAACGGAGACGAGGAAACACTTTTTCTCACAGAGATTTGTGAGTGTGGAATTCTCTGCCTCAGAGGGCGGTGGAGGCCGGATCTCTGGATACTTTCAAGAGAGAGCTAGATAGGGCTCTTAAAGATAGCGGAGTCAGGGGATATGGGGAGAAGGCAGGAACGGGGTACTGATTGGAGATGATCACATTGAATGGCGGTGCTGGCTCGTAGGCCTACTCCTGCACCTATTGTCTATTGTCTATTGTCTAATGTACATTATTACTATCAAGCTGTCCACTGGGTACAGATACAGGATAAAGGAAATAACGATTGGTGTGAGATTGTCCAATAAAGTCCAATTAAAGATAGTCCGGTCGTCTTCAATGAGGTAGATGGTAGTTCAGGAGCGCTCTCTAGTTGGTGATGGAATGGTTCAATTGTCTGACAACAGCTGGGAAGAAACTGTCCATGAATCTGGATATGTGATATATGATAAGTCTTCTTCTTAGGCCCCCCTCGGTCGTGGCTGACCATGGGTGTCTTCAGGGTTGGAGGACGCCTGTGTGTGACTTTGTTTAACGTGGGGAGACTGGTGCACAGACAGCCACCCCACGGTCCTTGACAGATCTGGGTCAGGATCCAGTGGCATGGAGTCCAAGACGACCGGAGACCCTTTTCTGCCGCAGCCTTCATCCGCCTTCCCAGCCGCTGTGACGGTCCACTAAGGTCAGCCATCGTCCTCCGCCTGTATCCACCGTTGAGGTCTTGGTCGGATCGCTCTTTGTCGGAGACCTCCCCCCTCGACCTTACCGCCGTGGGTGGCCCTACCAGGAGCACAGCTCCAGACGGCATCGCTCTCAGGATCTCAGGACCACACAAGCTTCTCCACCACGACAAGGTGACAATCCACGGACAGGTGGAAGTAGTGTAGATGGGACATGTTGGTCGGTGTGGGCGCGTTGGGATGAAGGGCCTGTTTGCATGACTCTATTTATGGGAATTTCCTTGGTTCAATACATGCATAAAATTGGAAGCACAGATTTTCAGTGGAGCAGAAAATGTTTGGATATTCAACACCTGTTTTGGTAATTGAAAGCAAATGTATTCATTCATTGATAGCATTGTTTATTACATAAAAACAAGTTGGGCGGCCCGGTGGCGCAGCGGTAGAGTTACTGCCTTCCAGTGCCACAGACCCCGGTTCGATCCCGACTAAGGGTGCTTGTGTGTATGGAATTTGTGTGTTCTCCCCGTGATCTGCGTGGGTTTTCTCCGGGTGCTCCGGTTTAATCCCACACTCCAAAGGCGTACAGGTTTAGACAATTGACAATAGACAACAGGTGCAGGAGTAGACCATTCGGCCCTTCAGGCCAGCACCGCCATTCAATGTGATCATGGCTGATCATCCCCAATCAGTACCCCGTTCCTGCCTTCTCCCCATATCCCCAGACTCTGCTATCTTCAAGAGCCCTATCCAGCTCTCTCTTGAAGGTATCCAGAGAACCGGCCTCCACCGCCCTCCGAGGCAGAGAATTCCACAGACTGACAGACTCTCTGTGAGAAAAAGTGTTTCCTCGTCTCTGTTCTGTAGGTTAATTGGCTTGGTATCAATGTCAATTGTCCCTGGTGTGCGTGGGATAGTGTTAATAGAAATAGAAAATAGGTGCAGGAGTAGGCCCTTCAAGCCTGCACCGCCATTCAATGTGATCATGGCTGATCATCCAACTCAGTGTCCTGTAGCTGCCTTCTCTCCATACCCCCTGATCCCTTTAGCCACAAGGGCCACATCTAACTCCCTCTTAAATATAGCCAATGAACTGGCCTCAACTACCTTCTGTGGCAGAGAATTCCACAGACTCACCACTCTCTCTGTGAAAAATGTTTTCCTCATCTCGGTCCTAAAGGAATTCCCCCTTATCCTTAAACTGTGACCCCTTGTTCTGGACCTCCCCAACATCGGGAACAATCTTCCTGCATCGAGCCTGTCCAACCCCTTAAGAATTTTGTAAGTTTGTGCGGGGATATGTTAAGTTAATGTGCGGGGATCGCTGGCCAGCACGAACCCAGCGGGCCGAAGGGCCTGTTTCAGCGCTGCATCTCTAAGCTGAACTAAACTAAACTAAATAAACAAAGTTGATCGGGGACTTTTGGCATCATTTCCTGAGAAAGAAGGGAGGGTGAGGAGAGGAGGGGGGGGGGGGGGGGGACAGGAACTGATATTAATTTTCACCTACAAGTGTGCAATGTTAAAACCTAGCTTTAATTATTTATGGTTGCGTTATTTTTCTGTTCAGACCCGATGCTTTGATACCGGGTGGATTGTTTTATACTTTGATGCCAGTTGATTGCGGGAATTTATTTCGCATTACGTCATGCCGATTGCATTTTCTTTTCAAACAGCGAGGCATCAATTTTAAAAACAATTGCCACGGCCTGCCTCAACACTGAGCGCCGTGGGGGGGGGGGGGGGGGGGGGGGAACAATGCTGCGTTTCAGCGTGACGCTCTGCCCACCGCCCTCGTCCCTTTGAAAAACACGCCACCCTTGCAAGAGGCGGCCCTTCCCCGATTCGAGATTTGACGTGGGGCCGGCAGGTGACTAATGGCCTCATTTCACGAGTGTGAACAGCTCATAATTCATGGCGCGGTGGTCAGGGAGTGAGTTATGGGGCAAATCCTCGCCAGTTAAAAACATACGCCGTGACCTGGCCTCCGCCATGCGACGCTCCCTTCAGTCCATCCACCCTCGTGTCAAAAAAGTGATCGCAAAAAACATATTCTTAGATTTCAAAGCATCAGCATTTCATGCACGTGAGAGATTTAAAGTTAGAAAACCTAGAACGACAACTTGATTAAGTGCTGAGCATTTAAAATTGTGTCGGGGACCAAGCGCGTCCTGATAAAAAAATGTGTGTGGCCTCTTAAATCTTTCTCTTTAGCAGTTTTATGTGACTCCAGTCATTTTACAATGCAGGAGTTGATCCTCAATGTCCTCATCAGCTGTGATAATAATACTAATGATCGGTTGAGGAAATATATTTTTGATCTGAAGTTAGTTACTCCAGCACTTTGTGTCCATCTTCGACGTAATGCAGCATCTGAAGTTCCTCCTTATATAGTTTTGATCGAATATCTGAACTTTTTGATCAAAGGGTTCAAGGAAGAATTTCTGAATCGCTGTGGTTTCTCCCCAAGGAACGATTGAAATAATGGCACTCTTTGTAAACTTGGAGCCCTGTAAATTGTTATTTAGATTAGTTTAGTTTAGTTTAGAGATACAGCGCGAGAACAAGCCCTTCGGCCTACCCAGTCCGCACCGACCAGCGATCCCCGCACACTAACACTACCCTACACACACTAGGCACAATTTACAATTTTTAACTAAGCCAATTATCCTTCCAACCTGCACGTCTTTGGAGTGTGAGAGGAAACCGAAGGCCACGGTGGCGCAGTGTTAGAGTTGCTACCTTACAGCGAATGCAGCGCTGGAGACCCGGGTTCGATCCCGGCTACGGGCGCTGTCTGTACGCAGTTTGTGCGTTCTCCCCGTGACCTGCGTGAGTTTTCTCGGTTTCCTCCCACACTCCAATGACGTACAGGTTTGTAGGTTAATTGGCTTGGTAATTGCAAGAATTGTCCCTAGTGTGTGTAGGATAGTGTTAATGTGCGGGGATCGCTGGTCGGCGCGGACCCGGTGGGCCGAAGGGCCTGTTTCCGCGCTGTATCTCTAAACGAAATCTCAGCGAGAACCCACGTGGGTCACGGGGAGAGTGTGCAAGCTCCGTACAGACAGCACCCGCAGACAGGATGGAACTCGGCTCTCCGGCGGGAGTAAGATTGCTTCTGGACAAATATGAAGATATTTAGTTCAGTAAAAGAACAAAACAAAAGGTTAGTATTTGCAACTGATGAGAGGTGGGGAACCGTTGATCGTCAAAGTCCACAAGTTTTCTCCGGGATGCTCCGGTTTCCTCCCATAATTTTGGTTTCAGTTTCAGTTTAGTTTATTGTCACGTGTATCGAGGTACAGTGAAGAGCTTTTTGTTGCGCGCTAACCAGTCAGTGGAACGACAACACATGATTACAATCGATCGGTTTACCGTGCACAGATACATGTTAAGGGAATAACGCTTAGTGCAAGGTAAAGCCAACAGGGTCCGGTCAAGGATAGTCCGAGGGCCAGCAATGAGGTAGGTAGTAGTTCAGGACCGCTCTCTGGTTGTGGTAGGACGGTTCAGTTGCCTGATACCAGCTGGGAAGAAACTGTCCCTGAATCTGGAGGTGTGCGTTTTCACACTTCTGTGCCTCTTGCCTGATGGGAGAGTGGAGAAGAGGGAGCGGGCGGGGTGCGATTTGCGATTGATTATGCTGCTGGCCTTGCCGCGGCAGCATGAGGTAGTCCGAGGGTCGACAGACAATAGACAATAGGGGCAGGAGTAGGCCATTCGGCCCTTCGAGCCAGCACCGCCATCCAATGTGATCACGGCTGATCATTCACAATCAGTACCCCGTTCCTGCCTTCTCCCCATATCCCCGTCGCTCCAAAGACGTACAGGTTTGTAGGTTAATTGGCTTTGCAAAAATTGTAAGATTGTCCCTAGCGCGTGTGGGTTCGTGCTGGTGTCCTAGTGGGATCGCTGGTCGGCGCCGACTCGGTGGGCCGAAGGGGCCTGTTTCCGGGCTGCACTCTGCGCTTATAAAAGGACTGGACAAGCTAGATGCAGGAAAAATGTTCCCAATGTGGGGCGAGTCCAGAACCAGGGGCCACAGTCTTAGAATAAAGGGGAGGTCATTTAAGACTGAGGTGAGAAAAAACATTTTCACCCAGAGAGTTGTGAATTTGTGGAATTCCCTGCCACAGAGGGCAGTGGAGGCCAAGTCACTGGATGGATTTAAGAGAGAGTTGGATAGAGCTCTAGGGGCTAGTGGAGTCAAGGGATATGGGGAGAAGGCAGGCACGGGTTATTGATAGGGGACGATCAGCCATGATCACAATGAATGGCGGTGCTGGCTCGAAGGGCCGAATGGCCTCCCCCTGCACCTATTTTCTATGTTTCTATGTATCACTAAAGAATGATGTGAGGAGAAGTGGCTGATAGGGATGTGGAAGCTGTCGGCCTGGGAGCGGGGGCTTTGTGTTGAAGGGGGGAGCACGAGGGGGGAGCGAGAGAGCGAGAGAGAGAGTGAGAGAGAGAGAGAGAGAGAGAGAAAGTGGCAGAATTGTGAATCTAATCACACTGTACATAACCTGGACGTGATTGATGGTGTGTTCACAAAACTGGAGTGCTTCTCTCCAAGGTAAGTGGAAGTGACACCAAGGGGTCCGGTGGTATTCACCACTGAAATAAGGTTTCAAACGAGGAACGTTGGCCGGTGGTTTTAAGGGCCTGATTGGGAGGCCGAGTTGGTTCGGCTACTCAAGTGACCAAACTGTGATTTGTTTGTCACTGTCGACGATGTTTCGAGCACATGTGGCAGGAAGCAGGGCCGGGAATTGTCCCGGTACGCTCTCTGTGCAAAGCACTGCTTTGAATAATGGGGTCAGATTTGCTAATTGCCCAAGTGGGATTTACACAGTGTTGACAGCCTTGGCAATGAGACAAATTGCAACGAGTCTCAGTGCCTGAGATTCCCCCCCCCCCCACCCCTCCCACAGCCGTTCCTCCTTGGCGAATGCAACCTGCAAACGTCCAGTGGAGTTCGGATAGCACAGGCGGCTCGGATCTTAGTTTAGTTTGGTTTAGTTTAGAGATACAGCGCGGGAAACAGGACCTTCGGCCCACCGAGTCCGCGCCGACCAGCGATCCCCGCACGCTAACACTATCCTAGCGAGTAATAGCGAGTACAAGCCAAGTCTATCCAGTCTTTCCTCATATGACAGTCCTGACATCCCAGGAATCACCAGACTGATTCCCGGACTTTCATATGAGGAAAGACTGGATAGACTCGGCTTGTACTCGCTAGAATTTAGAAGACTGAGGGGGGATCTTATAGAAACGAACAAAATTCTTAAGGGGTTGGACAGGCTAGATGCAGGAAGATTGTTCCCGATGTTGGGGAGGTCCAGAACAAGGGGTCACAGTCTAAGGATAAGAGGGAATTCCTTTAGGACCGAGATGAGGAAAACATTTTTCACAGAGAGAGTGGTGAGTCTGTGGAATTCTCTGCCACAGAAGGTAGTTGAGGCCAGTTCATTGGCTATATTTAAGAGGGAGTTAGATGTGGCCCTTGTGGCTAAAGGGATCAGGGGGTATGGAGAGAAGGCAGGTACAGGATACTGAGTTGGATGATCAGCCATGATCATATTGAATGGCGGTGCAGGCTCGAAGGGCCGAATGGCCTACTCCTGCACCTATTTTCTATGTTTCTATGTTTCTATCCTACACGCACTTAGGGGACAATCTTACATTCATACCAAGCCAGTTAACCCACAGACCAGTGCGTCTTTGGAGTGTGGGAGGAAACTGGAGGTCCCGGAGAAAACCCACGCAGGTCACGGGGAGAACGTGCAAACTCCGTACAGGCAGCGCCCAGATTCAGATTCAAACTTTATTGTCATTGTGCAGTGTACACGTACAGAGACAACGAAATGGAGATAGCATCTCACCCAGAAGTGCGAGCACAGAATAATGGAACAGTAATATATATATATATGTATATACTGTAGCACCCGTAGTCGGGATCGAACCTGGGTCTCTGGCGCTGGAAGGCTGTATCTCTACCGCTGCGTCACAGTGCCGCCCTCTCCCGGGTCTCCGTGGCTGTGAGACGTCATCGCTGGTCGCTGCGCCACTGTGACAATAGACAATAGGTGCAGGAGGTGGCCATTCGGCCCTTCCACCCAGCACCGCCATTCGACGTGATCAAGGCTGATCATCCCCAATCAGTACCCCGTTCCTGCCTTCTCCCCATATCCCCTGACTCCGCTATTTTGAAGAGCCCTATCTAGCTCTCTCTTGAAAGCATCCAGAGAACCGGCCTCCACCGCCCTCTGAGGCGGAGAATTCCACAGACTCACCACTCTCTGTGAGAAAAAGTGTTTCCTCATCTCCGTTCTAAATGGCTTACCCCTTATTCTTAAACCGTGGCCCCTGGTTCTGGACTCCCTTGTGTTGCTGAGAAGACGAATCATTTAACGGATAATTAAATGGATCGATTGTAATCATGTCTTTCTGCTGAGGTGGACAAAAAATGCTGGAGAAACTCAGCGGGTGAGGCGGCATCTACGGAGAGAAGGAATACGGCGACGTTTCGGGTCGAGACCCTTCGCTTTCTGCCGACTGGTCAGCACACAACAAGCAACTTTTCACCGTACCTCGGTACACGTGAGCCATAAACTACACTGAACTAATTCACTCTCCTGTGCACAATTGATATCGACGTGGCTAAGTATTTGTTTTTGCTGGGCAGGCATATTCTAAAACATTCATCGATTTACAGGTGGTAGGTTGGTCATCATTTCTCCTGTGATTCACGGGCAGTTAGCACTGCTTCACTTAATGGGTTAGTGCAGGCAGCCACTGTGATGTGTTAATGTTACACTCCAGACCTCCTCCACCTTTGGTCCTGCTCCGCATACCGTTACACTCGTTCCAGAGGGAATTCAGCGTTGCTGCCATCTTGAGCAAATCTCTCCCACGTCCCTGGAAACAGGTCAAAAATGTATTGCCGTTTCTGACGGCACTGGGCCTGTACTCGCTGGAGTTTAGATGGATAGGGGGGGGGGGGGGACCTCGTTGAAACGTACAGAATAGTGAACGGACGCAGCACTCCGACCCGACAACCCCCTCGACCCGGGTAGTAGCAGTCAAATACGGGACAAGGGCGGTCCTGTACGGGACAAACCAATTTAGCCCGGGATGTCCCGGCTAGTACGGGACAGTTGGCAACCCCTGGCGTGTTGGCCAGCGTGGGCAAGTTGTGCCGAGGGGCCTGTTTTCATGCAGTGTGGCTCTATCTGCAGCTTGAAGGTACAGAGCGATTGTCACCGTGACCTTCTTGGGTAGAGGTCTCACCATCCCGCTGATCAATGGTTCAACAAAATATCCATATTCAGGTTGATTTTCCAGTTGCAACTTCTCTCCAAACACACACACACACACCAGTAAACACACGAAGCACACACAATACTTTGTGTATATTTTACTGCACGCGGCCCTTGATTGTGTAAATCGGGGCGGCACGGTGGCGTAGCGGTAGCTTTGAGGCCTCGCCGCGTCAGAGGCCCAGGTTCGATGCTGACCACGGGCGCTGTCTGTGTGTGTGCGGGGTTCACACCTTCTATCCGTGACCGCGAGGGGGGTTTTCTCCGGCTGCTCCAGTTTTCCCCCCCACGTTCCAAAGACGTACAGGTTGGCACAAAAGGCTGGAGTAACTCAGCGGGACAGGCAGCAGCTCTGGGCAGGAGGAATGGGCGACGCTTCGGGTTGAGTCTGTGGAATTCTCAGCCTCAGAGGGCGGTGGAGGCTGATTACTTTCACGCGAGAGCTTGATAGGGCTCTTAAAAACAGCGGAGTCAGGGGATATGGGGAGAAGGCAGGAACGGGGTACTGATTGGGGATGATCAGCCATGATCACAGTGAATGGCGGTGCTGGCTCGAAGGGCCGAATGGCCTACTCCTGCACCTATTGTCTATTGAATATTGCCTATTGAGATCATTCTTTGATAGAACTAGTGAACGGGTGATTGCTGGCTGGCGTGGCATCGGTGGGTCGAAGGGCCAGTTCCACGTTGTATCTCTTCAGGGCCTGTCCCACTATATGAGTTCACCCAAGAGCTCTCCCGAGTTAAAAAAAACTCAAACTCGTGGTAAGTACGTAGCATGTACGTAGCGGGTTCGTCGGACTCGGGACGTCTCTTAGCGGCTCGTAACGCTAACGGCAGGTACTCGGGAAACGCGGTAAGCTCGTGAAGTTTTTTCAACAGTGCGGAGAGTGTCCGCGAGAGCCCCGAGTACCTACGAGCGGCTATTACCGTAATTCCCCGAGTTCGAATCAGGGGAAGCTCGGGAGAACTCTTGAATTGCCTCGTACAATGGGACAGCCCCATAATGTAAACTAAATTAAACTGGATTACTGAGGATCTACTGCATATTCTGTACTGTACAAAATATCAACATCTGTCTTTGGTTCCAAAAAGAATGTACATTTTTACAAATAATCCATTGTAACAAAATATCACTTCTTAAAACTAATTGTATAACAAGTAGATTTAACTCCGATTAATCAAAGAGCTTAATTGAAAGGTGAGGGGATATTGTACGTTTCAGTTTAACAATTCTGACCTTGCCAAGGTCGAGAGAAAAGCTAATATTAACGGTCACATCATCTGTTAACAACTATGAATTTATGTTTCACAAAGGACCGCTTAGTACAATGATTTACATCTGTACTTTTTCATTTTATTAAACAGCACGCGACCGTGAGTTTAAACAGAGGTGCGCTCACTTGCTCGAACTTGAAACTAATTTTCTTCCCTTGTTGCACTTGGATTCGCTAGAAAACCTGAGAATTGAAAAGAGAAGTCTTTTTCACTCATGTCTTCTTCGAAGGAACGAGGAACTGCAGATGCTGTTTTTTTTGCAAAAAAAAAAAAAGAGACAAAAACGTGCTGGAGTAAAATCAGCCGGTCAGGGAGCATCCGTTGCCAGGCCTAAAGGTTCTGAGCTATCGGGAGAGGTTGAGTAAGCTAGGACTCTATTTCTTGGCGCGCAGGAGGATGAGGGGTGAACTTATCAGCGGAGGTTTACAAGAATGATCCCAGGAATGAGTAGGTTAACCTACGCTGAGCGTTTGTCGGCACTGGGCCTGTACTTGCTGGAGTTTAGAAGAATGAGGGGGGGACCCCCTCATTTTAAGAATAAGGGGTAAGCCATTTAGAACGGAGACGAGGAAACACTTTTTCTCACAGAGAGTTGTAAGTCTGTGGAATTCTCTGCCTCAGAGGGCGGTGGAGGCCAGTTCTCTGAATGCTTTCAAGAGAGAGCTAGAGGGGCTCTTAAAAATAGCGGAGTCAGGGGATATGGGGAGAAGGCAGGAACGGGGTACTGATTGGGGATGATCAGCCATGATCACATTGAATGGCGGTGCTGGCTCGAAGGACCGAATGGCCTAATCCTGCACCATTTGTCTATTGTCTATTGTCTATTGACCTCATTGAAACATACAGAATAGTGAAAGGCCTGGATAGAGTGGATGTGGAGAGGATGTTTCGACTAGTGGGAGAGTCTAGGATTAGAGATCATCGGCCTAGGATTAAAGGACGTTCTGTTAGGAAGGAGATGAGGATAAATGTCTTTAGTCAGAAGGTGGTGAATCTGTGGAATTCTTTGCCACAGAAGGCTGTGGAAGCTAAGTCAGTGGATATTTTTAAGTCAGAGATAAATAGATTCTTGTGCGGGTGTTAGAGATTACGGGGAGAAGGCAGGAGAATGGGGTTTGGAAGGAGAGATAGATCAGCCATGATTGAATGGCGGAGTAGACTTGATGGGCTGAATGGCCTAATTCTACACCTATTCCTTGTGACCTTATGACCTTATAAGATCATGAGAGGAATAGATCGGGAAAATCTAGGACCGGAGTACGCAGGTTCAAGGTGAAGGGGAAAAGATTTAATGGGAATCTGAGGGGTAACTTTTCCACACAAATGGTGGTGGGTGCATGGAACGAGCTGCCCGAGGAGGTAGTTGAGGCTGGGACTATCCCAACGTTTAAGGAACAGTTAGACAGGTACATGGATAGGACAGGTTTTGAGGGATATGGACCAAATGCGGGCAGGTGGGACTAGTGTAGATGGGACATGTTGGCCGGTGTGGGCAAGTTGGGCTGAAGGGCCTGTTTCCAGGCTGTGTCACTCTATGTCTATCACTCTGATGGTGATGTTTCGGGTCAGGATCCTTGACCCAGCCCGTTCCTGCCAGAGGAGGTAGTTTAAGCAGGTGCTGCAAGAACACTTAAAAGACATCTGAACAGGTAGTTTAATTTAGCTTAGAGATACAGCGTAGAAACAGGCCCTTCGGCCCACCGAGTCCGTGCCGACTAGCGATCCCCGCAAATTAACACTGTCCTACACACACACACACACACACACACACACACACACGAGGGACAGTTTACACACACACCAAGCCAATTAACCTACAAACCAGTACGTCTTTGGAGTGTGGGAGGAAACCGAAGATTGAGGAGAAAACCCACGCGGGTCACGGGGAGAACGTGCAAACTCCGTACAGACAGCACCTGTAGTCGGGAATAAACCCGGGTCTCCGGCGCTGCAGGCGCTGTAAGGCAGCAACGTTACCGCTGCGCCACCGTGGCCGCCCGCTGTGGTCCACATCCAGGTACACGGATCGATAAAGTTTAGAGGGGCATGGCCTACATTTTCGGCTTTGGGATTCTTTGCCGCAGCCGTCTGTGGCGACGACTTCCACTGATTCGCCACCCTCTGGCTGAAGAAATTACTCCTCATCTCCTTTCCAAAGGCACGTCCTTTTATTCTGAGGCTATGACCACTGGTCCTAGACTCTTCCACCAGTTCACTCTATCCACATTCACTCTATCTAAGCCTTTCACTATTCGGTAAGTCCCCCACATCCTTCTGAACTCCAGCGAGCCCAGTGCCGTTACATGCTCATCATAGGAAAGGTATATAGAGGAATATGCCTCTAATATCTTCAATGCGGATTGTCACCTTGTCGTGGTGGAGAAGCTTGTGTGGACCTGAGATCCTGAGAGCGATGCCGTCTGGAGCTGTGCTCCTGGTAGGGCCACCCACGGCGGTAAGGTCGAGGGGGGAGGGTCCCTGACAAAGAGCGATCCGACCAAGACCTCAACGGTGGAACAGGCGGAGGACGATGGCTGACCTTAGTGGAGCGTCACAACGGCTGGGAAGAAGGATGAAGGCTGCAGCAGAAAAGGGTCTCCGGTCGTCTTGGACTCCATGCCACTGGATCCTGACCCAGATCTGTCAAGGACCGTGGGGTGGCTGTCTGTGCACCAGTCTCCCCACGTTAAACAAAGTCACGCACAGGCGTCCTCAGGAGGGGACAGTCATACTGGTTTCGAGTGGCCGGCGATGATGATACAGGAATGTGGGCCAAATGTGGGCAAATGGGACTAGTTTAGAAAGACCATCCTGGTTGGCATGGACAAGGTGGGCCTGTTTCTATGCTGCATGACTACCTCTCCTTAATAAGATCAGAGTACCAAACCATTTCATACCGCAGGTGTCAATTGTGAGTCAAGGAAACAAAAATGATGAATGAATTTGATACAAGTACAGTGATTTCCAAGCATGCAAATGTGGAATGTCAAATTTGAGTTGAGCTGAGTTGAGGCAGGATAGGAGAGTTTTAGTGGGATATGGGCCAAACGCAAGCAGGTGGGACTAGCGTAGATGGGGCGTCGAGTCGAGTAAGAATAGATCAGGTAGATGCACAGAGTCTCTTGCCCAGAGTAGGGGAATCAAGGACCAGAGGACATAGGTTCAAGCTGAAGGGGAAAAAATCTAATAGGAATCTGAGGGGTAACCTTTTCATGCAAAGGGCGGTGGGTGTATGGAACGAACTGCCAGAGGAGGTAGTTGAGGCTCGGACTATCCCAACGTTTAATAAACAGTTAGACAGGTACATGGATAGGACAGGTTTGGAGGGATATGGACTAAGTGCAGGCAGGTGGGACTAGTGTAGCTGGGACATCGTTGGCCGGTGTGGGCAAGTTGGGCCGAAGGGCCTGTTTCCACACTGTATCACTCTATGACTCTATGACTAGGAGTAAACAAAGTGTGTAGTAAGGAACAGCCGATGCTGGTTTACACCATAGTTAGTCACAAATTGCTGGAGTAACTCAGCGGGACAGGCAGCATCTCTGGACAAAAGGAATAGGTGGCGTTTCGGTTCGAGACCTTTCTGCGGACTGAGAGTCAGGGGAGAGGGTAAACCGGAGATATGAAAATGTACCTGACAGACCAGAGCCGGCACCGATTGCCAACGAGCCCACAATGGTTCATTGTTGGCCAGTTAGGCTGAAGGACCTGTTTCCGTGCCTTGTGACTCTTTGACTCTTTGAATGAGAAGGAATGATCTGCAGATGCTGGTTTACATCGAAGATAGACACAAAATGATGGAGTAACTCAGCGGAACCGATTCCCCTTGACTAAATGTTATCTCTGTATGCTTTGTTGTCACCTCCTAGCGAACAATGATCTATTCTACATTTTCCTTGAACCTCATCCCCTTTGATGTCTCTTTCTCACACCATACCCTTCCTTGTCTCCATGTCCCCCCCCCCCCCCCCGCTGACTGGGCTGAGGAATGGGCGATGGTGTTTAATACAGAAAAGTGCGAGGTGTTGCATTTTGTGAAGCCAAACCAGGGCAGGACCTACATGGTGAGCGGCGGGGCTCTGGGTAGTGTTGTGGAGCAGAGGGATCCTGGAGTGCAGGTATATAGTTCCTAGAAAGTGGCGTCACAAGTAGATAAGGTGTCTTGGCGGTAGAGTCGCTGCCTTAGACCCGGGTTCGATCCCTACTACGGGCGCTGTCTGTACTGAGTTTGTACGTTCTCCCCGTGACCTGCGTGGGTTTTCTCCGAGATCTTCGGTTTCCTCCCACACTCCAAAGACGGACAGGTTTGTTGGCTTGGTAACAATTGTCCCTAGTGGGTGTAGGATAGTGTTAATGTGCGGGGATCGATGGTCGGCGCAGACCCAGTGGGCCGAAGGGCCTGTTTCCGCGCTGTATCTCTAAACAAAACTAAATGAAATACTAAACTGTATCTATAAACTAAACCACTTTGTATCTCTGAACTAAATCAGCGTCCTCTTTGATTTGTTTTCACACCTTACCCTTCCATGTCTCTATGTATCTCCCTCTCCCCCGACTCTCAGTCTGAAGAAGGGTCTCGTCCCGAAACGTCACCCATTCCTTCTCTCCAGAGATGCTGCCCGTCCCGCTGAGTTACTCCAGCATTCTGTGTCTCTACTCGATGAACGAGGTGGCGTTTGGGCACTGGCTGTGAGTGAGATTTTTCTGTCATCTCTCGAGTAGCAAAGTCGGAAACTTGGAACTTAGTGTCTAGACGGAACCAGAGAGCTTTGAAATTTAAATTCCTGTCCCTCGGGGGGGTTGGACTCGATCACGGGGATGATTGATTATACACTTTGGGCCCAGTAATTTTCTAATGTAAATAACAACTCAACAGCAGTCCACAGGCGGGCAGACACACTCTGCTACTGCTAATCCCTGCAGCCAAAGTCAGTCATTTCCTTCTCCACCCCCCTCCCCAGCTCCCAGGATGCTGGCAACACTTGTATTAGGTGTGTGTGTGTGCCGAAATTAAGTCATCGGGACTGATTCGAGGAAACTGTTCAGAAATTGGTACGGGTTTGGGAAACGCAGAATTCCGTCGCATCTCGCACAAAAGGGAGACCGACACACAAACCAACCTGCCATTCCACGCTGGCCAACACTTAGGAAATAGAAAATAGGTGCTCTTCGAGCCTGCACCGCCATTCATTGTGATCATTAGAGCCAGGATGTTTAGGCACTAAAAAAACTCTGAAATACCCAGGCAAAAAAGGCATAAAAACATAACAAAAAAAGGCACGAAAAAGGCATTTAATTACAAAAAAAGGCATGAACAGGCATTTATTTACACCACCAAAATATGGTTTAAAATGATAATATTAAGGTATAATGACCAAAGTTGCCTGGTTGCACATAATTACTAGCATTTTTTTCAAATTATCTAGTGTTAAACTATGCCCTCTGTCAGATAGAATATGCTTCAGTTGTGAAAAACTTCTTTCTACCCCAGCTGAGGTCACTTGTGCATACCCGAAACAAGCTACAGACTCTATATTCATGTCGATACCTTGTGCATTGCAACTACCTTTGAGAACTTTAGCTATGTTTTCTATTTGTTCAAGATCTTTGTTAGCTAAAATCACTCTCTCACATTTTCCTTGTATGTCTCTACCTACATCGCCAGGAACTTTATGAATATCGTCAGTTATTTTGTTGATAACCTGCAAGTTATTCTCTAATGTCTCGCCACGTTTCTCAAGGGAAGTGATAGCTTGTGGGAACTTTGCAAAATTGGAAGCAATAAACCCAAGATTGCGGTGGAGGGACATTTTCTGCAGGATTTCACTGACGATCCTGACTCAGCAGATTTTTCTTCTTCAAAGCGGTTGACGATTTATTTTATCTCTTGAAAATTTGCAGCATAGTAGAGTACAGCAGAGAGCCATGTTCCCGACCTTGTCAAAGCAGGCTGAGGAGGTAGCGGAATCTCGGGTGCCAATTCCTTGAACAACTGCACACGTGACGGTGCTTTGAGGAAGATTTTCTTGACATTGGAAGCTAGGCGATCGACATTTGGAAACAAGCTACGTATGTGCTTGGCAATTAAGTCCTTGAGCGGAGCATGTCAAATGCATGTCATCATAAAGTCCTTGAGCTGAGCATGTGAAATGCAATATTTTGGGGAATAAAACTTTAATTCACAAACAGAAGAACATTCTCGTTTTTTATACCTTCTGGCCAAAGTACAGCAAGTGAAGATATAAACAACGGAGCAATAGTTGAGCTGTTTGACTTCCCCAATACTTCCGATGTCAACAGATACTCCTTTGATGGTTGACCTGCCTCCAGTTTACCGATGACCACATTGGCAACATACGTCTCGTCTATTGAGTTCCATATTTTGTTGCGTGCAACTTTGTCTCTAATTTTCTGTACAACAATGTTGAAATTGGTGTCAACATCATTTTTCCATAATGATGACTCGCTTGGTATATGTTCCTCTGTGTATTTCTCTAAAAAACCTCTGCAAAGTTAATTTCCAATTTCCACAGCGGAATTCAGCATCAATGAATGCCTTGCACAGATCACTCGAAAAAACAGATTTGGGACTGGAGCCAGCAGTGAATGTAGTGAGGAGACAAGCTTGGGTATTTCGCTTGGGTAGTCTACACCCCAGCGGTATCAACATTGACTTCTCTAATTTTAGATAGCCCTTGTCTTCTCCCTCCTCCCCCTCCCACTTCCCAATTCTCCTTCTAGTCCTAATGTCTCTGCCTCTTCCTTTCTCCCCGCCCCTCCCCAAATCAGTCTGAGGAAGGTCTCGGCCCGACACGTCGCCTATTTCCTTCGCTCCGTAGATGCTGCCTGACCCGCTGAGTTTCTCCAGCATTTTTTGTCTACCTTCGATTTTTCCAGCAATCACGGTACTTTCTTAAATAGATGTTGGAGAAGACTGAACCAGCGGGCAGCGGCACGAACGAATGAACGACCGATGGTGGCGCC
This sequence comes from Okamejei kenojei, assembly GCA_035221665.1. Classification (NCBI taxonomy): domain Eukaryota; kingdom Metazoa; phylum Chordata; class Chondrichthyes; order Rajiformes; family Rajidae; genus Okamejei; species Okamejei kenojei. Next base: position 127,879,988 of record CM069134.1, on the reverse strand, counting down.
CTCGGTTTCGCCCCGGTGGTGGAAATTTTCTTGTAAGTTATACTACGTTAACACGTTAATAATAACATTAACATTAACGTGAGTAAATCGCACAACCTTTCAGCAAAACGGAAAAAAAAGGCTGATTTAGGCACTCGATCAGGAAAGAGGCGTTATCCTGGTGACATAATCAAAAAAGGCATTTATGGCATTTATGGCAAAATCCTGGCTCTAGTGATCATGGCTAATCATCCACAATCAGTAACCCGTGCCTGCCTTCTCCCCATATCCCTTGATTCCGCTAAGCCCTAGAGCTCTGTCTAACTCTCTTTTAAATTCATCCAGTAAATTGGCCCTCACTGCCTTCTGTGGCAGAGAATTCCACAAATTCACAACTCTCTACGTGAAAAGGTTTTTTCTCATCTCAGTTTTAAATGGCCACCCCTTTATTCTTAGACTGTGGCCCCTGGTTCTGGACTCCGTTAACATCTTATAGAAACTTACAAAATTCTTACAAAATTCTTAAGGGGTTGGACAGGCTAGATGCAGGAAGATTGTTCCCGATGTTGGGGAAGTCCAGGACAAGGGGTCACAGCTTAAGGATAAGGGGGAAATCCTTTAAGACCGAGATGAGAAAGACTTTTTTCACACAGAGAGTGGTGAGTCTCTGGAACTCTCTGCCACAGAGGGTAGTTGAGGCCAGTTCATTGGCTATATTTAAGAGTGAGTTGGATGTGGCCCTTGTGGCTAAGGGGATCAGAGGGTATGGAGAGAAGGCAGGTACGGGATACTGAGTTGGATGATCAGCCATGATCATATTGAATGGCGGTGCAGGCTCGAAGGGCTGAATGGCCTACTCCTGCACCTAATTTCTATGTTTCTATGTTTCTATTGGGAACATTTTTTCCTGCATCTAGCTTGTCCAGTCCTTGAATAATTTTATATGTTTCTATAAGATCCCCCCTCATCCTTCTAAACTCCAGTGAATACAAGCCCACTCTTTCCAATCTTTCCTCATATGACAGTCCCGCCATTCCCAGGAATTAACCTCGTGAACCTACGCTGCACTGCCTCAATAGCAAGGATGTCCTTCCTCAAATTAGGAGACCAAAACTGCACACAATACTCCAGATGTCATCTTACCAGGGCCTTGTACAACTGCAGAAGGACCTCTTTACTCCTAGACTCAAATCCTCTTGTTATGAAGGCCAACATTCCATTAGCTTTCTTCACTGCCTGCTGTACCTGTAAGCCAGCTTTCAGTGACCGGTGTAATAGGACGCCCAGGTCTCGCTGCACCTCCCCCTTACCTAACCTAACCCCATAGAGATAATAATCTGCCCCCTTGTTTTTGCCGCCAAAGTGGATAACCTCACATGGCATGCTGGCCTTCATAACAAGCCTTCTGTATCTGCTTGTTTACTTTCAGTGACTGGTGTACAAGGACACCCAGATCTCGTTACACTTCCCTTTTTCCTAATCTGGCACTATTGAGATAATAATCTGCCTCCTTGTTCTTGCCGCCAAAGTGGATAACCTCACATTTATCTATATTATACTGCATCTGCCACGCATCTGCCCACTCACTCAACCTGTCCAAGTCACCCTACAACCTCCAAACATCCTCTTCGCAGTTCACACTGCCACCCAGCTTTGTGTCATCTGCAAATTTCCTACTGTTACTTTTAATTCCATCATCTAAATCATTAATATATATTGTAAATAGTTGTGGCCCCAGCACCGAGCCTTGCGGCATTCCACTCTCCACAGCCTGTCATTCTGACAGGGACCTGTCTGCCAACCAATTCTCTATCCATGTCAATACCCTACCCCCAACTACCATGTGCTCTAATTTTGCCCACTAATCTCCTGTGTGGGACCTTATCAAAGGCTTTCTGAAAGTCCAGATACACCACATCCACTGGCCCTCCTTCATCCATTTTACTTCTCACATCCTCAAAAAATTCCAGAAGATTAGTCAAGCAGGATTTCCCCTCCATAAATCCATACTGACTTGGACCAATCATTTTACTGCTACCCAAATGCGCCTTCTTCTTCTTAACCTTCTTCCTCTTTAACCATCCGCAGTCGGGGCGATCGAAGCTCCCGCAGCCAGCGTTTAAGTTCCCGCGTCCGGGTGATTGCAGCTCCGGTGACGGAGCGATCGAACCTTCCGTCATCGGGGCAGTCGAGGCTCCTGCGGTTGGAGCTCTCAAAGTCGGTCCCTAACCAGGGACCGCGAGCTCCACGATGTTAAGGTCCGCAGGGTCCCACGGTTCAGCCCCACCTGCCTGCATTTGACCCATATCCCTATAAACCTGCCCTATCCATTGTACCTGCCATAAACACAAAATGCTTGAGTAACTCAGCTGGACAGGTCAGCATCTCCGAGAGAAGGAATGGGTGACGTTCCGGGTCGAGACCCTTCCTCCGACTGAGATTAAGGGGAAAGGGGAACGAGAGATATAGACGGGGATGTAGGGAGATATAGGACAACTGGATGAAAGATTTCCAAAAAATAACAATGATGAAGGAAAGAAGCCAAAGTTAGCTGTGTGCTAGGTGAGAACGGGAACTTGGTGTGACTTGGATGGTGGAGGGTTGGAGAGAAAGGGAATGCTGGGATTACTTCAAGTTAGAGAAATTAATATTCATACCACTGGGTTGTAAGCTGCCCAAGGGAAATATGAGATGCTGACCCTCCCATTGAGAACCTCGTGTCCTGATGCTGAGACAACAACCTTTCTCTCAACGTCAGCAAGACAAAGGAGACAGTGATGGACTTCGGGAAGTGAAGCGGTTCACATACCGCAGTTTGCATTGACAGCGCCGAAACTTCAAATTCCCTGGAGTCAATATCACCAACAACTTCTCCTGGACCACCCACATTGAAACAACGACCAAGAACGCACACCAACGCCTCTACTTCCTTAGAAGGCTTAGGAAGTTCGGCATGTCCCCTACAACTCTCACCAACTTCCACAGATGCGCCGCAGAAAGCATTTTATCGGGATGCATCACAGCTTGGTTTGGGAACAGCTCCATCCGAGACCCGCAAGAAATTGCAGCATATTGTGGACGCAGCCCAGACCCATCACACAATCCAACCCCCCCTTCCATTGACTCTATTTAGACCTCACGCTGCCTCGGCAAGGCCAGCAGCATAATCACGGACGAGTCGCACCCTGGCCATTCCCTCTTCTCCCCTCTCCCATCAGGCAAGAGGCACAGAAGTGTGAAGATGCACACCTCCAGATTTAGAGACAGTTTCTTCCCAGCTGTTATCAGGCAACTGAACCATCCTACCACAACCAGAGAGCGGTCCTGAACTACTATCTACCTCATTGGTGACCCTCGGACTATCATTGATTGGACTTTGCTGGCTTTACCTTGCATTAAAACGTTATTCTCTTTATCGTGTGAACTTGCACACTGTGAATGGCTCGATTGTAATCATGTATTGTCTTTCCGCTGATTGGTTGACTCGCAACAAAAGCTTTTCAATGTGACAATAAACTAAACTGAACTAATAGCCCTGTCCCACGGTACGAGTTCATTCCAAGAGCTCGCCTGAGTTTAAAAAATATCAAACTCGTGGTAAGCACGGAGAATGAACGTAGCGGGCAGGTCGGAGCTCGGGGACGTCTCTTAGCGGCTCGTAACGCTAACGGCAGGTACTCGGGAAGACTCGCTAACGGCAGGTAAGCACGGGAAGACTAGTGAAGATTTTTCAACATGTTGAAAAATGTCCACGAGAGCCCCGAGTACCGACGAGCGGCCATCACCGTAAATCTCCGAGTTCGAATCAGGGCAAACTTGGGAGAGCTCTTGGAATGAACTCGTACCGTGGGACAGGGGTTTAAGGGTCTTCAAATTGCTGACAAAATCACAGCAAGAGAATCCTGCACACTGCCATTATCTCGTCGGTACGTACATCGATCTGTCCCTTGCCCGTAATGTTGTTAAGATGTCGTCAAACTGGAAAAGGTGCAGAGAAGATTTATGAGGGTGTTGCCTGAACTTGAGGGCCTGAGCTATCGGGAGTGGTTGAGCAGGCTGAAACATTATTCCTTGGAGTACAGGAGGATGAGGGGTGATTCCATAGAGATGTACAAAACCGTGAGGGAGAATAGATCAGGTAGATGCATAATGTTTAAGAAAGAACTGCAGATGCTGGAAAAATCGAAGGTAGACAAAAATGCTGGAGAAACTCAGCGGGTGAGGCAGCATCTATGGAGCAGAAGAAGGGTCTCGACCTGAAACGTCACCTATTCCTTTGCTCCATAGATGCTGCCTCACACGCCGAGTTTCTCCAGCATTTTTGTATACCCAGGTAGATGCATAAAGTATTTTACCCAGAGTAGGGCAAGAACCAGAGGGCATATGTTTAAGGTGAGGAGGGAAAGATTTACTAGAAACCTGAGGGGCAACTTTTTAGGGTGGTGGGTGTATGGAATCTGCTGCCAGAAGAGGTAGTTGAGGCAGTGAGTATCGCAACATTTAAGAAACATTAAGAACAGGTACATGGATAGGACACGGTTAGAGGGATTTTGGGCAAACGCAGGCAGATGGGACTAGTGTAGCTGGCGCATGTTGGCCAGTAAGGGCAGGTTGGGCTGAAGGGCCTGCTTCCATGATGTATGACGGCACCCTGGACGGGCTGGGTTAGCACCCCAGTCTGTGTCTTTTGTGAGAAAGGCATCCAACAAAGCTACGGGAAGGCCTGATGAAACACAGTGGCCTAAAAATCCATCAGGTGAGAATGAAATGCTCGGAGAAGGAGAAAGAGGCAGCGCACGGGCCTTGAACCTGGTGAGATGCTGGAGGGGCCCGGCCAGGACTCACCCCACAGGGCCCAGTCCCCTCCACGCACCAGAATCTCCCAACCCCTGCAGAGTGGTTACTAAGATGGCTGGCCTGTGGGCGGTTGCTGCTGGGACGCAGGTCGGGGCCTGGTCAACCCCGGCGGGGTCGCCTGGGCGAGGGTGTCGGATGTTGTGCGACCCGAAACACCCGACGACCCCAGGTCACATCACTGAGGATGAGTCCCAGCGCATCGAGAAGATGTATATTTTTCACGCTATGAGTTTATAACTCCATGTACTAGATTGGAACCAGTAGCAGGAGGAAAGAAGGATCTTAGTCTTTTACCTACAAGCAGGGGTCAAGGAAAGAGCGTTCACGTCGCGGCCCTGTTTCCACCAATCTTTCCACCACCACAAACAAGCAGCGCAAGAAGCGACAAGACAGACACCATTGTACGCAGATGCCGAGAAGAGGCAGTCCAGCTCTGGCTGAACAACTTCTAATCTTGTGTGTGAGCAGAAGAAGACCTACAAGCAATGATTATGTTCCTGTGAATTAATTTAGTTAAGTTTAGAGATACAGCGTGGAAATAGGCCCTTCGGCCCACCGAGTCCGCGCTGACTAGTGATCCTTGCACACTAATACTATCCCACACGCACTAGATGCAATTTACAATTTACCTAAAAAACCAGCACATCTTAGGAAAGTGGGGGGGAAACCGGAGCACCTACAGAAAACCCACGCAGGTCATGCAGGAGAAGGATCAAACTCCGTACAGACAGCACCCGTAGTCAGGATCGAACCCGGGTCCCTGGCGCTGTGAGGCAGCTACTCAACCGCTGCGCCGCCGTGCCGTTAGGAAAGGGATCAGCAATTGATAATTTTTAATGAATCACATTCTATTCAGCTTTGACAGTCCGGAGGCGCCTTCCAGAGGGAAGTGATTCAAAGAGTTTGTGGCCAGGGTGAGAGGGGTCAGAGACGATCTTGCCCGCTCGCTTCCTGGCCCTTGCAGTGTACGGTTCATCAATGGAGGGAAGGTTGCAGCCAATAACCTTCTCTGCTGATCGGACGATTCGCTGCAGCCTCCAGGTGTCGTGCTTGGTGGCTGAGCCAAACCAGAGCATGATGGAGAAGGTGAGGACAGACTCTACGATGGCCGTGTAGAATTGGACCATCATTGCCTGTGGCAGATTGTGCTTCCTCAGCTGCCGCAGGAAGTACATCCTCTGTTGTGCCTTTTTGACTGTGGAGTCGATGGTAGCCGATGATCGAACCTGGGTCTCTGGCGCTGTCGGGCAGTAAATCTACCACTGCGCCACCATTGACGGATAGGGCAGTGGACGGTGGAACTATTTTTAATTGCATTCACAGCGGTTCAGACATCCTATCCAAAAATAAATTTACGTCATATCTCATAGGCTCATAAGTGATGGGAGAAGAATGACACCATTCGGCCCATCTAGTCTACTCCGCCATTCAATCACGGCTGATCTATCTTTCCCTCTCAACCCCATTCTCCTGCCTTCTCCCCATAACCTCTGACACCCGTACTAATCAAGAATCTATCTATCTCTGCCTTAAAAATATCCACTGACTTGGCCTCCACAGCCTTCTGTGGCAAAGAATTCCACAGATTCACCACCCTCTGACTAAAGAAATTCCTCCTCATCTCCTTCCTAAAGGAACATCCTTTAATTCTGATACTATGACCTGAGGCTATAGCTTTTAAATCCTGTAAACCTTATATTTTATCATCAGTCTGAAGAAGGGCCTCGACCCGAAACGTCGCCTATTTCCTTCGCTCCATAGATGCTGCCTCACCCGCTGAGTTTCTCCAGCATTTTTGTCTACCTTTTATCTTTTCACAAGTAAATTTCAACACAATTTGTATTGAAGTCTTCTCACAATGCTATTGTTTGAGACTGTGCAGTGCACAAAAATGTTATTATTCGAAAGGCATTTGATATTTAATTAGTTAATGAAATAAACCCTCCCATAATGACAGAATCACACAGCATTGAAGTAATCCATTTGGTCTATTGGGAGTGGTGTTAGTTTATTAATGTCACATAGACAATAGGTGCAGGAAGATGCCATTTGGTCCTTCGAGCCAGCACCGCCATTCATTGTGATCATCCACAATCAGTAACCCGTGCCTGCCTTCTGCCCATATCCCTTGATTCCGCTAGCCCCTAGAGCTCTCCTTCTCCGCGGATTGTTGGAGACACCCATGGTCAGCCATGACCGAAGGGGGTTTAAGAAAGAGTTCTATCTAACTCTCTTTTAAATTCATCCAGTGAATTGGCCTCTACTGCCTTCTGTGGCAGAGAATTCCACAAATTCACAACTCTCTGGGTGAAATAGTTTTTTTCTCATCTCAGTTTTAAATGGGCTCCCCTTTATTCTTAAACTGTGGCCCCAGGTTCTGGACTCCCCCAACATTGGGAACATTTTTTTCTGTATCTAGCTTGTCCAGTCCTTTTATAATTTTATATGTATCGACATGCACCGAGATAGTCAAAAACTGTTTGGCATGCCATCCGGCAAGATCTAACTATACTTGAATACAGTAACACTGTACATGAGTGGGTGGCACAGGGGTAGAGTTGCTGCCTTAGAGAGCCAAGGACCAGCGTCACACCTTAAAGGGCCTGTCCCACTTACCCAACATTTTTCGGCGACCGCCGGCACCCATCGTAGGTAGCCGACAATTTTCAACACGTTGAAAATCCAGCGGCGACCAGAAAGACGCTACGACTCTTTGCTTGACTGGGAGACGACTCACGACCCTACAGGCGACATGTCTCGGGGTGACGTCTGCATGGTCGTGAGTAGTCGCCCAAAGGGTCGTACCTTGTTCTGGTCGCCGCTGGATTTTCAATATGTTGAAAAAGGTTCGGCGACCTGTTACGACCTATGACGGGTACCGGCAGTCGCCGAAAAAGTCGCGTAAGTGGGACGGGCCCTTAAGTGTGTCAACAGCATTGAATTCTTAGGTTTATCCTCTAATCAGTTTCAGTGGCATACTTTCTTTTCTCCTGTATCATCCAGATTCACTGTGGACAGACCCTGGGAATGTGCGGCTGATGAGATTCCTTGCATTGAAACGTGCCAGGGTAGAGCTGCCCTGTAGTGCAAGGGACCCGGGTTCGATCCCGACTACGGGTGCTTGTCTGTACGGAGTTTGTACGTTCTCTCCCCGTGACCTGCGTGGGGTTTTCTCCGAGATCTTCGGTTTCCTCCCACACTCCAAAGGCGTGCAGGTATGTAGGTTAATTGGCTGGGAATAAATGCAAATTGTCCCTAGTGTGTGTAGGATAGTGCAAGTGTGCGGGGATCGCTGGTCGGTGAAGACCCGGTAGGGCGAAGGGCCTTTTCCCACGCTCTAACTCGAAACTAAAAATGAAAGTAGGTGGAGTCTATATCAGAGATCCACTGTGGATTCAAGTCACCACATTTTGTCACAGCATAGATGTCTGTGTGATCACTTTGGCTGAAGATAAAGCAAAATGCTGGAGTAACTCAGCGGGGCAGGTAGCATCTCTAGAGAGAAGGAAGAGGTGGCGTTTTGGGTCAATAGACAATAGACAATAGACAATAGGTGCAGGAGTAGACCATTCGAGCCAGCACCGCCATTCAATGTGATCGTGGCTGATCATCCCCAATCAGTACCCCGTTCCTGCCTTCTCCCCATAATCCCCCGACTCCTCTATTTTTAAGAGCCCTATCTAGCTCTTCGAGACAGCGCAACTAGTCGGAGAACTAGGATGGGGAGAGATGGAGAGAGGTGGAAAACAAGGGTTACTTGAAGTTAGAGGAGTTGACCGCACTTTGGCTGTTCAAATCTTGAGTTTAGTTTGGAGATACAACATTGAAAAAGACCCTTCGGCCCACCGGGTCCATGCCGACCTTCGAACACCCGTTGCATGCTTCATAATTCACGCTTCATGGATTCAAATATCTTGAACATTGTTGTAATTATTGATGATTGAGCTGTTCAAGTAATGTTAAGTTGTGCATGGGAACGGGAATATACGGGCGTGATCTTCGTTTTAAAGTTTATTTTATTTTTAGAGATACAGCGTGGAAACAGGTAACTCGGCCCTCCGAGTTCGTGCTGACCAGTGATCACCATTTACATTAGCTATAAAACTATCATTTTAGTTTTGTTTGGAGATACAATATTGAATAAGACCCTTCGGCCCACCGAGTCCATGCCGACCTTCGATCGCCCGTTCACACTAATTCACGATATCCCATTTTCTCATCCACTCCCCACACGTTTTTAGGTTATTTGGGTTTTTTAGGTTTAGATGCAGAATGGAAAGAGTCCCTTCAGGACATTGAGTCCGAGCTGACCAGCGATTATCCTGTACACTATCCTACACACACTAGGGACAATTTACAAATTTTGTACCTACTAATTAATTTACAAACCTGTACGTCTTTGGAGTGTGGGAGGAAACCGTAGCACCCGGAGGAAACCCATGCGGTCACAGGGGGAACGTGCAAACTCCTGAAAGACAGCACCCGCAGTCGGTATCGAGCACGGGTCTCTGGCGCTGTAAGGCAGCAGCTCTACCTGCCGCCCAGGATGTTACAGGGGCCCAATTAACCTCCCAACAGTCCCAACACATGTGGGGGGTAACCCGGGGGAGAGGTCACAGGGGGAACGTGCGAACTCCACACGGACGGCACCCGAGGTCAGGATCGAACCCGGGTCTCTGGCGCCGTGAGGAGGCAGCAGCCCCACCAGCTACGAAATCAACGGTGCAAGAAACCGCTGGAGTACAACATTGCACAATGCGAAAGAGTGCAAATATGAACATGGAATATGGAATCGTTTAACGCAGTTGTAATCTACATGTGTAAACTGCCTAGAGTAAGGAGATTATTGAGCCCACTATAATGTCATGCAGTTTAAATTGCAATCTGGCAATTGTCCATCTGTTGAGGCCTACATTGAAAGTTACAAAACTTACATAAAGGTATAAAAGCTGCTAAATATATTTAATATGTTCCAGACTTCAAAACACTTCTGTTTGCTATTAAAAAATCCTGTTTGGATTGAAAATCAAGACTTCAAAAATGAAGAGAATCAAATCAGGATATTTGTCCCTCATCTCTCTCTGCCACGATCAGATCTCTGCAGAAATAAGCACAAAATATTATTGGCTTTCCTTTGATAAGAAGACTCTCATGTTATTTTCTTTTCTTCTGTTAAAGCTGATAATGAAGTTTAATAACTTCTATTGCAGATTAATAACAGATTTATCAAAGAACATTTGGCAAGTTGTAGCTTGCGTGGGATTGGCCCGAACGACACAAACTTCCTCACTCATTGTTTTCCTGGGAGCCGTCAGTTTGCCAGCGTTGCCTAAAGACAGAAAAAGTGCCCGAGGGCTGAGTGTCATGGAGACTTACAGTGTGGAAACAGGCCCCTCGGCCCAACTTGCCCACGCGGGTCAACAAGCTCCTTCAATCCGTCAAAACCTACATGATCTCCCCGGTTGCTAAACACTTTAACTCCCCCTCTCATTCCCATGCTGACCTTTCTGTCCTGGGCCTCCTCCACTGTCAGAGTGAGGCCCAGCGCAAATTGGAGGAGCAGCACCTCATATTTCGCTTGGGCAGCTTACACCCCCAGCGGTAAGAATGTTGACTTCTCTAACTTCAAGTAACCCTTGCTTTCCCTCTCTCTCTCCATCCCCTCCAAATGGAGGATGAATTTGGCCACAGAAGGCAGTGGAGGCCAATTCACAAGATATTTTTCAAGAGAGAATTAGATATAGCTCTTAGGGCTAACAGAATCAAGGGATATGGGAAAAAAAGCAGGAAGGGTTATTGATTTTGGGTGATCAGCCATGATCATATTGAATGGTGGTGTTGGCTCGAAGGGCCGAATGTCCTACTCCTGCACCTATTTTCTATGTTTCTTAGAAACTGTTCCTGAATCTGAACGTTACTGTTTTCAGGCTCCTGTAGAACAATAAGTCCCATTAGTTGTAAGTGCAGGGTTCTTGACCTTTCCATGTAGGCCCGTTGTCCTGGCAACGATGCTGGGCCGGCCTAGTGTCCTCCACAGCTGCTCCACCTCTGTAGGCCGTGTGCGGTCCACGCGCTCGTTCTTTTGTAGCGCCGCCCGGTCCAGCCAATAGACAATAGGTGCAGGAGTAGGCCATTCGGCCCTTCGAGCCAGGAAGCAGGAAGAGGTATTGATTTTTAGATGATCAGTCAGATCGTATTGAATGGCGGTGCTGGCTCGAAGGGCTGAATGGCCTACTCCTGCACCTATTTTCTATGTTTCTAGTGTTGATTGAAGAATGGTCTCGACCCGAAACGTCGCCTATCTCCTTCGCTCCTTAGATGCTGCTGCACCTGCTGAGTTTCTCCAGCCTTTTGTGTACCTTCTATGTTTCTCCCCCATCCTAGTTCTCAGGCCAGTCTGACAGTCCTCTTGCTTAAATTGTTATCTTTGCGTGCACCGTTGTCACCTTCCCCTCACTAACAATGAACTAGTCCACATTTTCCTTGACCTTCGTCCCCTTTGATCTCTCGTTTTCACACCTTACCTTTCCATATTTCTGCATCTACCTCTCCCCCCCGACTCTCAGCCTGAAGAAGGGTCTCGACCCAAAACATCACCCATTCCTTCTCTCCAGAAATGCTGCCTGTCCCGCTGAGTTCCTCCAGCGTTTTGTGCCCATCTGCAGTAGTCCCACCTGCCTGCGTTTGACCCAGTGGAAGACAGTTTCTTCCCAGCTGTTGTCAGGCAGCACAACCATCCTACCGCAACCAGAGAGCAGACCCGAACTACTAATTATCTCACTGGTGACCCGCGGGCTATATTTGATCGGACTTTACTGGCTTTACCTTGCACTGAACTATATTCTCCTATCACGTATTGTCTTTCCGCTGAGTGGATAGCACGCAACAAAAATCTTTTCACTGACAATAAACAAAACTGAGCCGAGGGTCGTCAAATTGCGGACAAATTCACAGCAATACTCACAACGGTGGCGCAGCGGTAGAGTTGCTGCCTTACAGCGAATGCAGCGCCGGAGACCCGGGTTCCATCCCGACTACGGGCGCTGTCTGTACGGAGTTTGTACATTCTCCCCGTGACCTGCGTGGGTTTTCCCCGAGATCTTCGGTTTCTTCCCACACTCCAAAGACGTACAGGTTTGTAGGTTAATTGGCTTGGTAAATGTGAAAATTGTCCGTAGTGGGTGTAGGATAGTGTTAATGTGCGGGGATCGCTGGTCGGCAAGGTCTCGGTTGACCGAAATGGCCTGTTTCCGTGCTATATCTCTGAACTAAAAAAAAACGAGACTAACATTTTTATTAAAGAAAATCCTGCCAATCCTGATATCCCTCTAAACCTGTCCTATCCATGTACCAGTCTAACTGTTTCTTAAACGTTGCGATAGTCCCAGCCTCAACTACCTCCTCCAGTTCAAAAACATCCACCACCCTTTGTGTGAATAAATGACCCCTATAAAAGTTTTTCTCTTCACCTTAAACCTCTGTTCTCTGGCTCTCGATTCCCCCACTCTGGGTAAGAGAGTCTTGAAGTGGCTCTGATGACAGGAAGCTGCCGGAATATTCTCGCCACATACAAAAATTATTACCATTCTAGTGATTTATCTCAAACTAATTTTGTGGTGCTCATTTTCTCCATCATAGATTCACCATCATTTTCTCCACACAGACCTGAACAGCACAGGGACAGGCTCTTGCCCACAAGGTCCATACCAAATGCAACGTCAGGGCCAGTACTCAAAGGATTTTAGAAGGATGAGTGGGGATCTCATTGAAACCCGGTAGACAGTGAAAGGCATGGGTAGAGTGGGACGTGGTAGGGATGATTCCAGTAATGGGAAAGTATAGAGCCAGGTGGCACAGACTCCGAGTAAAAGGACGTAACCTTGGAATGGAGATGAGGAAGAATATCAAATAGACAAAGTGCTGGATCTTTGGAATTCATTCAAGGAACTGCAGATGTTAGTTTACTAACAAATACACAGAGTGCCAGAGTAACTCAATGGGTCAGGCAGCATCCCTGGAGCACATGGATAGGCAATGTCCCCTACCCTTGTTCGCCTGAGATGCTGCCTGATATGCTGATTTACTCCAGCCCTCTGAGACTTTTCCTAGAAGCAAGTTAATGTCCTCCGTGTACACATGATCAAACATCCCTCCTCCCCTGCAGATCCGTGAACCTATCTACAAACCTCTAAAGGGGCTGTCCCACTTGGGTGACCTAATCCGCGAGTTCTAGCGAGTTTGCCCTCCACTCAGACTCGCAGCATGGTCGACACGAGGTGGTAGGAGGTCTTCGTAACTCTCCTTCATGCTTGAGAGTGGTCTCCGCGTACTCAAGGCCTCAGCTACTCGCGGCGTTTTTTTCAATATGTTAAAAAATGCCCGCGAGTAAAAAAAGGTCGCCATGGAAAAAATCGATACTTTTTTTTACTCGTAGGTTTAGTCGTGGTAGGTCGTAGTAGGTCGGCACGTTAGTCGTAGGTAATCGAGGGTGGTCGAAGGTAGTCATAGATAGTCTTCATCATAGTCAAAGGGAGGTCGAAGGGAGGTCGGAGGAGGTCGTCTTCACTCTCCACTATTCGGTGTCCGATTTTCCCGAAGTTAGTCGTAGCTAGTCGAAGCTGGTCTTCAACATAGTCGAAGGAGGTTGAAGGAGGTCTTCAACATGTCATTTTTTCAAACTCTTCTAAACACGCCAATTAGGTCGCCCAAGTGGGACAGCCCGTTTAAACACCGCCATCACATATGCCTCCAGTCTTCGGTGAGGTAGATAGTAGCTCAGGACCACTCTCTAGTCGGTGATAGGATGGTTCAGTTGCCTGAATAACAGCTGGGAAGAAACTGTCCCTGAATCTGGAGGTGTTTGTTTACACACTTCTGTACCTCTTGCCTGATGGGAGAGGGGAGAAGAGGGAGTGAGACTGGTCTTTGATTAAGTTGCTGGCCTTGCCGAGGCAGCGTGAGGTGTAGATGGGGTCAATGGAAGGGAGGTCAGCTTGCGTGATGGTCTGGGCTGCGTCCACATTTCTCTGCAATTTCTTGAGGCCTTGGGTGGAGCTGTTCCCAAACCGTGCTGTGATTTGTAAAGTTGGTTTAGAGATGCGGCATTGAAAGAGGCCCTTCGGCCCACCGAGTTCACTGGAGGTCATAGCCTCAGAATTAAAGGACGTTCTTTTAGGAAGGAGATGAGGAGAAATTTCTTTAGTCAGAGAGTGGTGAACCTGTGAATTCTTTGCCACAGAAGGCTGTGGAGGCCAAGTCAGTGGATATTTTTAAGTCAGAGATAGATAGATTCTTGATTAGTACGGGTGTCAGAGGTTATGGGGAGAAGGCAGGAGAATAGGGGTTGGGAGGGACAGATAGATCAACCATGAATGAATGGCGGAGGAGACTTGATGGGCCGAATGGCCTAATTTCTACTTCTATCACTGATGTTCTTATGACATTATGGACCAAGAGACAAAGGAGGAGGTGGTGCTGGAAGACCATGTAGATATGGATGTACATGTGTGTACAGGTAAATTGGCGATCGATGAGCCTGCATGGGTTGAGAACGTGGGTGGGGTTCAAGGTGTTTGATTGAGTCGATATCAAGGGTCAAGGGTCGTGTTTTATTGCCATGCGTCCCAGAACAGAGCAATCAATTTCTTACTTGCAGCAGAACAAGAGATTTGTCAACATAGAAAGTTCACCGGTTCGTGTGATAGGAGCAGAATAAGGCCATTCGGCCCATCACGTCTACTTTGCCATACAATCATGGCTGATCTATCTCTTCCTCCTAACCCCCATTCTCCTGCCTTCTGCCCGTAACCCTTGACACCCGCGCTAATCAAGAATCTATCAATCTCCACCTTTGAAAATATCCATTGACTTGGCCTCCGCAGCCTTCTGTGGCAGTGAATTGCACAGATTCACCACCTGAGTAAAGAAATTCCTCCTCATCTCCATCCTGGACTCTCCCCACTGGTAGCAACATCCTCTCCACATCCACTCTATCCTGGCCTTTCACTCTTCATTATGTTTCAATTAGTGCCCCCTTCATCCTTCTAAAATCTAGCGAGTAGAGGCCCAGTGCCATGAAGCGCTCATCATATGTTAACTCAATCATTCCTGGACTCTGTATACTATATATTTTATATATATATATATGAAGTAACGGAACAATAATACCACAGACAAAACCAATGCTCCCAAGTCTATGTAGTTTGGAGCTTATTTGTAGTGCCTAATAGCCTGATGGCTTCAGGGAAGGGCTTATATTCTCTGGAATTTAGAAGGGTGAGAGGGGATCTTATTGAAACATAAAATTCTGTAGGGATTGGACAGGCTAGGTGCAGGAAAAATGTTCCCAATGTTGGGGGAGTCCAGAACCGGGGGTCACAGTTTAAGAATGAGGGGTAGGCCATTTAGGACTGAGATCTTCGTCTTGTCGAGTCCACACACAAGATTAGAAGTTGTTCAGCCAGAGATGAAGGCCCGTTGTCCTGGCAACGATGCTGAGCCGGCCTAGTGTCCCCCGCCGCTGCTCCACCTCTGTAAGTTGCGTGCGGTCCACGCGCTCATCCTTTTAAGCCAGCACTGCCATTCAATATGATCATGGCTGATCATCCACAATCAGTACCCCGTTCCTGCCTTCTCCCCATATCCCCTGACTCTGCTATCTTTAAGATCACTATCTAGCTCTCTCTTGAAAGTATCCAGAGAACGGGCCTCCACCGCCCTCTGAGGCAGAGAATTCCACAGACTCACAACTCTCTGGGTGAAAAAGTGTTTCCTCATCTCCGTTGTAAATGGCTTACCCCTTATTCTTAAACTGTGTGGCCCCTGGTTCTGGACTCCCCCAACATCGAGAACATGTTTCCTGCCTCTAACGCGTCCAAACCCTTAAAAATCTTTTATGTTTCAATGAGATTCCCTCTCATCCTTCTAAATTCCAGAGTATACAAGCCCAGCCGCTCCATTCTCTCAGCATATGAGCCAATCACCGCTCTAGCTATCATTACTCCCAGCGCGTACTGTGGGCCTCGAGCGGACAAGGGATTTCATTGCGCCCTGCTGTACACGACAGTAAACTAACCTGCTCTGCACCTGACACCAGAAAAGGCTGAGAGAGTTCATGAAACAAAGGCAGGTAATGGGGGACGCGGGGATAGAACACAATAAAAATTAATAATGATAAACTAGGCGGCTTCGTCACAGTTAAATGCACACAGATTCTGATCACGTTAGATTGCGTCGACCAACACCTGTAAATTTTGACTCTGCATCCCGCAAACAGGCATGGCTGCCATTTGTAATGTCCATGTATCATTTAGGTATCGGGGACCCTATGTTAAATCACCGTGCGTTTCAAAAGTAAAGGTTTGATGAAGAGTTTATTGGAATGATAAAAATCGAAATGTTTGTATTCCACACGTAGGCTGCGTGCATGAATACTCCCGACAAACGCCAGCGACCATAGTCAAAAAGACGTTTTCCCTAATGAATTGCTGCAAAGGGCAAAATCCTAATTGTATCATTCCTGATCGTTATTTATTAAGCCTTTGTGCGGCTGCAAGTGGGATTCTGGTTGTGACATTCGGGGAAATAAAACGACTCTTTGTAGTAATCGGCAAGATAAGATCAGTTAGACATGTAAATGGGTTTGACGAGAAGGCATTTCTCCTGACCACATGGGGGCACTCTTTAGAATTATTGTAAGGTTTTCCTGTTGCAAATATTTAAAAACAAATACTTTACGATGGTGCGGTGTTTAGTTTCTAAACTTACGCAGAAGACTAGCAAATATTATTAAGGTGTATTTAGACTTTAGATTTCTGAGATGCAGGCCCTTCGGCCCACACAGTCCGCGCCGACCGGTGATCACCCCGTACACTAGCCGACAGGCACTGGGGACAAATTACCTATGTAACGCCAATTAACCTACAAACCTGTACGTCTTTGGAGTGTGGGAGGAAACCGGAGCACCCGGGGAAAGCCCACGCAGGTCACGGGGAGAACGTACAAACTCCGTACAGACAGCACCCGTAGTCTGTGGAATTCTCTGCCTCAGAGGGCGGTGGAGGCCGGTTCCCTGGATGCTTTCAAGAGAGAGCTAGATAGGGCTCTTAAAGATAGCGGAGTCAGGGGATATGGGGAGAAGGCAGGAACGGGGTACTGATTGTGGATGATCAGCCATGATCACATTGAATGGCGGTGCTGGCTCGAAGGGCCGAATGGCCTACTCCTGCACCTATTGTCTATTGTCTACTGTAGTCGGGATCGAACCCGGGTCTCCGGCGCTGTGAGGCAGCAACTCTACCGCTGCGCCACCGTGCCGCGCCTAAATATCAATTGTAGAAAATGATAATAGACCCACTGTCAACCATACGACATTCAAAATTATAAATAATTTTCATTTTGTTCAGAGATGCTGCCTGACCCGTTGAGTTACTCCAGCTTTCAGTGTGAACCAGCATCCTTTGTTCCTTATTACAGATGATACCAAGTAAGACTGGTCTCATTTGCCTACATGTGATCCATGTCCCACTATTCCTTGCGTTTCCTTGTGCCAATCTAAAATCCTCTTATACGCCACTAACGCATCTAAATGCTTTAATTAATTTTCCAAAGACAGTAATGTTGAGTATTAGAACTTCAAACGTGGAACAATGCGGCGCCCTTCAGCTCACTATGTCCATGCTGAGTATGATGCCAGGTTCAACTCCTCTGCCTTTGTGTGAGAGGGGTAAATAGATCAGCCATGGCGGGGTAGGCTCGATGGGCCGAATGGCCTAATTCTGCTCCTATGTCTTATGGTCTTATAGAACATGCCCTTCAGCTTACAATGTCAATGGACAAAACAATAGACAACAGGTGCAGGAGTAGGCCATCCGGCCCTTCGAGCCAGCACCGCCATTCACTGTGATCATGGCTGATCATCCCCAATCAGTACCCCGTTCCTGCCTTCTCCCCATATCCCCTGACTCCACCATCTTTAAGAGCTCTATCTAGAGAATTCCACAGACTCACAACTCAGTGTGTGAAAACGTTTTTCCTCGTCTCTGTTCTAAATGGCCTATCCCTTATTCTTCAACTATGACCCTTGGACTCCCCCAACATCAGGAACGTTTCCTGCCTCTGGCGTGTCCAAACCCTTAACAATCTTATATGTTTCAATAAGATCCCCTCTCATCCTAAATTCCAGAGTATACGAGCCCAGACGCTCCAATCTATCAACATATGACAGTCCCGCCATCCCGGGAATTAGACAATAGACAATAGACTATAGGTGCAGGAGCAGGCCATTTGGCCCTTCGAGCCAGCACCACCATTCAATGTGATCATGGCTGTTCATCCACAATCAGTATCCCGTTCCTGCCTTCTCCCCATATCCCCTGACTCCGCTATTTTTAAGAGTCCTATCTAGCTCTCTCTTGAAAGCATCCAGAGAACCGGCCTCCACCGCCCTCTGAGCCAGAGATTAACTTTGTGAACCTGTGCTGCACTCACTCATGTCCATGCTGATCATGATACTAAGTTAAACTATTCTCATCTGACTGCACGTGATCCATATCCCTCCACTCCCTGCATATCCATGTGCCTGCCCAAAAGCAACTTCACAAGTTCACAAGTTATAGGAGCAGAGTTAGGCCATTCGGCCCATCGAGTCCACTCCGCCGTTCAATCACGGCTGATCTCAGCCTCCTAATCCCATTTTCCTGCCTTCTCCCCATAACCCTTGACACCCGTTCTAATCAAGAATTTGTCTAAATCTGCCCTTAAAAATATCCACTGACTTGGGCTCCACAGCCCTCTGTGGCAATGAGTTCCACAGATTAACTACCCTCTGACTAAAGAAGTTCCCCCACACCTCCATACTAAAAGAGCGGCCTTTATTCCTGAGGCTGTGACCTCTGGTCCTAGACTCTCCCACCAGTGGCACCTCTTCATTGTCACTCCCAACTCTTACGTAAACGCCACTATCATATCTGCCTCCACCCCCACCCCTGGCAGCGCGTTCCAGGCACCCACTACCCTTTGTGTGAACAACTTGCTCCTCAGGTTCCTATTAAACCTTTCCTTTCTCACCTTAAACCTATGTGCTCTGGTCCTCGATTCACCTACTCTGGGCAAGGGACTCTGGTGTTTTCCTGATATGGGGAGAAGGCAGGAACGGGGTACTGATTGTGGATGATCAGCCATGATCACATTGAATGGCGGTGCTGGCTCGAAGGGCCGAATGGCCTACTCCTGCACCTGTTGTCTATTGTCTATTGTCTATCTATTCCTCTCATGATTTTGTACACCTGTATAAGATCACCCTTCATCCTCCTGCGCTCCAAGGAATAGAGTCCCAGCCTACTCAACCTCTCCCACTAACACAGACCCTCTAGTCCTGGCTACATCCTCGTAAATCTTGTCTGAAAACTCCCTTTCCAGCATGACAATATCTTTCCTATTACACGGTGCCCAGAACTGAACACAATACTCTAAATGTGGCCTCACCTACGTCTTATACAACTGCAACATGACCTCCCAACTTCTATACTCAATACTCTGACTGATGGTCGATGTGCCAAAAGCCTTTTTGTCCACCTTATCTACCTGCGACTCGACCTTCAAGGAACCAAGCACCTGTACTCCCAGATCCCTCTGCTCTGACTGATGAAGGCCAGTGTGCCAAAAGCCTTTTTGACCACTTCTATCGACCTGTGATGCCACTTCCAAGCAAAAAGCCCCCCAGAGATGCTGCCAGACTCGTTGAGTTAGTCAGCGGGCGAGGCAGCATCTATGGAGCGAAGGAGTAGGTGATGTTTTGGGTCGAGACTCTTCTTCAGACTGAAGAAGGGTCTCGGCCCGAAATGCTGAGGTTTTCCAGTATTTTTATCTACCTTCGATTTTTCCAGCATCTGCAGCTCTTTCTTAAACGTTGAGTTAGTCCAGATCTTTGTGTCCTTTTGTTTAAAAACGTTCTCAGTCACTCCAATCATGTCAGTAGCCTTTGTGCAGCTGATATTAGACCTGAAGTCTAGAGTTATTTCTTTATCTCTCAGCCTTCCTCCTTAGGGGATGACATTTGCCGTTTATGGAAAATAATGAGTTATTGCCTGAAATCTCCTGACCTATATAATTTCCTTGTGTGAAAGTTATCACATTTCCCCATTTCCCCCATTATTTTCCCCTCTGCCATTTCCTTTTTGCTGATTACTCTGTCACTCAGGTGCATGGTTCCTTGAAGGTCGAGTCGCAGGTACATCAGGCGGTCAAAAAGGCATTTGGCACATTGGCCTTCATCAGTCAGAGTACTGAGGATAGAAGTTGGGAGGTCATGTTGCAGTTGTATAAGATGATGGGGAGACCGCATTTCGAATATTGTGTTCAGTTCTGGGCACCACGTTATAGGAAAGATATTGTCAAGCTTGAAAGGGTTCAGAAAAGATTTACGAGGATGTTGCCCGGACTAGAGAGTGTGAGCTATAGAGAGAGGTTGAGTAGGCTTGGTATCTATTCCTTGGAGCACAGGAGGATGAGGGGAGATCTTATGGTATACAAAATCATGAGAGGATTCGAGTAGATGCATAGAGTCCTTTGCCTAGAGTAGGGGAATCGAGGACCAGAGGACATAGGTTCAAGGTGAAGGGGAAAAGATTTAATAGGAATCCGAGGGGTACCTTTTTCACACAAAGGGTGGTGGGAGCTGCCAGAGGAGGTAGTTGAGGCTGGGACTATCCGATCATTTAAGAAACAATTAGACAGGTACATGGATGGGACAGGTTTGGAGGGATATTGACCAAGCACAGGCAGGTGGGACTAGTGTAGCTGGGACATTGTTGGCCGGTGTGGGCAAGTTGGACCGAAGGGCCTGTTTCCACACTGTACCACCCTATGACTCTGTGACCCACAGCTGCCTCTAATGGCTCCAAAGAAATGTTTATACCAAAGATGGGCACAAAATGCTGGAGTAACTCAGCGGGTCAAGCGGCATCTCTGGAGCAAAAGGATGGGTGACGTTTCGGGTCGGGACCTTTCTTCAGTGGGTGGGGGCCCTTGATTGGTCCAGGTCTTTTCTCGCCCCCCCCCACCTCCGTACAGTCAGTCTAAAGAAGGATCCCATTTTGGAAATGTCACCTATTCCTTTTTCTCCAGAGATGCTGCCTGACCCGTTGAGCTACTCCAGCACTTTGGGTCTACCTTCCACCTGCGCGGGTTTGTACGTTAATTGTCTTCTGTAAATCCTCGTTCATGTGTTGGACGCGAAAGTGGGATGACATAAATCTAGCAGATGTGGATGCCTTAGACCCTGGATGTGGAGAGGATGTTTCCCCTGGTGGGAGAGTCTAGGACTAGAGGTCACAGCCTCACAATTAAAGGACATTCTTTCAGGGAGGAGATGAGGAGAAATGTCTTGGGTGGCGAATCTTTGGAATTCTTTGCCACAGAAGGCTGTGGATGCCAAATCTGTGGATATTTTTAAGGCAGAGATAGATAGATTCTTGATTAGTACGGGTGTCAGGGGCTATGGGGAGAAGGCAGGAGAATGGGGTTAGGCGGGAGAGATACATCAGCCATGATTAAGTGGTGGAGTTGACTTGATGGGCCGAATGGCTTAATTCTTTCCTATCACTTTTGACCTTATGAACGTATGACAATAGACAATAGACAATAGACAATAGGTGCAGGAGTAGGCCACTCGGCCCTTCGAGCCAGCACCGCCATTCAATGTGATCATGGCTGATCATCCCCAACCAGTACCCCGTTCCTGCCTTCTCCCCATATCCCCTGACTCTGCTATTTTTAAGAGCTCTATCTAGCTCTCTCTTGAAAGCATCCAGAGAACCGGCCTCCACCGCCCTCTGAGGCAGAGAATTCCACAGACTCACCACTTTCTGTGAGAAAAAGTGTTTCCTCGTCTCCATTCTAAATGGCTTACTCCTTATTCTTAAACTGTGGCCCCTGGTTCTGGACTCCCCCAACATCGGGAACATGTTTCCTGCCTCTAGCGTGTCCAAACCCTTATGCCCCTGTCCCACTTAGGAAACCTGAACGGAAACCTCTGGAGACTTTGCGCCCCACCCAAGGTTTCCGTGCGGTTCCCGGAGGTTTTTGTCCTCCGGCAACCACCTTCAACTAGCATCGCAACCGGCTTCGACTAAAAAAATTTCCGATTTTTAAAACGGAAACCACTTTCGACCATTAGGGAGACTGACAAAAACTTCCGGAAACCTCTGTGAACCGCACGGAAATCTTTGGTGGGGCGCAAAGTCTCCAGAGGTTTCCGTTCAGGTTTCCTAAGTGGAACAGGGGCATAAGCAATCTTATATGTTTCAATTAGATAGACACAAAGTGCTGGAGTAGCTTAGCGGGCAAGACAGCATCTCTGGAGATGGGTCAGGACCCAGAGATGGGTATCCTGAAGAAGGGTCCCAAACCCGAAGTGTCACCTATCCATGTTCTTCAGAGATGCTGCCTGACCCGCTGAGTTACGCCAACACTTTGTGTCCACCTTTGATCTGCAAACAAGATCTATGGTAAAACGTATGAGGAATTACAGATCATTAAAGAAAATATATTGTTCTCTCTGAGGGACTGGATCATTTTGAGAGGGTACACAAAAAGCTGGAGAAACTCAGCGGGTGCAGCAGCATCTAAGGAGCGAAGGAGATAGGCGACGTTTCGGGTCGAGATCATTTTGAGAGCTTGACACAACGTGAAGCAACGTACACAGACTTGAAAAATCGCTGGAGTCTGTAATGGTCGTAAATATGGCATTTAACATAAAAATAGGCTTGAACATTTAAATGCTGTGCTATTAAATGTATTCAAGAGAGAGTTAGATATAACTCTTCGGGGTAGCGCAGTCTAGGGATAAGGGGAGAATGCAGGAATGGGATACTGATTTTGGATGGCGGTGCTGACTCGAAGGGCTGAATGGCCTACTCCTGCACCTATTGTCTATGTTTCTGTTTCTATGTAAATGCCGACCACAGGCAATTTAATGCTTATGGTCTTTATATAAATACAGGTTTCTATGTGAATTGGATTTGGTAAAAATTGTAAATTATCCTTAGTGTGGGCCGAAGGGCCGGTTTCCGCGCTGCATCTCTAAATGTCCAAAGTCTAGAGTGCATTAGCAGCTCGGGATAGTCGCCGTTTGTTTTACGAATCCAGGGCAATATCGCAGCCAGTGCTTAGTGGAGGCCTGGGCGGCACGGTGGCGGCAGCGGTAGAGTCGCCGCCTTACAGCGCTTGCAGTGCCGGAGTCCCAGGTTCGATCCCGACTACGGGTGCTGCCTTTCGTACGAACGTACTTTCGTACGAACGTTCGCACGTTCTCCCCGCAACCTGCATGGGGTTTTCTCCAAGATCTTCGCTTTCCTCCCACACTCCAAAGACGTACAGGTTTGTAGGTAAATTGGCTTGGTATAAATGTAACAATTGTCCTTAGAAAATGGGGTAATATAGCACCAGTGTGAACGGGCGATCGCTGGTTGGCATCGATCCAGTTGGTCCAAGGACCTGTTTCAGTGCCGTCTCTCTAAACTAAGATGAATGCTGCCCTATAATCTCTCCCACTAGTGGAAACAATAGACAATAGACAATAGACAATAGACCATAGGTGCAGGAGTAGGCCATTCGGCCCTTCGAGCCAGCACCGCCATTCAATGTGATCATGGCTGATCATCCCCAATCAGTACCCCGTTCCTGCCTTCTCCCCATATCCCCTGACTCCGCTATCTTTAAGAGCCCTATCTCGCTCTCTCTTGAAAGTATCCAGAGAACCTGCCTCCACCGCCCTCTGAGACAGAGAATTCCATCTTGTTAATGTGCGGGGATCGCTGGTCGGCGCGGACCCGGTTGGACCGAAGGGCCTGTTTCCGCGCTGTATCTCTAAAATTAAACTAAGCTGCTAGCGTAGCCGACCCTGTGGGACTTTTCCCAGCCGAGATAAATCCACTTGCATCAATGTTGTTTCAAACAATTAGCTCAGTGGAGTTCAGAGGGCAGCCAAACAGCAAGGCTTAATAGTAGCAAAAAAAAACCCACCGTCAATCAATTAGACTTGCTCCTTGGTGAGGCTTGTCCTTAAATTCTTAAAGAATTTGAAGAATCCATGAGGCAGAAAGGGGAAAAAAAAATGTATCCTTTGCACGATGTATGCATTGCACTCAAGAGATTACCGAGGGAGGCCTGGAATGACAATCATTGAATTGTTTGAAAAAGTCTCTCTTCGGCAATTAATAGAGATATTCTAATCTTAAGAAGGCTTTTTAAAACGATTATGGTAACAGGCATGACTGAGTCACACTTACACGCTTCGCACGGGGTCTCCACATTGATTTCCTTTGTACGCTTCGAGCAGCCTTAGAAAACGCACACACGCACACGCACACACACACACACACACACACACACACACACACACACACACACACACACACACACACACACACACACACACACGCACACACACAAAAAAAAAATTTGCTTAAACAAATGAATCCATAAATCATCGCTGGCGATCCTTGCCAAGCCAATAGCAGCAACAACCAAAGGACCATCCACACATTTTGAAGGGTCTCGACCCGAAACGTCACCTATTCCTTCGCTCCATAGGTGCTGCCTCACCCGCTGAGTTTCTCCAGCATTTTTGTCCACCGTCTAGCCACACGATGGTTCAGTTTCGTTGATTGTCACGTGCACCGAGGTACCGTGAAAAGCTTGCGCGTTGCGTGCTGACCAGTCGCTGGCCGCCCTTCCTCAAATGTTCTCCCCCGTGACCCGCGTGGGCTTTCTCCAAGATCTTCGTTTTTTGCTCCCACACCCCAAAGACGTGCAGGTTTGCAGGTTAAATTGGCTCGGTATAAATGTAAAATATTGTCCCTAGTGTGTGTGTGTGTCGGGCAGTGTTAATGTACGGGGATCGCTGGTCGGCGCGGGACTAGTTGGGCCGAGGGGCCTGTTTTCACGCTGTATCTCCAAACGAAACTAAACAGTACTAACACCTGTTCTTAGACCATTTGAATATAAAACTCTATCGAATGCCACAGGGAGTTACTTAAAGCCTTGTCCCACTGTACGAGTTCATTCAAGAGTTCTCCCGAGTTTGCCCTGATTTGGAACTCGGAGATTTACGGTCATGGCCGCTCGTAGGTACTTGGGACTCTTGTGGGCATTTTTCAACATGTTGAAAAATCTTCACGAGCTTACCGCGTTTCCCAAGTACCTGCCGTTAGCGTTACGAGCCGCTAAGAGACGTCCCGAGCTCCAACGTACCCGCTACGTTCATTCTAGGTGCTTCCACAAGTTTGATTTTTTTTTTAAACTCGGGAGAGCTCTTAAATGAATTCGTACAGTGGGACGGGGCTATTAGGTTAAAATATTTATAGTCTTTTATTTCTAAACTAAACTGAAGGCTAAGACATAATTCCGCTCATGTTCAAAGCATATTGGTCCAAGCAGCCCACAAACACTAGTGATTAACTTGAATAGATCAAGCCCTTACTACTCTGTTAATTGTATCGTTGACCTGATTTATCTGCAATGAAGTGTTCTAGACCTACATTCTTGACAGCCCAACCTTACAAACACAGCAAGGTGCCAGCCATAAAGGTCAACCAGCCTTAAACTGCCCAGCCATCTTGTGCTGGGGAAAGGCCTAATTCTGCTCCCACCACTTAAACTAAAAACAAAAACTAAATCATAGCCACTATGCTTTCAAACCCACAAAGTAGATAATCAAATTAGTTCTGACAATGGATGCTTATCTCATTTCCTCTAAGACAAAGACTAAAATGGAACAGATTCAATCTTCTCTTAAATAATTTAACAACTTCTCACCACAAAAATCATATCATAATAAGACCCTCCCGCAAAGAGTTGATATGGTGTAGTATTTATTTGTCACAAAACAAAAGTCCCTAGTGTGTGTAGGATAGTGTTAATATGCGGGGATCGCTGGTCAGTGTGGACTCGGTGGGCCGAAGGGCCTGTTTCCGCGCTGTATCTCTAAACTAAACTAAATGTACCGAGGTGCAGTGAAATTCATTTTTGTATACAGTTCAGTACAAGTATAATTATACATAAGCACTTAGATATATCTTAGATAAGCCTCAGCTACAGTACTAGTGTGTAGCAGTCGTACATTGCGACAGTGTACAGAGTTGCCAGTTTGGCGCCATTTTCTAGTCCCAGTTGCTGAAAGTGCAGGGATCTTGACCTGACCATGAAGGCCCGTTGTCATGGCGACGTTGCAGGGTGGGCCTGGCCAAGCGTAGCCGTGGGGTCCTCCGCCGCTGCTCCACCGCTGTAGGCCGCATGCGGTCAACGTGCTCGGCCTCTTGGAGCGGCTCCCGGTACAGCCGAGCCCCAGGCTGCTGCAGGGCCTCCAGCGGCCCACTGCCCCCACCGTCGAGTTTGTCAGAAATCCATTATTCTAACGTTTCCTTTCCTTATGTTCATGTTTCAGTGAGATTCGGGAAACATCCAAAGCAAATTCCTGTCAAAACAGGGATTAGAAACAATAGACAATAGACAATAGGTGCGGGAGTAGGCCGTTCGGCCCTTCGAGCCAGCACCGCCATTCAATGTGATCATGGCTGATCATCCCCAATCAGTACCCCATCCCCGTTCCTGCCTTCTCCCCATATCCCCTGACTCCGCTATCCTTAAGAGCCCTATCTAGCTCTCTCTTAAAAGTATCCAGAGAACCGGCCTCCACCGCCCTCTGAGGCAGAGAATTCCACAGATTCACAACTCTCTGTGAGAAAAAGTGTTTCCTCATCTCCGTTCTAAATGGCTTATCCCTTAACAAAATAAAAAATTCTGGACATACCTAGCAAGTCTATTCTGTAAGGTCAAAGCCCTGAAATATTAACTCTGTTTCTCTCACGACAGATGCTGTTTAACCAGCTGGGTATTGTCAGTATTTTCTGTTTTTAATAGAAACATAGACCACTACACTCATGTGATTTATGAAAGATGTTGCCAGGACTCGAGAGCCTGAGCTCAAGGCAAGGGGTGGGGAGGCTCGGACTTTATTCCTTGGTGCAGGAGGCTGAGGGGTCTTATACAGGTGTATAAATTCATCAGAGTAGTGGATGGAGCAAATGCACAGATTATTAAGATTGAAAAGACTAGGCTTGCATTCACTGGAGTTTAGAAGGATGAGGGGAATATCTTATAAAAACATATAAAATTGTAAAAGGACTGGACAAGCTAGATGCAGGAAAAATGTTCCCATTATTGGGCGAGTCCAGAACCAGGGGCCACAGTCTTAGAATGAAGGGGAGGTCATTTAAGACTGAGGTGAGATAAAACTTTTTCACCCAGAGATTTGTGAATTTCTGGAATTTCCTGCCACAGAGGGCAGTGGAGGCCAAATCACTGGATGGATTTAAGAGAGAGTTAGATAGAGCTCTAGGGTTTAGTGGAATCAAGGGATTTGGGGAGAATGCAGGCACCGGTTATTGATGGGGGAAGATCAGCCATGATCACAATGAATGGCGGTGCTGGTTCGAAGGGCCAAATGGCCTCCTCCTGCACCTATTTTCTATGTTTCTATGTTTCTATTTTAACCAGAGTAGGAGAATCAAGAACCAGACCACATAGATTTAAGTTGAATGATTAAAACAGAACCTGAGGGGCATATTTTTCACTCAGAGGGTAGAGGGAATATGGAACAAGCTGTCAGAGGAGGTTAGTGAAGCAGGAACGATAACAACATTTAAAAGATAGGTGGACAGGTACATGGCAGTAAAGGTTTAGAGGAATATGGAACCAATGTGGGCAAATGGGACTAGTGAGGCATCTTGGTCAGTGTGGAGAAGTTGAGATGAAGGGCCTGTTTCTATAGAAACATAGAAAATAGGTGCAGCAGTAGGCCATTCGGCCCTTCGGGCCAGCACGCCATTTAATATGATCATAGGCGATCATCCAAAATCAGTACCCTGTTTCTGCTTTCATCCCATATCCCTTGATTCAAGTCAAGTCAAGTCAAAAGAGTTTATTGTCGTGTGTCCCTGACAGGACAATGAAATTCTTTCTTTGCATAGCACAACAGAACATAGTAGGCATTGACTACAATTATATACTTAAATACACACATTAATTAATAAATTAATAAAGTGCAAATAACAGATGGAGGGGTATTAATGTTCAGAGTTTTGTCCGAGCCAGGTTTAATAGCCTGATGGCTGTGGGGAAGTAGCTATTCCTGAACCGGGTTGTTGCAGTTCTTAGGCTCCTGTACCTTCTACCTGAAGGTAGCAGGGAGATGTGTGTGTGGCCAGGGTGGTGTGGGTCCTTGATGATGCTGCCAGCCTTTTTGAGGCAACGGCTGTGGTAGATCCCCTCGATGGAAGGAAGGTCAGAGCCAATGATGGACTGGGCAGTGTTTACTACTTTTTGTAGTCTTTTCCTCTCCAGGGCACTCAAGTTGCCGAACCAAGCCATGATGCAACCGGTCAGCAAGCTCTCTACTGTGCACCTGTAGAAGTTAGAGAGAGTCCTCCTTGACAGACCGACTCTCCGTAATCTTCTCAGGAAGTAGAGGCGCTGATGAGCTTTCTTAATAATTGCATCTGTGTTCTCGGACCAGGAAAGATCTTCACAGATGTGCACGCCCAGGAATTTGAAGCTCTTGACCCTTTCAACCTGTTGATATAAACAGGACTGTGGGTCCCCATCCTACTCCTTCCAAATCCACAATCAGTTCCTTGGTTTTGCTGGTGCTGAGGGCCAGGTTATTGTGCTGGCACCATATGGACAGTCGCTCGATCTGTCTTCTGTACTCCGACTCATCTCCATCAGTGATACGTCCTACAACAGTGGTGTCGTCAGTGAACAGTGATGATGGAGTTCGCACTGTGACCGGCTACGCAGTCATGAGTATAGAGTGAGTACAGCAGGGGGCTGAGCACGCAGCCTTGAGGTGCTCCCGTGCTGATTGTTATCGAGTCTGACACATTTCCACCAATACGAACAGACGGTGGTCTGTGAATGAGGAAGTCGAGGATCCAATTGCAGAGGGATGCGCAGAGACCCAATTCTGCGAGTTTGGTAACCAGCTTGGAGGGGATGATTGTGTTAAATGCCGAGCTGTAGTCAATGAATAACAGCCTGACATATGAGTTTTTGTTGTCCAAGTGGTCCAGAGCGGAGTGGAGGGCCAGCGAGATCGCGTCCCCCGTTGATCTGTTGTGGCAGTAAGCGAACTGCAGTGGGTCTAATTGATGCCCTTTTGAGGCAGGTGGGAACCTCAGACCTCAGAAGTGACAGGTTGAAAATGTCCTTAAAAACTCCAGCCAGTTGGTCCACACAGGTTTTTAGAACACGACCAGGTATACCATCAGGTCCAGGCGCTTTTCGAGGGTTCACCCCTCTGAAGGATTTCCTGACGTCGGCCTCTGTGACTGAGACTGAAATACCATCACAGCGAATGGGGGCTCGGGAAGGCACATCGGTGTTCTCCCTATAAAAGCGTGCGTAAAACGCATTGAGCTCATCAGGGAGTGATGTATCGCCGACATCCGAGCTGCCTCCTGGTTTCGCCTTGTAGGAGGTGATTGCATTCAGTCCCCGCCACAGCTGCCGAACATCTGTCTCATTCTCCAGTTTGGAGCAGAACTCCCTTTTGGCCTTTTTGATGGCCTTACCAAGGTCGTATCTGGACTTTGTGTAGACCACTGTATCATCAGACATGAATGCCCGGTGTCTGGTCTTCAGAAGAGTGCGGATCTCAGAGTTCATCCAATGTTTCTGATTGGGAAACACTCGGAAGGTTTTTGTAGGGATGCAGTCCTCCACACTAATGTAACCCCACTTTTTAAAAAGGGAGTTAGAGAGAAAACGGGGAATTACAGATCAGTTAATCTAACATCGGTAGTGGGGAAACTGCTAGAGTCAATTATTAAAGATGGGATAGCAGCGCATTTGGAAAGTGGTGAAATCATAGGACAAAGTCAGCATGGATTTATGAAGGGTAAATCATGCCTGACGAATCTTATTGAATTTTTTGAGGATGTAACTAGTAGAGTGGATAAGGGAGAAGCAGTGGATGTGTTATATCTGGACTTTCAGATGGCTTTCGACAAGGTCCGCTCAAGAGATTGGTATACAAACTTAAAGCACACGGTATTGGTGGTTCAGTATTGATGTGGATAGAGAACTGGCTGGCAGACAGGAAGCAAAGAGTAGGAGTGAATGGGTCCTTTTCAGGATGGCAGTAAGTGACTAGTGGGGTGACGCAAGGCTCAGTGCTGGGACCCCAGCTATTTACAATATACATTAATGATTTGGACGAGGGAATTAAATGCAACATCTCGAAGTTTGCGGATGACACTAAAGCTGGGGGGCAGTGTTAGCTGTGAGGAGGATGCTAGGAGGCTGCAGGATGACCTGGATAGACTGGGTGAGTGGGCAAATGCATGGCAGATGCAGTATAATGTGGATAAATGTGAGGTTATCCACTTTGGTGGCAAAAACAGGAAGGTAGACTATTATTTGAATGGTGACCGATTAGGAAAAGGGGAGATGCAGCAAGACCTGGGTGTCATGGTACACCAGTCATTGAAAGTAGGCATGCAGGTGCAGCAGGTAGTGAAGAAAGCGAATGGTATGTTGGCATTCATAGCAAAAGGATTTGAGTACAAGAGCAGGGAGGTTCTACTGCAGTTGTACAGGGTCTTGGTGAGGCCACACCTGGAGTATTGCATACAGTTTTGGTCTCCTAATCTGAGGAAAGACATTCTTGCCATAGAGGGAGTACAGAGAAGGTTCACCAGACTGATTCCTGGGATGGCACGACTTCCATATGAAGAAAGACTGGATAGACTCGGCTTGTACTCGCTGGAATTTAGAAGATTGAGGGGTGATCTCATAGAGACTTACAAAATTCCTAAGGGGTTGGACAGGCTAGATGCAGGAAGATTGTTCCCGATGTTGGTGAAAGTCCAGGACAAGGGGTCACAGTTTAAGGATAAGGGGGAAGTCTTTTAGGACCGAGATGAGAAAATCGTTTTTCACACAGAGAGTGGTGAATCTGTGGAATTCTCTGCCACAGAAGGTAGTTGAGGTCAGTTCGTTGGCCATATTTAAGAGGGAGTTGGATGTGGCCCTTGTGGCTGAAGGGATCAGAGGGTATGGAGAGAAGGCAAGTACAGGATATTGAGTTGGATGATCAGCCATGAACATATTGAATGGCGGTGCAGGCTCGAAGGGCCGAATGGCCTGCTCCTGCACCTAATTTCTATGATTCTATGTTTCTATTTCTTAATGAAGTCTGTAACGACTGTGGCATATTCATTCAAGTCCGTTGCCGAGTCCTTGAACATTGCCCAGTCCACAGACTCCAAATAGTCCTGTAGATTCCGTTTAGGAGCAGAATATAGGAGCAGAATTAGGCCTTTTGGCACATCGAGTCTACTCCACCATAGTTTATCTGTCTTTCCCTCTCAACGCCATTCTCCTGCCTTCTCCCCATAACCTCTGACACCCGTGCTGATCAAGAATCTGTCAATTTCTACTTTAAAAATACCATTGGCCTCTACAGCCGTCTGTGGCAATCAATACCACAGATTCACCACCCTCTGGCTGGAGAAATTCCTCATCATGACCCTCCTCTACTTAGTCACAGTGTGGTATAGTGTGGAAACAGACCCTTCGGCTCAACTTGCCCACACCGGCCAACATGTCCCATCTACACTAGTTCCACCTGAGTGCGTTTGGTCCATATCGCTTTAAACCTGTCCTATCCATGCACCTGTCTAAATGTTTCTTAAACGTTGTGATAGTTCCAGCCTCCTCTGTTTAAGGAACTGCAGACGCTGGTTTAAACCGAAGATAGACACAAAAAGCTGGAGGAACTCAGCGGGACAGGTAGCATCTCTGGAGGAAAGGAATGGATGACGTTTCGGGTCGAGTCCCTTCTTAATCTATCTTTGCAGTTGTACAGAGCCCTAGTGAGACCACGCCTGGAGTATTGTGTGCAGTTTTGGTTCCCTAATTTGAGGAAGGACACTCTTGCTATTGAGGGAGTGCAGCGTAGGTTTACAAGGTTAATTCCCGGGATGGCGGGACTGTCATATGCTGAGAGAGTGGAGCAGCTGGGCTTGTACACTCTGGAGTTTAGAAGGATGAGAGGATATCTCATTGAAACACAAAAGATTGTTAAGGGCTTGGACACACTAGAGGCAGGAAACATGTTCCCGATGTTGGGGGAGTGCAGAACCAGGGGCCACAGTTTAAGAATAAGGGGTAAGCCATTTAGAATGGAGACGAGGAAACACTTTTTCTCACAGAGAGTGGTGTCTATGGAATTCTCTGCCTCAGAGGGCGGTGGAGGCAGGTTCTCTGGATACTTTCAAGAGAGTGCTAGATGGGGCTCTTAAAAATAGCAGAGTCAGGGGATATGGGGAGAAGGCAGGAACGGGGTACTGATTGGGGATGATCAGCCATGATCACATTGAATGGCAGTGCTGGCTCGAAGGGCCAAATGGCCTACTCCTGCACCTATTGTCTATTGTCTATTGTCTATTGTTAATTGGATTAGTATAATTGTAAGAGTCGGAAGGAACTGCAGATGCTGGTTTAAACCGAAGATGGACACAAAAAGCTGGAGTAACTCATCGGGGCGGGCAGCATCTCTGGAGGGAAGGAATGGATGATGTTTCGGGTCGAGTTCCTTCTTAATATATCTTTGGTATAATTGTAAATTATCCCTCGCGTGTGTAGGATAGTGATAGCGTGCGGGGATCGCTGGTGGGCGCGGAACTGGGAAGGTCCGACGAACCTGTTTCCCACGTTGTTTCTCTAAAACTAAACTAAACTCCTGGGAAGTTTTGAATGTCCACACACCCCTCACCATTTCCCCCTTTTGGCTCTGAGTGCCTGACTGGAGGAACAAACGTAAATAGACTTTGTTTCTACTTGATGGAAGTTCTATTGCAATGGACACCAAAAAGGGAAACTGTTAGCGATTAGTACAGAATCGGAGCCTTTATTTGGACATGGCATTTCCCAGCAAAAACAAATTCACCCTGAACTAGTTGGGCATCAGTTTTCAACATATAGAAATCTGGGTGGTCTCTGGTTTCCTCTCAATGAGAAGAAAGTCATTGCACAAGAACAATTAGAGATGTTTTCATGAGCGAGTAATGGGCCTGTCCCACTTACGCGACTTTTTCGGCGACTGCCGGCACTCGTCACGGTCGCAAGCAGGTCGCCGAAAATGTTCAACATGTTGAAAATCCAGCGGCGACCAGAACAAGGTACGACTCTTTGGGCGACTACTCACGACCATACAGGCGTCACCCCGCGACATGTCGCCAGGGGTGTCGCCTGTATGGTCGCGAGTCGCCTCCCCAGTCGCCCAAAGAGTCGTAGCGTCTTTCTGGTCTCCGCTGAATTTTCAACATGTTGAACATTTTCGTCTACCTGCAACGACCTATGACGGGTGCCGGCAAGTCGGGTATGAGGGACAGGCCCATTAGATTTAGGGCTAACGGAATCAAGGGATATGGGGAGAAAGCAGGAACGAGGTACTGACTTTGGCCGATCAGCCACGATTATATTGAAAGGCTCGAAGGGCCAAATGGCCTACTCCTGCACCTATATTCTATGTTTCTATGTTCCTAGACCATGTATTGCTGAGTTCCCTTCAACAGTGTGTAACAGTAGATTTGATTTATGTTTCAGTTAGTTTTAGAGGTACAACAAGGAAACAGGCACTTTAGCCCAATGTGTCATAGAGTCATAGTTCTACAGCATGGCAACAGTCACAGTCATAGCCCTGCAGAGTGGAAGCAGGCCCTTCAGCCCAACTTGCTCGCACCGGCCAACATGTCCCATCTGCACTTGTACCACCTGCCTGCATTTGGCCCATGTCCCTCTAAACCTGTCCAATCCATGTACCTGTCTAAACGTTACTTAAACTTTGCAATATTACCTGCCTCAGCTACCTCTTCCAGCAGCTCATTCCATGCACCCACCACTCTCTGCGCTCACTGCGATGCAGCGGCAGAGTTTGCAGCCTTACAATGAATGCAGCGCCGGAGACCTGGGTTCGATCCCGACTACGGGCGCTGTCTGTACGGAGTTTGCACGCTCTCCCCGTGACCTGCGTGGGTTTTCTCTGAGATCTTCGGTCTCCTCCCACACTCCAAAGACGTACAGGTTTGTAGGTTAATTGGCTTGGTAAATGTAAAAATTGTCCCTAATGGGTGTAGGTTGGTGTTAGTGGTCGGCGCGGATGCTGTGGGCCGAAGGGCCTGTTTCCGCGCTGTATCTCTAAACTAAACTAAACTAAACTAAACTAAACACTGTGTGTGAAAAAGTTATTCCTCAGGGTCCTATTAAATCTTTCCTCCCTCACCTTAAACTTATGTCCTCTGGTCCTCGATTCCCCTACTCTGGGCAGGAGACTCTGAGCATCTACCCGATCTATTCCTCTCGTGATTTTGCACACTTGCATAAGATCAAGTTATGACGCAGCTCCGTAGGACTGCGGTTAAGTCGCATTTGGAGGATTGCGTGCAGTTCTGGGAATAGTTCTGGGCTGCACGGTGGCGCAGCGGTAGCGTTGCTGCCTTACAGTGCCCGAGACCGATCCGGACTACGGGCGCTTTCTCCGGGATCTCCGGTTCCTCCCACACTCCAAAGAGGTACAGGTTTGTAGGTTTATTGGCTTGGTATAGAATCAAATACACAGGACTAGTGGAAGTCATCATCAGGGCCTCAAAATGGGTGGTGGGCGGTGAACGAACCAGAGCTGGGCTCCGTCTGCCACCCATCAGGGCATACATGGACGATATGACAACAATAACCACTACTGCAGCATGCACCAAGTGGCTACTTGGAAAGCTGCAGGAGAAATCAAGTGGGCCCGAATGAAAATTAAACCAAGTAAGTCTAGAAGCATCTCCATAGTTGAGGGGGTGCTTAGAGACACAAGGTTCTGCATCGGTGACGACCTAATACCAACAGTGTCTGAGCAGCCAGTAAAAAGCCTGGGCAGATGGTACAACGCAAGTCTCAAGGACAAAGAGCAGGTGCAACAGCTAAAGCAAGAAATTGTCAACGGCCTGGAGATCATCAATCAGACCCTACTGCCTGGAAAACTGAAGCTCTGGTGCCTACAGTTTGGACTCCTTCCTCGGACAATGTGGCCACTGACCGTTTATGAAGCTCCAATAACAACTGTGGAGAAGATGGAGCGAACCATAACTTCATACGCGAAGAAATGGCTCGGTGTCCACGATGTCTAACTAACATCGGCCTCTATGGCAAAGGGGTCCTGGAACTACCTCTCACTAGTCTAACAGAGGAATACAAGTGTTCCAAAGTAAGACTCCAGATGACACTGAGGGACTCTAGAGACAAGACCATCAGTGCTGTTGCGCCGCCCCTAGTAACCGGCCGGAAGTGGACACCATCTGATGCAGTACAGCAAGCTTCATCAGCCCTGAGGCACAAAGATGTCGTGGGGCAAGTGCAGCAGGGAAGAGGAGGCTTTGGCCTTACGACAAGTAAACCAACTTGGCGAAAGGCCACAACATCAGAGCGGAGGACATTGGTGGTTGAGGAGGTGCGGCGACAGGAGGAGGCCGCAAGAAGTGCAAAGGCGGTCTCGCTTGCCAAACAGGGGCAATGGATGCAGTGGGAAGGTGTGGAGCGGAGGAAGATCAGCTGGAAAGAACTATGGGAAATGGAATCAAGCAAGATCAGCTTCATCATCAGAGCGACATACGACGTCCTTCCATCACCAAAGAACCTCAATCAGTGGTACGGCGAGGATCCAACCTGTGCCCTCTGTCCAACTCCAGCGACCCTCAAACACATCATGGTAGGCTGCAAGACCAGCCTCACGCAAGGGAGATACACGTGGAGGCATAATCAGGTGTTAAAAAGCCTGGCAACAGCCCTTGAGAACAGGCTGTGTGCGACCAACTCCTTGCCTCCGAGAGCAAGCAACCCCTCACACTTAAGGGCGACAACCTTTGTCCGAGAAGGACAGAAAACACCGAAACATCCTTCCACTAGATCAGAAGAAGGAAACCTATGCAGGGCCCGTGACTGGAGGATGCTTGGCGGACATCGGCCGACAAACTAATCTTTCCACCTGAAATTGCTTCAACCAACCTCAGGCCAGATTTGGTGTTCTGGTCCCTTTCACAGAAGACTGCTTACATCATTAGAGCTCACAGTTCCATGGGAGAACTCTGTTGTGGAGGCCTATGAGCGTAAGAAGCTGCGCTACACAGGGCTTGCAGCAGAGGCAAGGCAGCGTGGCTGGAACATCAACGTTTATCCAGTTGAAGTGGGATGCAGAGGATTTGTTGCGTCATCTACCATCAGACTGCTGAAGGAGCTTGGAATCCACGGTCAGGCTCTGCGGAAGACCATAAGATCACTCTCAGACGCGGCTGAAAGAAGCAGCTGTTGGATTTGGCTCAAGCGGAAAGACCCATGCTGGGCCCCAAATGTGTCATGGTAAATCTTTGAGGCAGTTTGACACGGGACACACGCTGAGGCTGATCATCCTGCAGCGGGCCGCCCTTGTGGAGGGTGTATAGTGATAAAAGGCCGAAACACCCAGTGATGCAAGGGTACACTACTGATGATGTGTCCTGTGCCCAGCTGTCCTGAAGGTTACCCAGGCCAAGATATACGTATACGTACCCCCCCCCCCCCCCCGATTTTGAGCGTCCACCACTCTCAGCAATCAATGAATGTCGTGAAATGCTCTCCACCTACTGGCACAAGGGACTTCTTAACATCTAGTCCTGTGTATTTGATTCAATGGAAGTTATTGATTTATTAAGTTATGATTTATTGGCTTGGTATAAATGTAAATTGTTCCAAGTGTGTGTAGGATAGCGTTAATGGGCGGGGATCGCTGGTCGGTGCGGACCCAGTGGGCCGAAGGGCCTGTTTCCGCGTTGTATCTCTAAACTCAACTAAACTAAACTAGTTTAAACTGAACAAAATCACAAGAAAACACAGCAGTGCCTTATAGAACGACCAATTTGAATTCCCTCATCAAATTCCATTATATATCCCCAAACATAAACTAATTTCCCTGGATTCTATTTAATCCAATGATACAGCTGGGCTTGTTATTAGACGAACCTTACTTTAGGAGTTGTGTGTTAACTTACAAATTACAAAATCAGTTGAAAATTTGTATTAAAAATTAAATAATTTTTTCCCCTGCTCGTAATAAAAAGAAATGAGGCATGGTTTATGGTTCTGAAGTGGAGCGCCCAATGGATAGCAGGCTTGCTTTTCACTGAAGTCAGTTTGGTCTTAATTAGCCACTAATGTGACCAGGTACAGTGGCGCAGCGGGTAGAGCTGCTGCCTCACAGGGCCTGAGACCCGGGTGTGACCCTGACCTTGGCTGCCCTGCCTGTGTGGAAACATAGAAACATAGAAAATAGGTGCAGGAGGAGGCCATTCGGCCCTTCGAGCCAGCACCGCCATTCATTGTGATCATGGCTGATCGTCCCCTATCAATAACCCGTGCCTGCCTTGTCCCCATATCCCTTGACTCCACTAGCCCCTAGAGCTCTATCTAACTCTCTCTTATACCCATCCAGTGACTTGGCCTCCACTGACCTCTGTGGCAGGGAATTCCATAAATTCACAACTCTCTGGGTAAAAAAGTTTTTTCTCACCTCAGTCTTAAATGACCCCATTATTCTAAGACTGTGGCCCCTGGTTCTGGACTCACCCAACATTGGGAATATTTTTCCTGCATCTAGCTTGTCCAGTCCTTTTACAATTTTATATGTTTCTATAAGATCCCCCCTCATCCTTCTAAACTCCAGTGAATAAAAGCCTAGTCTTTTCAATCGTTCCTCATATGACAGTCCCGCCATCCCAGGGATCAATCTTGCTCCCTGAGTTTGGAGTTTGCACGTTCTCTCCCTGACCACCACAGAAGGCTGTGGAGGCCAAGTCAGTGGAGATTGTTAAGGCAGAGATAGGTAGATTTTTGATTAATGCAGGTGTCAGGGGTTATGGAGAGAAGGCAGGAGAATGGGGTTAGGAGGGAGAGATAGATCAACCATGATTGAATGGCAGAGTAGACGTGATGGGCTGAATGGCCTAATTCTGCTCCTATCACTTATGACCTTATGACTTTACGGCTGCGTGGGTTTACTCCGGGTGCACTGGTTTCCTCACACATCCCGAAGATGTACAGGTTTGTCAGTTAATTGGCCTCTGCAAATTAGTGTGAAGGGAGTGGATGAGAAAGTGTGATAACCTACAGCGCCCTCCATAATATTTGGGACAAAGACCCATCATTTATTTATTTGCATCTGTCCTCCACAATTCATAATAGATTTGTAATAGAAAAAAAACACATATGGTTAAATGGTCAGATTTTAATAAAGGCCATTTTTATACATTTTGGTTTTACCATGTAGAAATTACAGCAGTGTTTATATATAGTCTGAAGAAGGGTCTCGACCCGAAACGTCGCCTATCTCCTTCGCTCCTTAGATGCTGCTGCACCCACTGAGTTTCTCCAGCCTTTTGTGTACCCTTTATATATAGTCCCACGTTTTCAGGGCACCATAATGTTTGGAACACATGGCTTCACAGGTGTTTGTTATTGCTCAGGTGTGTTTAAATGCCTCCTTAATGCAGGTATAAGAGAGCTCTCAGCACCTAGTCTTTCCATCAACTTTGGAATCTTTTATTGCTGTTTATCAACACGAGGACCAAAGTTGTGCCAATGAAAGTCAAAGGAGCCATGATGAGACTGAGAAACAAGAATAAAACTGTTTGAGACATCAGCCAAACCTAAGGCTTACCAAAATCAACTGTTTGGAACATCATTGAGAATAAAGAGAGCACTGGTGAGCTTACTAATCGCAAAGGGACTGGCAGGCCAAGGAAGACCTCCACAGCTGATGGCAGAAGAATTCTCTCTATAATATGAGAACAACTCATGATCACGCCAGTAATCCGCCTCTACATGCTGCTAGGGGTGAGTTTGAGTGCAGTTTATTGTCACGTGTACCGAGGTACAGTGAAAAGCTTTGTGGCGCGCTAACCAGTCAGCGGAAAGACAACGCATGTTTACAATCGAGCCGTATACAGTGTACAGATACAGGATAGAGGGAAGGTAGACAAAAATGCTGGAGAAACTCAGTGGGTGAGGCAGCAATAAAGGGACTATCGTTAAGTGAAAGGTAAAGTCTGATTAAAGATATTCCGAGAGTTTCCAATGCCTCAGAGGGCGGTGGAGGCCGGTTCTCTGGATGCGTTCAAGAGAGAGCTAGATAGGGCTCTTAAAAATAGCGGGGTCAGGGGATATGGGGAGAAGGCAGGAACGGGGTACTGATTGGGGATGGTCAGCCATGATCACATTAAGTGGTGGTGCTGGCTCGGGGCTGGATGGCCTACTCCTGCACCTATTGTCTATTGCCTATTGTCAATGAGGTGGTTAAAAGCTCAGGGCCGCTCTCTAGTTGGTGATAGAATGATTCAGTTGCCTGATAACAGCTGGGAAGAAACTGTCCCTGTAGCTGGAGCAGTGCGTTTTCACGCATCTGTGCCTCTTGACCAATGGGAGAGGGGAGAAGGGGGAGTGACGGGTCCTCGATTTCGCTGGCCTTGCCGAGGCAGCGTAAGGTGCAGATGGAGTCAATGTTAATAAGTTCTAGAAGCAGAATTAGTCCATTCGGCCCATCACTCCTCCATTCAATCGTGGCTGATCTATCTCTCCCTCTCAACCCCATTCTCGTGCCTTCTCCCCATAACTCCCGACACCCGTACTAATCAATGGAAGGGAGTTGGCGATCGTTTCGCCGAATACTTCAGCTCGGTCGGCATTAACCAACCTGATCTCCCGGTGGCTCAGCACTTCAACTCCCCCTCCCATTCCGAAACTGACCTTTCTGTCCTGGGCCTCCTCCACGGCCAGAGTGAGCACCACCAGAAATTGGAGGAGCAGCTCCTCATATTCCGCTTGGGCAGTCTGCACCCTAGAGGCACGAACATTGACTTCTCCAATTTCCGGTAGACATCCTACGGACCCCAGGCCGAATGCAGCCCGTGACCCGTAATCGTCCGGCCCGCAAGTGGATTTCTTTCCCCCGTAGTCATCCGGATCACTGAGTGCCGCCGAGCTCTGGCTGTACCGCATCCAGCGCAAAGCCGCCGGCCCGGCCGCGCACCTTCAGCGAACACGTTTACGAAAGAGCTGCGGATGCCGGAAGGTAGACAAAAATGTTGGCGAAACTCTGCGGGTGAGACGTGCGAGGATTGCACGAGGCCGCTTCGCCCGCTGGGGTTTCTCCAGCATTTTCGTCTACCTTCTGTGAACATGCGATTTGATGCCTGCCATCCGGGGCGGGCCCACCACCCGCTCACACACATGCGTCCCGGCCCATTATGCAGAACTGGGTTGCCTGCACTGCCGTAGAAGGAAGTAGGGGCGTTGGCGTGCACTTTGTTTGCTAAGCTGTCCTTTCGATCGCAAACTGATGACTGTTTCAACGTACATTAGAACAGATATTCTGAAGACAGGTTCTCGTTTTGAATTAATGGCTGCTAGTTCCACATGATTTTATAACCCTGGAATAATCCTTAACAATCAAGTTATGTCTTGTGGAGTACTAACAGATGTTGCTTTATTGTGCTTATATAACAGCCACAGAGAATTACTGGGGGTACAAGAGCCTGCCAATGCCTGAGAGCAAAGCAAACAGAAAAATAGAAATTAGGTGCAGGAGTAGGCCATTTGGCCCTTCAAGCCAGCATTGCCATTCAATATGATAGACAATAGATGCAGGAGTAGGCCATTCGGCCCTTCGAGCCAGCACTGCCACTCAATATGACCATGGCTGATCATCCAAATCAATACTCTGTTCCTGCTTTCTCCCCATATCCCTTTAGCCCTAAGAGCTATATCCAACTCTCTCTTGAATACATCCAGTGAATTGGCCTCCACCGCCTTCTGTGGCAGAGAATTCCACAGATTCACAACTCTCTGGGTGAAAAAATATTTTCCTCATCTCTGTCCTAAATGGCCGACCCCTTACCCTTAAACTGTGACCCCCTGGTTCGCCCCCAACATTGGGAAAATTTTTACCTGCATCTAGCCTGTCCAGCCCACTAATAATTTTATATGTTTACAAAAGATCCCCTCTCGTCCTTCTAAATTCCAGTGAATACAAGCCCAGTCGACCCATTCCCACAGCATATGTCAGTCCCACCATCCCGGGAATTAACCTGGTGAACCTACCCTGCACTCCCTCAATAGCAAGAATGTCCTTCCTCAAACTAGGAGACCAAAACTGCACACAATACTGCAGGTGCAGTCTCACCAGGGCCCCTGTACACCTCTATACTCCTAAACTCAAATCCTCTCGCTATGAAGGCCAACACTGCAGAGCCTTTTAGCGGTTGGCTGAGGTTATTAGATATTTGGCATCTATTTTGTAAACAGTTCCTCATTAGTGTTGCTGTGGGAGTGTATTATCATCTTCTACTATGTGGGATAGCACCATCTGGAACATGTGAAGGAACGACTGCCTAAGGTTTGGAGGAAGGTGAAATGATGTATCTGAAAAAAATGTATATCCCAGCCCCTGTCCCACTGTACGAGGCAATTCACGAGATCTCCCGAGTTTTCCCCTGATTCAAACTCGGAGAATGTCCGTAGGGGTTCGTGGATGTCTCGTGGCAGCTCGTACGAGTAACGGTAGGTACTCGGGGGAAATCCGGTAAACTCGTGACGTTTTTTTCATCACTGTGAAAAATGTCCACGAGTAAAAAAATACTCGTGATGAAAAAAAACTGTTACTTGTTACTCGTAGTTAGACCATTACGAGACAAACACGAACTCCTACGGACCTGCTATGGACATTCTCCGAGTTCGAATCGGGGGGGGGGGGGGGGGGGGGGAAACTCGGGAGAACTCGTGAATTACCTCGTACAGTGGGACAGGGGCTTGACTATACATTTTTCTCAGATGCCTCATTTCACCTTCCTCCAAACTTTAGACAGCCGTTCCTTCACATGTGCCAGATGGTGCTATCCCACACAGTGGAAGATGATAATACACTCCCCCAGCAACACTAATGAGGAACTGTTTATAAAATATACGCCAAATATCGAATAACCTCAGCCAACCGCTAAAAGGCTCTGCAGTGCACTGGGGAATAATTATAGCTGGAGCAGCCAAATGTAAGAAATGCAGTCGGAGCTCGAACAGAAATGCAAACAAACTGGATGCGGAGGATGAATTGTGAAAACGGTAAATAATTTCAAGTATTCAACAGGAGAAACGGTGCCTCAGCGCAGCGGTAGAGTTGCAGCCTCACGGCTCCACAGACCCGGGTTTGGTCCTGACGACGGCCGCTGCCTGTGCGGAGCTTGTACGTTCGCACCGTGACCTGTGTGGGTTTTCTCCGGGCGCTCCGGTTTCCTCCCACATCCCAAAGACGTGTGGATTTGTGGGGTTAATTGGCTTCTGAATATTGTTCCGATTGTGTAGGCTAGAACTAGTAATACAGATGATCTTTTAATGTCACACGTACCCATGTTCCGAGGCTCAGAGAACATCCTTGTTTAGAAGCCATTGCAAATAGACTTTCATCAACACTAGGCTAAAAATGGCAGTTTAGTTTAGAGGTACAGCGCGGAAACGGGCCCTTCAGCCCACCGGGTCCGCGCCGACCAGCGATCCCCGCACATTAACACTATCCCACACACACACACGCACACGCACACGCACACGCGCACACGCACACGCACCAGGCACAATTTACACTTACACCAAGCCAATTAACCTACAAACCTGTACGGCCTTTGGAGTGTGGGAGGAAACCGAAGATCTCGGAGAAAACCCACGCAGGTCACGGGGAGAACGTACAAACTCCGTACAGACAGCGCCCGTAGTTGGGATCGAACCCGGGTCTCCGGCGCTGCATTCGCTGTAAGGCAGCGATTCTGCCGCTGCGCTGCCCCCGTGGTGTCGCATAATTACATTTTCAGGCAGCATGTTCTTTTTATGAGGCATTCTGATGGCAAGATTCAGATTTATCGTTCTTAGCTTTGCCAATAGAAAATAGTACAAGAGAGGTTCAGAGCGTTGGTGGGTGTATGGAACGAGCTGCCAGAGGAGGCTGTTGAGGCTGGGACCACCCCATCGTTTAAGAAACAGTTGGACAGGTACATGGATAGGACAGGTTTGGGGGGATATGGACCAAGCGCAGGCATTTGCGACTAGGTTAGATGGGACTTTGTTGGCGGTGTGGGCAAGTTGGGCTGAAGGGCCTGTTTCCAGACACTATGACTCTATAGAAACAATAGAAACATAGACAACAGGTGCAGGAGTAGGCCATTCAGCCCTTTGAGCCAGCACCGCCATTCAATATGATCATGGCTGATCATCCACAATCGGTACCCCATTCCTGCTGTCTCCCCATATCCCTTGATAGCCCTAAGAGCTAGATTTAACTCTCTCTCTCTTGAAAACATCATTGATAAACCTTACAGATATGTGCTGTTAAAACAGCGCTGGACCCTCCATGTAGTTCAATTGGGGAAAACATAGAAACATAGAAATTAGGTGCAGGAGCAGGCCATTCGCCCCTTCGAGCCTGCACCGCCATTCAATATGATCATGGCTGATCATCCAACTCAGTATCCTGTACCTGCCTTCTCTCCATACCCCCTGATCCCTTCAGCCACAAGGGCCACATCCAACTCCCTCTTAAATATGGCCAACGAACTGGCCTCAACTACCTTCTGTGGCAGCGAATTCCACAGATTCACCACTCTCTGTGTGAAAAACGATTTTCTCATCTCGGTCCTAAAAGACTTCCCCCTTATCCTTAAACTGTGATCCCCTTGTCCTGGACTTCCCCAACATCGGGAACAATCTTCCTGCATCTAGCCTGTCCAACCCCTTAAGAATTTTGTAAGTCTCTATGAGATCACCCCTCAATCTTCTAAATTCCAGCGAGTACAAGCCGAGTCTATCCAGTCTTTCTTCATATGGAAGTCGTGCCATCCCAGGAATCAGTCTGGCGAACCTTCTCTGTACTCCCTCTATGGCAAGAATGTCTTTCCTCAGATTAGGAGACCAAAATCATGTCGTGTGCATTGACATTCAAGTTCAAGAGTGTTTCATTGTCTTCTGTACTGAAACGGTAGAGTTGCTGCCTCACAGCGCCAGAGACCCAGGTTCGATCCTGACTACGGGCGCTGTCTGTACGGAGTTTGTACGTTCTCCCCGTGAGCTGCGTGGGTTTTCCCCGGGTGCTCCGGTTTCCTCCCACACTCCAGGTTCGTTGGGTCATTTAGCTTTGGTAAAATGGTAAATTGTCCCCAGTGTGTGTAGGATAGCGCTAGCGTACGGGGATCGCTGGTCCGCACGGGCTTGGCGTTTCCATGTTTTGTCTCTGGAGTCGCAAGTCTAACGTCGCAACAGGTCTGCAAATACAGTACTCAATATGTAACGTAATAAACAAATTAACAAGCTAACAAAAAAATGTCAATAAATAAAAAACAATTTTTGTGCAAACACTAAACACAAGCCAGAAATCACTCGTGCAACCAA
Source organism: Okamejei kenojei (assembly GCA_035221665.1). Taxonomy (NCBI): domain Eukaryota; kingdom Metazoa; phylum Chordata; class Chondrichthyes; order Rajiformes; family Rajidae; genus Okamejei; species Okamejei kenojei. Next base: position 127,835,594 of record CM069134.1, on the reverse strand, counting down.
GATAGTTTGTAGTTTCAAGTTAATTGGTACGTTTTAATAGCCCGATGGTTGTCGGGAAGAAGCTGCTCCTGAACCTGGATGTTACAGTTTTCAGGCTCCTGGACCTTCTTCCCGATGGCAAGGGTGAAATGAGAGCGTGGCCAGGATGGTGTGACCCTGGTTTCTCCCGGTGCTCCGGTTTCCTCCCACGTCCCAAATACGTGCTGGTTTGTAAGTTAGTTGACTTTGGTGAAAGTTGTAAATTGGCCCTAGTATGAAGGAGAGATCTACTGTGATTGGGTGATCGCTGGTCGGCACGGACTCAGTGGGCTGAAGGGCCTGTTTCCACGCTGTATCTCTACATTACACTTGCGCTGGAATTGCAAAGTCATTAACTCCACCTAAAGGGCCTGTCCCACTTGGCGATTTTTGTTTTCGGCGACTGCCGGCATCGTTGACTGGCGTATTAGATCACCGAAAAATTTGAAGCGCGATGGGGCGGTGACGAGCCGTGATGGCGTATTGACGCGCGGTGTTTTTTTTTCGAGTGTCGCAACATTTTTTTTGTCGCTGCTGGATTTTGAAATGTTCAAAATCTTTTGGCGACACTGATATGATGCCGGCAGTTGCCGAAAAAAATCGCCACGTGGGACAGGCCCTTTACGATCACAAATAGAACACATGGAACTTTGTCAACGCCCTTGATGTGGAGACTATTCGCATACCTTACTATGCATGCAATGTATTTCAATGTCATTTGTCACTTGTCACTTTATCAATAGAGCATTAATTACTTAATTCATTCATTAAAATATGTCTCGTGTAGCAAGGAGCTGCCGATGCTAGTTTAGACACAAGAAGCAACATTAACTCAACAGACAGGCAGCATCACTGGAGAAAAAGGAATGGGTGATGTTTCAGGTTGAGCTGAGAAACATTAGCTATTCCTTTTCCCCTCAAAAATATGTCATACTTTTTGATGAATGTGAACACATCAGATCATAATTATTCCACCACCTACTTTCAATATTTGTTCGACATTATACTATCTGTTAATGCCCGTAGCGTGAGTAATGTCACATTCTGCTCTCTCAAAAGTCAGACTGAATCAGCGATTTACAGCTAACTAATTAACTAACTCCATAACACCAACGCACAGCTGTGTGGATTTGACTCCAGAGGGAATATTTTTGTTCAGGGTGATAAATATATCCCAGGCAATTAGCTTTCTCCCAGAAGGTCTTATCACCCTTCAGTAAGTGTTACCACCAAATGTGTTAATAACCAATTAAACCAATCTTTCTGCTGCAGGATTTATTCGACTTTCCCTGCCCCTTGCTTTCCTGAAGTGGCCTTGAATGCTCCACTTACATATGCCTTTTTTTTTTATTTTTTTTTAGCCATTATGAAGGTGACCATTGACAAGTTGTTCATTTAACAGGAGTTGGCAGAGCTATTAATGCTGAACAAAATACTAGTAGTTAGGTTTTCTATCAGCCCGAGGCGCTGTCTCACTCCAGACTCACACCAAAGGCGTACAGGTTTGTAGGTAAAGGGCCTGCCCCACTTGCCCATTTCTTTTCAGTCATATCAGGGTCGCCAAAAGATTTCGAACATTTCAAAATCCAGCGGCGACAAAAAAAATGTTGGAACACCTGAAAAAACAACGTGCGTCAATACGCCATCACGCCGCGTCATACGTCTTCACGTCGCGTCGCGCTGCAAATTTTCCGGTGACCTGGTACGTCAGTCAATGATGCCGGCAGTCGCAGAGAGAAAAATCGCCAAGTGCAACAGGCCCTTGAATTGGCTTAGTATAAATGTAAAATGGTTCCTAGTGTGTGTACAGGGTAATGTTGGTGTGCGGGGATCTCCGGTTGGTGCGGACTCGAGGCCATAGCTTTAAAGTGAGAGGGGGCAAAGTTCAGAGGAGGTACATGCAGGACGAGGTTACAACACAGAGGGTAGTGGGCGCCTGGAACGCGATGCCAGGGTCAATGGGTGGAGGCAAATATGGGAGTGGTGTTTCGGAGTCATGTCGTCATAGAGTATTACAGTGTTGAAGCAGGCCCTTTGGCCCAACTCGCCCACACCGGCCAACAATGTCCCAGCTACACTAATCCCACCTGACTGCATTTGGTCCATATCCCTCCAAACCTGTCCTATCCATGTACCTGTCTGACTGTTTCGTAAATGTTGGGAAGCACAATCTGCCACAGGCAATGATGGTCCAATTCTGCACGGCCATCGTAGAGTCTGTCCTCACCTTCTCCATCATGGTCTGGTTTGGCTCAGCCACCGAGCACGACACCTGGAGGCTGCAGCGAATCGTCCGATCAGCAGAGAAGGTTATTGGCTGCAACCTTCCCTGCATTGACGAACCGTACACTGCAAGGGCCAGGAAGCGAGCGGGCACGATCATCTCTGACCCCTCTCACCCTGGCCACAAACTCTTTGAATCACTTCCCTCTGGAAGGCGACTCCGGACTGTCAAAGCTGCCACAGCCAGACATAAAAACAGCTTTTATCCACGAGTGGATGGAGCGCCGAACTTTGCGCGCAGCCCGGGCCAAAACTCCTCAGCTGGCCCGCCGGCTGGGCTTTGTGTGCAGTCCAGCACCCGGGCCAACTCATCATTCACCCAGCCACGGCCGAGTCGGTCAAAGGATTGCCGTCGGGAATTTGTCCCTCATTTTGACCTCTTGTCCCTTATTTGGCAGTGAGAACGTTGTACTGTATGAACTGTAAACAGTTGCATTCATAATTTAACTTGGAACCAAGTGTTCAGTTGTAAAAATGTGACTGCTTTACAGCTTGCGATGAACTGCACCTGGAGTTGCAACTGCGTTTGCTGGAGAAGGCTCCTGACGGAGGCTGTTGGAGAGACACGAACCGGTGCCTACTTTACAAGCTATTTTGTGAACTGAGCACTTTTGCCGATCACCGTTGACTTCCAGTCTCCCACTGAACGATTAAGCAAGGCACCGAGAGCTAGCTCTCTTTGGACATAGTGCTGGAGTAACTCAACAGGGGGACCTCATTGCAAATTACCGAATATATGAAAGACACAGATAGAGTGGATGTGGAGAGGATGTTTCCACCAGTGGGAGAGTCTAGGACCAGAGGTCAGAATAAAAGGATGTTCCTTTAGGAAGATGAGGAGGAATTTCTTTAGTCGGAGGGTGGTGAATCTGTGGAATTCAATAGACAATAGGTTCAGGAGTAGGCCATTTGGCCCTTCGAGCCAGCACCGCCATTCAATGTGATCATGGCTGATCATCCCCAATCAGTACCCCGTTCCTGCCTTCTCCCCATATCCCCTGACTCCGCTATGTTTAAGAGCCCTGTCGAGCTCTCTCTTGAAAGCTCCAGGTTCTCTCCAGAGAACCTGACTCCAATTCATTGCCCCAGAAGGCTGTGGAAGCCAAGTCAATGGCTATTTTTTAAGCAGAGATAGATAGATTCTTGATTAGGATGGGTGTCAGTAAAATGTATCCCTAATAAATTATTAAAGAAGGAACTGCAGATGCTGGAGAATCGAGGGTACACAAAAGGGTGGAGAAACTCAGCGGGTGCAGCAGCATCTAAGGAGCGAAAGAGATAGGCGACGTTTCGGGTCGAGACCCTTCTTCAGACTGGTCAGCTCTACGCTCATTTTCACACCACAAACAGCTTACAATGGCTTGTTCCCTAAATCATTGATACTTTTTTGCATATCTTTCATTCATTGTTCTTTATCTCTCCACATCACCGTCTATATCTCTCGTTTCCCTGATCCCTGACCAGTCTGAAGAAGGGTCTCAAACCCGAAACTTCGCCTATCTCCTTCGCTTCTTAGATGCTGCTACACCCGCTGAGTTTCTCCAGCCTTTTGTGTACCCTAATAAATTATGTTAGTTTTGCTTTTCTGCCGGTTTTTTTTTTAATTCATTGCAGTGATAGATGATAGAACATAGATTTTTGCATCAAGAAAGCGTAAAGTCCTTGTGGGGAAATCTATCTGGAGAGCTTTCACCCCATGTCGAGGCTGGGGGCCCAGGACTATTCTGCTCTGGGCTGGAGCGTGTCCTCTCAGTCCAGGGGCTTTCTGAGGGTGTCATGTCGCCAGTTGATGGGATTGGTTCCCCTGGAAATGAGTCCCCCGAGTTGGAGGAAGAGCAGAGAAAACCCGAAGGGGGAATCTCGAGTGTCGGGTTGGTTTCCAAGCCTGTGCTCCTCATTGGAGCTGAGGCTCTACACTCTTGCCCAGAGTAGAGGAATCGAGAACAATAGGACATGGGTTTACGGTGAGCAGCGGAAAGGTTTAATAGGGATCTAAGGGATAACTTTTTTACGCAAAGGGTGGTGGGTGTATGGAACGGGCTGCCGGAGGAGGTAGTTGAGGCTGGGACTATTTGAGTATTATTTGCAGAGGTTTTCGATGTATATAAGTTTTGATAAAATTGAGCAAATCTTTTATTAATATCTTTAGGTAGTGTTAGTAATTCCCCTTTGTCTGATTTAATTTTAATAATTGTATTTACTGTGTCCCTTTTTTTCAGTTGGCGTGCTAGGAGTTTATGAGGCTTATCCCCAAATTCAAAATTTTCTTGTTTTGTAATTTGAAATAATCTTATTATTCTGGCCGATAAAATTTTATTTAATTTATATTTTAGTATTATTATCCTATTATGTTTATCTATAGTTGGTTCTTTGGCATTTTCTAAATCTAATTTCTTGTTCTAACTGCAATTGTTCAGTATTATTCTTTTTATTTTGGAAAGCTTGATATGAGATTATAGTTCTTCTAATAAATGCCTTAAAAGTTTCCCATAATATGGAGGGTGAAATATCTGGTGTATCATTTGTCTCAAAGAAGAATCTCATCTGCTCTTTTAAATATGTGCAACCTTGTGAGTTATTTAAAATTTGCATGGGTTAAACCTCCAAAACTATCGCAATGTTTAAGAAACATTTAGACAGGTACAGTCTTCTTATTGAGCCCCCACACTAGATTAGAAGTTGTTCTGCCAGAGCTGAACACACTTCTTGGCATCTGCACACAATGGTGTCTGTCTTGTCGCTTCTTTGTGCGTGGTGGGGGAAAGATTGGTGGAGACGGGGCAGCGACGTGAACGCTCATTCCTTGAACAAATGCAAAGAGACCGTCTTGCAAGAGTGGCGACGATCCAAAAAGCTGATTCTGTTTTAATGATGCGTTATGATCACGAAGGCCGGCTCCGTCCTGGGGGCGGGGGCAGAGTTGGAGTTGGATTCACGGGAGGTTGGTCTTGGAGGGGAGGATGCTCCTCAAATCTGCGGAGCATCCTGGGCAATACAGCTCCCCCCCCCCCCCCCCCCCCCCCTCCGAGACACACTGGGTCAACCTTAGGAGCACCTTCAGCAACAGACTGGTCCCACCAAGATGCAGCGCAGAACGCCACAGGAGATCCTTCTTCCCTGTGGCTATCAAACTGCTCAACTCCTCCCCCTTCTGTCGTGGGGTAGACTGAGACAGACCCCCCCCCCTCCCCCCCCCAATCTTTGCACATCCCCAATCCTGGACTTACCACTCTAATTTTGTGTTTCATGTATCTTGTTGTGTTTTATGACTGTTAGCAGAGCAGTTTCCCTCCTGGGATAAATAAAGTTAGTTGGTATCGTGTCATATTGTAATGCTGCCTTGTTTTCCCACATCTCATTGTATGTGATGCTTTTCAACGTGTGCCTGTTAAAATTTAATTTAGTTCATGTGTTTTGGTTAAATAGTTTTCGCTTTTGCGTGAATTTATCAAACAAGGCATTCTGCCAGATATTTCCCCCACAAATGTTCATGCCAAGAGCAGCACAATAGGACAATAATCGCAGGGCAGCGGTCAAATTTGCTGCCCTCTCACGCTCCGATCGTTTGCAACAGTAGAACGGCAAACCTGTGTTGTTATTCATCTGGTTTGTCAATGTCTCAAGGAAGAATTCCTACCCTGGATTACAACACCACCATTTAGTCCGGGTAAATGCATAAACTCTCTTGCACAGTGTTGAGGAATCGAGAACCAGACGGCTTGGGTTTAAGGTGAGGAGGGGAAAGATTTAATAGGGACCTAAAAGGATAACTTTTTTTAACGCAAAAGGCAGTGGGTGTATGGAATGAGCTGCTGGAGGAGGTAGTTGAGGCAGGGACTATCGCAATGTTTAAGAAACCTTTAGACAGGTCTTAGAAACATAGAAACATAGAAATTAGGTGCAGGAGCAGGCCATTCGACCCTTCGAGCCTGCACCGCCATTCAATATGATTATGGCTGATCATCCAACTCAATATCCTGTACCTGCCTTCTCTCCATACCCTCTGATCCCTTCAGCCACAAGGGCCACATCCAACTCCCTTAAATATGGCCAACGAACTGGCCTCAACTACCTTCTGTGGCAGAGAATTCCACAGATTCACCACTCGCTGTGTGAAAAACGATTTTCTCATTTCGGTCCTAAAAGACTTCCCCCTTATCCTTAAACTGTGACCCCTTGTCCTCGACTTCCCCAACATCGGGAACAATCTTCCTGCATCTAGCCTGTCCAACCCCTTAAGAATTTTGTAAGTCTCTATGAGATCACCCCTCAATCTTCTAAATTCCAGCGAGTACAAGCCGAGTCTATCCAGTCTTTCTTCATATGGAAGTCGTGCCATCCCAGGAATCAGTCTGGTGAACCTTCTCTGTACTCCCTCTATGGCAAGAATGTCTTTCCTCAGATTAGGAGACCAAAACTGTACGCAATACTCCAGGTGTGGTCTCACCAAGACCCTATACAACTGCAGTAGAACCTCCCTGCTCTTGTACTCAAATCTTCTTGTAGCAATGTTACAAAATTTTGAGATTTTAAAAATGATAAGTCTGCAATTTATCCCATCAGGTAAAGCATAAAAAGAAGTTTAATTTGACACCTAATTCACTTTCATATGTTCAGTATTAAAAACGTTATGGCCATTTTCATACTCGGAAATTAGCATCTTGTTCCCTATTGCTTTTCCATTGACTTAACACAAAAGCTGTGATCGAGGACAGTCAAAAGCCCATAACTTTCTTAAAAATTAAGAGAACTGAATGAAATTTTCAGTTATTATGGATTGAAGCATTCTGAAACAAATATGAAACAATCTTACTTGGATGACCTGAAATTAAAGCATATAATTAGTTAGTTACCTAATTGTAGCTAATTACAAAATTCAATTATTAGATCTAAACATCTATCCATTTCTTAAGAAAAGCTTAACCATTTTTAAATAGCCTGTGTCCAAATAACATTCACACAAGAATTCACAATATAACATGATTTTTAAATCACATTGTCATGAATTTGTAGGCCAAATGGAAGGAATTTAGTGTTTAATTCCTGTAAATTAATGGCCATTTTAAATCATCTTGCGAGTGGGATTTTGTGGCACGCGATGGTTTGGAACGTTGCGGTTGCGGTGAATTTTATCGGCAGGAAAAATACTGCCGGTTCATATGGGGCCTAAGTCACCTTTTCGCAATGTGAAATTTTGATTAAAGGCATCCTAAGAAGCAAGTTTATATGAAAACGTAAACAGCGTACCTTGCCTTGTCCCCTACGTGAGATCCGTCCCGTTGACAGCATTAGAAGATTATTTTAATTTTACTCCTGCTATTAAATTACCCAGCGCTAATTTTAATAAACTTAATAAAACGGCAGTGGAAGCGATTTTTCTTCGACAACGAAACAGCCTGTTCAAAATCGATTTGAATAGTCTGAAGGAAAAAACGCATTTTCAAACCCGCCCCCCCCCTCTCAAAGGCGCCAAAGTCGCGCACACGGCCAGTGACAGAACTGCAGCGCCGCTGAAGGTAAGTTTTGTAACATACCTACTTCTTGTCGAGTCCACACACAAGATTAGACGTTGTTCAGCCAGAGCTACTCCGCATCTGCATACGATGGTGTGTGTCTTGCGCTTCTTGTGCGTGGTAGTGGAACGACTGGTGGAAACAGGGCCGCGACGTGAACGCTCTTTCCTTGACCCTGAGAGGCACAGGACATGAATAATGGATGGATTACTTGATTAGTATGGGAGTCGGAGGTTATGGGGAGAAGGCAGGAGAATGGGGTTAAGAGGGAAAGATGGAACAGGCCAACAATGATCTATTTTACATTTTCCTTGATCTCCCTCCCATTTGATGTTTCGTTTTCACACCTTACCCTTCCATATCCCTGTGTCTCCCTCTCCCTTGATGCGCAGTCTGAATAACGGTCTCGACCCGAAATGTCACCCATTCCTTCTATCCAGAGATGCTGCCTGTCCCATTGAGTTACTCCAGCATCTTGTGTCTATCTTCATATCTTCAGTGCTGGTCTGGTTTAGATTAGAGATACAGCACTGAAACAGGCCCTTCGGCCCACCGAGCCTGCACTGACCAGCGATCCCCGCACAATAACACTATCCTACACACACACTAGGAACAACTTGCGTTTATACCAAGCCAATTAACCTACAAACCTGTACATCTTTGGAGTGTAGGAGGAAAACGAAGATCTCGGAGAAAACCCACGCAGGTCACAGGGAGAACGTACAAACTCCGTACAGACAGCCTCCTTAGTCAGGATCGAACTTGGTCTCCGGCGCTGTAAGGCAGCAACCGGACCACTGTACCACCCTATAAGCTAGGATAATGTTCGATTCACCTCTACCCCATTGCAGACATTGGACTTTGTCCCTGGAACTGGTGCGCTACAATGCTGAGAACTATATTCTGCACTCTGTATCTTCCCCTTTGCTCTACCTATTGTACTGGAGTTTAACTCGATTGTATTTATGTATAGTGTTATCTGATGTGATTGGGTAGCATGCAAAACAATGCTCTTCACTGTACCTCGGTACGGTTGAGAATAATAAACCTGAACCTAAACCTAGTGCGAAACCGCAAGTATGTCATGTAACGTAAATGGTGGATGAATGGATGGAGCAGTACACCGAGGCAGCCATCGTCAGCGCCAGCAGCAGCAGCTGCACTGCAAACACCTACAGTAGATCATGGTCACTGACGTAGGGTTGTGATTAGGATATTGTTTGAAGGGGCTGCTTTGTCGAAACACTGTGGATGGTGTTGTAGGAAGGAACTGCAGATGCAGTTGAAGAGTTGTGAATCTGTGGAATTCTCTGCCACAGAAGGCAGTGGAGGCCTGTGTGTAATGTATCTAGTTCAATGTCATGTGCAACTGCACAGCAATATTTATTTGGGAACAGCTTCATTCAATAAATTGCAGAGAACAGTGGGCGCAGCCCAGACCATCGCACAAATCAACTACACCTCACGCCGCCTCGGCAAGGCCAGCAGCATAATCAATAATCAAGGACGAGTCTCACCCTGGATGCTCCCTCTTCTCCCTTCTCCCATCGGGCAAAAGTGATTAGAAGTGTGAAAACACACACCACCAGATTCAGGGACAGATTCTTCCCAGCCTTTCTCAGGCAACTGAACCATCCTACCAACAACTGGAGAGCAGTCCTGAACTACTATCTACCTCATTGGTGACCCTCAGACTATCGTTGATCGCAATTTACTGGACTTTATCTTGCACTAAATGTTATTAGACAATAGGTGCAGGAGTAGGCCGTTTGACCCTTCGAGGCAGCACCGCCATTCAATGAGATCATGGCTGATCATCCCAAATCAGTACCCCGTTCCTGCCTTCTGCCCACATCCCCCGACTCTGCTATTTTTAAGAGCCCGATCGAGCTCTCTCTTGAAAGCCTCCACCACCCTCTGAGGCAGAGAATTCCACAGACTCACCACTTTCTGTGAGAAAATGTGTTTCCTCGTCTCCGTTCTAAATTGCTTACTCCTTATTCTTAAACTGTGGCCCCTGGTTCTGGACTCCCCCAACATCGGGAACAGGTTTCCTGCCTCTAGTGTGTCCAAGCTCTTAACAATCTTATATGTTTCAATGAGATCCCTTCTCATCCTTCTAAACTCCAGAGTGTACTAGGCCAGCCGCTCCATTGTCTCAGCATATGACAGTCCCACCATCCCGGGAATTAACCTTGTAAACCTACGCTGCACTTCCTGAATAGCAAGAATGCCCTTCCTCAAATTAGGGGACCAAAACTGCACACAATACTCCAGGTGTGGTCTCACTAGGGCTCTGTACCACTGCAGAAGGACCTCTTTGCTCCTATATTTTATCCCTCTTGTCATAAAGGCCAACATGCCATTCACTTTCTTCACTGCCTGCTGTACCTGCATGCTTACTTTCATAGACTGATGTACAAGGACCCCCAGATCCCGTTGTACTTCCCCTTTTCCCAACTTGACGCCATTTAGATAGTAATCTGCCTTCCTGTTTTTGCTACCAAAGTGGATAACCTCACATTTATCCGCATTAAACTTCATCTGCCATGCATCTGCCCACTCCCCAACCTGTCCAAGTCACCCAGCATTCTCATAGCATCCTCCTCACAGTTCACACTGCCACCCAGCTTTGTGTCATCTGCAAATTTGCTAATGTTACTTTGAATCCCTTTATCCAAATCATTGATGTATATTGTAAATAGCTGCGGTCCCAGCACCGAGCCTTGCGGTACCCCACTAGTCACTGCCTGCCATTCTGAAAGGGACCCGTTAATCCCTACTCTTTGTTTCCTGTCTGCCAGCCACTTCTCTATCCATGTCAGCACTCTACCCCCAATACCATGGTGCCCTAATTTTGCCCACCAATCTCTTATGTGGGACCTTATCAAATGCTTTCTGAAAGTCCAGGTACACTACATCCACTGGCTCTCCCTTGTCCATTTTCCAAGTTACGTCTTAAAAAAATTCCACAAGATTAGTCAAGCATGATTTCCGCTTCGTAAATCCATGCTGACTCGGACCGATCCTGTTACAGCTATCCAAATGTGACGCTATCTCATCTTTTATAATTGACTCCAGCATCTTCCCCACCACCGATGTCAGGCTAACTGGTCTATAATTCCCCGTTTTCTCTCTCCCGCCTTTCTTTAAAAATGGGATAACATTAGCTACCCTCCAATCCACAGGAACTGATCCTGAGTCTATAGAACATTGGAAAATGATCACCAATGCATCCACGATTTCTAGAGCCACTTCCTTAAGTACCCTGGGATGCAGACCATCAGGCCCTGGGGATTTATCAGCCTTCAGTCCCATCAGTCTACCCAACACCATTTCCTGCCTAATGTGGATTTCCTTCAGTTCCTCTGTCACCCCAGATCCTCTGGCCACTACTATATCAGGAAGATTGTTTGTGTCCTCCTTAGTGAAGACGGATCCAAAGTACCTGTTCAACTCATCTGCCATTTCCTTGTTCCCCATAATAAATTCACCTTTTTCAGTCTTCAAGGGTCCAACTTTGGTCTTAACTAATTTGTTCTTCTTCACATACCTAAAGAAGCTTTTACTATCCTGCTTTATATTCTTGGCTAGCTTACCTAGTGTACCTCATCATTTCTCCCCGTATTGTCTTTTTAGTTATCTTCTGTTGCTCTTTAAACATTACCCAATCCTCTTGCTTCCCGCTCATCTTTGCTACGTGTACTTCTCTTTAATTTTTATACTGTCCCTGACGTCCCTTGTCAGCTATGGTCGTCCCTTTCTCCCCTTGGAATCTTTCTTCCTCCTGGGAATGAACTGATCCTGCACCTTCTGTATTATTCCTAGAAACACCTGCCATTTTTGTTCCACTGTCATCCCTGCTAGTGTATCTTTCCAGTCAACTTTGGCCAGCTCCTCCCTCATGGCCCCATAGTCCCCTTTATTCAACTGCAGCACTGACACCTCCGATCTACTCTTCTCCCTCTCCAATTGTAGATTAAACCTGACCATGTTATGGTCACTGCCTCCTAATGGCTCATTAACCTCGAGGTCCTTTATCAAATCCGGTTCATTACATAACACTAAATCCAGAATTGCCTTCTCCCTGGTAGGCTCCAATACAAGCTGTTCAAAGAATCCATCACGAAGGCACTCTACAAAGTCCCTTTCTTGGGGTCCAGTACCAACCTGATTTCCCCAGTCTACCTGCATGTTGAAATCTCCCATAACAACCACAGCATTACTTTTGCTACATGCCAATTTTAACTCCTGATTCAACTTGCCCCCTATGTCCAGGCTACTGTTTGGGGGCCTGTAGATTGGTCCCATTAGGGTCTTTTTACCCTTACAATTCCATAGTTCTATCCATACTGACTCCACATCTCCTGTTTCAATGTCAGCCCTCGCAAGAGACTGAATTTCATTCCTCACCAACAGGGCAACCCCGCCCCCTCTGCCCACCTTATCATGTATCTATACACTGTGAATGGCTCGATTGTAATCAAGTATTGCCTTGCCGCTGGCTGGATAGCACGCAACAAAAGCTTAGGAAGTTCAGCATGTCACCAACAACTCTCACCAACTTCTACAAATGCGCCGCAGAAAGCGTTTTATCGGGAGGCATCACAGCACGGTTTGGGAACAGCTCCATCCACGACCGCGAGAAATTGCAGAGAATTGTGGACGCAGCCCAGACCATCGCACAACCCAACCTCCCTTCCAAGGACTCCATCTACACCTCACGCTGCCTCGGCAAGGCCAGCAGCATCATCAAGGACGACTCCCCTCTTCTCCCCTCTCCCATCGGGTAAGAGGTACAGAAGTGTGAAAACACACACCTCCAGATTCAGGGGCAGTTTCTTCCCAGCTGTTATCAGGCAACTGAACCGTCCTATCAACAACTAGAGAATGGTCCTGAGCTCCTATCTATCTCACTGGAGACCCTCGGACTATCTTTCTACTGGCTATATCTTGCATTAAATGCTATTCATATTATTCCCTTTGTATTTTTACACGGTGAATAGCTCGATTGTAATCACGTATTGTTTCTAACCGCAGAAAGGAAGTGCGGATGCTAACATATATTTCAAGAGCAGGTATTTCAAGATACAAAAACAGGGATGTAATGCTGAGGCCCTGTAAGGCGCTGGTCAGGCCGCATTTGGAGTATTGAGCGCAATTTTGGGCCCCATATCCGAGGAAGGATGTGCCGGCTCTGGAGAGGGTCCAGAGGAGGTTTACAAGAATGAGCCCAGGAATGAGTGGGTTAACCTATCATGAGCGTTTGACGGCACTGGGCCTGCACTCGCTGGAGTTTAGAAGAAAGAGGGGGGAAACCTCATTGAAGCGTACAGAATAGTGAAAGGCCTGGATAGAGTGGATGTGAAGAGGATGTTTCCACTAGTGGGAGAGTCTGGGACCAGAGGTCAGAGCCTCAGAATTAAAGGATGTTCCTTTGGGAAGAAGATGAGGAGGAATTTCTTTAGTCAGGAGGTGGTGAATCTGTGGAATCCATTGCCACGGGGACTGTGGAGGCCAAATCAGTGGATATTTTATAGGCAGAGACAGATAGAGTATTGATTAGTACGGGTGTGAGAGGTTATGGAGAGAAGGCAGGAGAATGGGGTTAGGAGGGAGAGATAGATCAGCCATGTTTGAATGGCGGAGTAAACAGGATGGGCCGAATGGCCTAATTCTGCTCCTATCCCTTATGACCTAATGATGGACTCCACCCTTCCTGAGGTTACCTGGTGTCATTGCGAAACCCTGCCCCAGGTTACGATGCCCCTTAAACATTAAACTTAAAACCTGAATGGCCTTGAATCTCTAACAAGGTGAAACGTGAGAAGTATTCAAAAGCCATGAAAAAGCCAGAACAATTAAAGAATAAAAACTAAAAATTAGTTCTGATTAATGGTCCCTACTCAATATGTCACCTATCCATGTTCTCCAGAATAAGGGGTAAGCCATTTAGAACGGAGATGAGGAAACACTTTTTCACACATAGAGTTGTGAGTCTGTGCCTCAGAGGGCGGTTCTCTGGATACTTTCAAGTGAGAGCTAGATAGGGATCTTAAAGATAGCGGAGTCAGGGGATATGGGGAGAAGGCAGGAATTGTGAATGATCAGCCATGATCACATTAAATGGCGGTGCTGGCTCGAAGGGTTGAATGGCCTACCCTGGCACCTATTGTCTATTGTCCAGAGATGCTGCCTGACCTACTGAGTTAGTCCATCATTTTATGTCCTTTTTAAAAAGAAAATCAAACATTTAAGTTACAAATTAAAGATAATTAAAAGCATTCAAGCATGATAGAACTCGGGTGGCACAGTGGGTAGAGCTGCTGCCTCACAGCGCCAGTGACCCGCGTTCGATCCTGACAACGGGCGCTGTCTGCACGGAGTTTGTACGTTCTCCCCGTGACCTGCGTGGGTTTTCTCCGGGATCTCCGGTTTCCTCTCACACTCCAAAGTCGCACAGGTTTGTAGGTTAATTGGCTTGGTAAAATTATCCCGAGTCTGTGTAGGATAGTGTCTGTGTGCAATGTTCGCTGGTCGGCGCCGACCCGGTGGGCCGAACGGCCTGTTTCCATGCTGCATCTCGAAACTAACTTGCACAGGGCAGGCAATTATTAGCTCAGAGACACAGCATGGAAACGGGCCCTTCGGCCCACTGAGTCCATGCCGACCTTCGACCACCCATTCGCACTAGTTCTGTGTTATTCCGCTTTCCCATCCACTCCCTGCACACTATGGGGCAATTTACAGCGGACCAATTAGCCAACGAACCCGCACGTCTTTAGGATGTGGGAGGAAATTCGGAATACCCGGGGGGGAAACGCAAGCGGTGACGGGGAGAACCTGCAGACTCCGCACAGACAGCACCCGAGGTCAGGATCGAACCCGGGCCTCAGGCGCTGTGAGACAGCAGCTCTGCCAGCAGGTTTCCTTGTTCTTTAAACAGATATTGGCTTTTATTTTAGCAGCAAATGCAAATAGCAATAAATGATTTCAGAACATGATTGACCAAGCACACATGCTGGGTCGCTGGTGGTTAATTATCTGAATGGTAAATTGGTGGTGTAATTAGGATCAACAATTAACTGCCAAGCTGTTCCTCAACTATTTTTCAGACTCCATTTCACTTAAGAACATAGGCATGGACTAACATTGTCTGCCAAGTCAACAGTAATAAAATGTACAAAATGCATAACTGACCCGGGCAGGCACTCTGCAGTTTTATGAAGTCTGCTTCAAACAGACTCTCACTTTCAGTGTTTCCCCTTTAAGTTGTAGTTTTACGTTTAGAGATGGGTGTCAGGGGTTATGGGGTGAAGGCAGGGGGGATGGCGTTAGGAGGGAGAGATGGATCAGCCATGATTGGATGGCAGGGTAGGCTTGATGGGCCGAGTGGCCAATTTCTGCTCCTGTCATCAACACGAGACACAGTGCGGAAACGGGCACGTTGACCCAACCCGGTCTGCGCCAACCGGCAATCCCTGTACACTGGCGCTATCCCACGCTTCAGGGACAATTTTACCGAATCCAATGAACCTACAAGCCTGGAGTGTGGGAGGAAACTGAACATCCCGAAGAAAACCCACGCATGTCACGGGGAGAGCGCACAAACTCCGTACAGACAAGCACCAGACGGCGGGATCGAACCCGGGTTTTCTGGCGCCCTAAGGCAGCAACTCTACCGCCGCGCCGCCCGTTTTGTTTGTTTGACTTTACACAAGTGTGGAACGCGTTCAGCAAGATTATCCGTGATCCAGCCCACGAGATGCTCACAAGTTCATAAGTCACAGGAGCAGAATTAGGCCATTTGGCCTGTCACGTTCACGCCAGCATTGAATGTACTAAAACCATGAGAGGAACCGATCAGGTCTGAGCACGCAGACTTTTGCATTGAATTGGGTAATTGAGAACCGGGGGACAGTGGTTTCAGGTGAGGGGAGGGGAGGGGAGTGGGGGGGGAAACATTTAATAGGAATCTGAGGGGTATCGTTTGGGTGGTGGGTGAACGGAACAAGCTACCAAGGAGGTAACCATATAACAATTACAGCACGGAAACAGGCCCTCTCGGCCCTTCCAGTCCGTGCCGACCATTTGTTTTCCCCTAGTCCCATCTACCTGCACTCAGACCATACCCCTCCATTCCCTTCCGGTACATATACCTATCCACTTTACTTTTAAATGTTAAAATTGATCCTGCCTCCACCACTTCTGCTGGAAGCTGATTCCACACAGCCACCACCCTCTGAGTAAAGAAGTTCCCCCTCACGTTACCCCCTAAACTTCTGTCCCTTAATTCTCATGTCATGCCCTCTTGTTTGAATCTTCCCTACCCTCAATGGGAAAAACGTATCCACGTCAACTCTGTCTATCCCTTTCATAATTTTAAAGACAACTAAAGGTAGTTGAGGCAAGGACTATCGCAACGATTAAGAAACATTTTTTTTTCCTTTTTTCTCTTTTTTTTCTTTATCTTTTTGTTTTTTATACATATAAATTCTCTTTCAACCCACTTAACTATATTTACATAGCAACCGGGAAGTATATATTCAATGTGTATTTTGACACTGGACATATTTAGGTCATACCTGTCATTAATGTAACCCTCATCCCTATGGATCAATATCATTATGTTTATGTTTATCATTACTTTTTTTGTTCTTTTGTCCTTGCTTTTGAAAAAAACGAATAAAAAGATTTTAATAGTAAGAAAGAAACATTTAGACAGGTACATGGATAGGATAGGTTTAGACGGGTATGGGCCAAATGCAGGCAGGTGGGACTGGTGTAGATGGGGTATATTGGTCGGTGTGGGCAAGTTGGGCCGAAGGGCTTATTTCCCCACTATATGAGTCTATTACTCAATAATGGCTGATCATTTTGTTAATTTAGTTTATTGTTGCGTGCTATCCAGTCAGCGGAAAGACTACACCTGATCACATTCAAGCCGGCCCCAGTGTGCACGGATGGCCGGTTTCCTTGCTGTATCTCTAAACGAAACTAAACTAAACTTTTTAAAAGAGAGAGTTAAGGGCCAGTCCCACCAGCATGTGACTGCATGCAGTGAGCGCGACCTAACGTGGACGCTTGAGCCGTACGGCCTCGCGGGGCCGGTCCCACTTCGATCGCCGGAGCCGTATGGAGTTGTGCGGGGCTGGTCCCGACATCGCGCGGGGCTCCGAAAAACTGACCGTGTTCAAAATCCTGCGCGGCAACGGCCGACAGGCCCGCAGCCGCATCAAGGCCGTTCGCAGCGTCTGGACGCCGTACGCAGCGCGTGGCGTTGCGCGATGATGTCACCGCTCGGCGTGCTGTTGCGTGATGGCACCACCGCCAGACGCCATGCGACGTCCAATTTCACTCGGCCCGCCTCCTGCAGAGCTGATTGGTGAGTATGATGTCGGGACCAGCCCCGGACAACTCCCGACGCCTCCACAGTTCGAAATGGAACCGGCCCCACTAGGCCATACGGCTCAAGCCACCACGTTTGGTCGCGCTCGCCGCGTGCAGTCGCATGCTGGTGGGACAGGCCCTTTAGATTTAGCTCTTGGGGCTAACGGAATCAAGGGATATGGGGAGAAAGCAGGAACGGGGTACTGATTTTGGATGATCAGCCATGATCACATTGAATGGCGGTGCTGGCTCGAAGGGACGAATGGCCTACTCCTGCACCTATTGTCTATGTTTCTTAACTAAACCAAACTAAAGTAGAATAGAATAGAATGCCTTTTACTGTCATTCAAACAGCTTGGTTTTAACGAAATTTCATTTTCTACCAAAAAAACCCCAAGACCCACACTTAACACAGTGTACACAAACATCCACCACAGTGAGTCTCCAACACCACCTCACTGTGATGGAAGGCAAAAGTCTTATCTCTTCCCTTTGTTCTTCTCCCGCGGTCCAGCAGTCCAACTGCAGCGTTGAGGCTTTAACACTGGGGCTCCCGATGTTAAAACCCCCGGCGGGCGATGGTAAGTCCCGCGGCCGTAAAGCCGCGCTGGGCGATGTTAGGCCACGCTCCGAGTCATTTAACGCCGCGGTTCCGGCGGGAGAAGTTGCCGTTGCGGGAGCTCCGAAAAGCGGTCTCCCACCAGGGACCTGCGAGCTCCCGATGTTCCCGTCCACCGGTAACATCGGCGCCTCCGAAGCTCCGAAGCCGGGTCTGCACTGACCCCAAGATAGGTTAACCCAGAAGTTAACTTGCAGAGGAGTTTGAAGCTGCTAACTCTCTCTACCACCAACCCACCAATGTAAACTGGTAGGGGCGACCCAAGTGAAGTGTGCACAATCATGAGGATCATGGATAAGTCAACGGCCACAGTCTGTTTCCCTGGGTAGAGGATTCTAAAACTAGAGGGTAAAGGCTTTAGGGCGAGAGGGGAGAGATTTACGAGGGACCTCAGGGACAATTATAATCTACGTCAAGTTCTACCACCATTTTGTGTGGCTTCCCGTGAGCAACTCCTGCACCAAGTAACATTTCCCCATCAGAAAAAAAAAACACAAAGTGCTGGAGGAATTTGGTGGGTCAGGCAGCTTCTGTGGAGGGAACTGGATGGGATGTGGAAGTGGACCACTTGTACAGGGTAGACAAAGTGCTGGAGAAACTCAGCGGGTGAGGCAGCATCCATGGAGCGAAGGAATAGGGTCGAGACCCTTCTTCAGCCTGATACAGGTTCTTCTTCAGACTTCTTCAGTACGGGTGTCAGGGGTTATGGGGAGAAGGCAGGAAAATGGGGTTCGGAGGGAGGGATAGATCAGCCACGATTCAATGTTTAGTGTTTTCTTTCATATTCGTAATTTTATTGTACAGGCACGGCACATTTAGCGAAGTCTATTTAATGGCGATTCAAAGGTGGAGTAGACGGACGGAAAAGGGCTCAATTCTACTCCACTCACCTATGACCTTATGACCTTTTGGGTCGGGTCACTTCTTCAAGACCTTTTGAACTGATGTGGCAGTGGCTTTATTAGATAGTAGTCTTCTTCTCATCGAGTCCACACACACAAGATGAGAAGCTGCTCCGCCAGAGCTGAACACACTTCTCGGCATCTGCATACGATGGCGTCCGTCTTGTCGCTTCTGGTGCGCGGTGGTGGGACGATTGGTGGGAACGGGGCCGCGACGTGAGCGCTCTCTCCTTGACCCCATTAGATAGCGGTGTTTAAGAAGCTTTTATATCGGCACGTGGAAGTGCAGGGAATGGAGGGATATGGAACACGTAAATGTCCTCTGGTTCTCAAAGTAGTAGGGTGAGATGGGGGGGGGGGGGGGGGGGGGTCACAGGATATAAGCTGCTGAGTCTACTTTAGTGTGGAGCAGCGTTTCTCAACAGTTTCCGAGAGAAATAGTGATAAATAGGCTAATCATGTGTAAATGCATTTTTGAGTCATTTTTGTGTTTAATTTCGTATTCATAATTTTATTATACAGGCACGGCATATTTAGCGACATCTATTTAGCGAGGTCATAGTTACTGGCGTCTATACGGCGCCAGTGTGAAACGGCCGTTAGTGCCCAGTGGGCAGGAGCTGTACGTGACGGATTTGTGTATCATCAAGGCACTCACTCGAGTACAGACCAGGCACGTGCAGTCAGGGTCGGCAAGGGAGGCAGTGCCTACCCTGACTACAATTATAAAATAGTAATTATTTTGTATATAAATATAATATATATAATATATATAAATATATATATAAAACATACATAAAATCGTCATAAAGAAGAACTTTGCCTTCCATCACAGTGAGGAGGAGATCCACTGTGATGGATGTTTGTGTGAATTTAATTGTTTGCATGTTTTTCTATGAATTGTTCTGTTTGTTTGTTTGTATGGCTTGTAGAAACGGAGTTTCGTTCGAGCCTCTCTGAGGTTCGAATGACAAGCAATAAAATCGAATCAAATCAAATCAAAAAAATAGTAAAGGCACGGGAGAATTGTGTCTCCCTAAGAGATCAATCTCTTAGGGAGGCATAATTCTCCCGTGCCGTTCACCAGCAGTACGTTTTAAACGCGGAAGCATGTGCTACTCACCTGCCGTCGACGCTGCTTCAAGCCATCGGTGGGAACGGTCTGTAGAGGCGGCTGAAACTCTGCCGCCTCTACACTGTGAACCAACTGCGTGCCTGTGCTGCGTTGCGCACCAGCCTACCGCGCGTGCGCAAGTTTCTTAGCGGGATTTTCAAGGGTGGATGGCGATTACCTGAAGCGTTTCACGAAGCAACCTCACCGATATTTTTGCTGCAGAATGGATTTTGTGCACCAATAATATGGTAAGTAAATTTTTTTTTTTTAGTTATATGTTTTCAAAATACTTTATTAAGAGATACGACCTATTGAAAACAAATTACTGGATAAAAGTCGAGAGAACAATCTGCGCATGCGCGGTTTTCAAGATTTAAAAAATGGCGACCGGCAGTTGACCGGGGAGGGAACAATGCGCGCATGCGCGGTTTCAAGATATAAAAAAAAAGCCGACTGACAGCTCACCGGGGAGAGAATAATCTGCGCATGCGCGGTTTTCTGCCCACCCTGGCTGATTACTCACGGCACGTGCCTGGTACAGACGCACGCGCGGTCTCCATCAGTCCTGTCGTGCGGGTACAGCCCCTCATTTACCCACGTTATTTGGTGATTTTTTTTTTTACCCATCATTTAGGGATGTTATATGAATTTTTTAAAATTAAGTATGTTTATGTTTATTTTTGTTAGTTTATGAAAAGTTTATTTGTTGGTTCACGCGCTTGATCGATGGTGTTTTATCATTAATTTTTTATTATTATTAATGTTTAGTGTTTTCTGAGTCATTCGTAACTGTCACTGTATGTCATGTTATTACATAGAAACATAGAAACATAGAAATTAGGTGCAGGAGTAGGCCATTCAGCCCTTCGAGCCTGCACCGCCATTCAATATGATCATGGCTGATCAATCCAACTCAGTATCCCGTACCTGCCTTCTCTCCATACCCTTCTGATCCCCTTAGCCACAAGGGCCACATCCAACTCACTCTTAAATATAGCCAATGAACTGGCCTCAACTACCCTCTGTGGCAGAGAATTCCAGAGACTCACACTCTCTGTGTGAAGAAAGTCTTTCTCATCTCGGTCTTAAAGGATTTCCCCCTTATCCTTAAGCTGTGACCCCTTTGTCCTGGACTTCCCCAACATCGGGAACAATCTTCCTGCATCTAGCCTGTCCAACCCCTTAAGAATTTTGTAAGTTTCTATAAGATCCCCTCTTAATCTCCTAAATTCCCAGAGAGTATAAACCGAGTCTATCCAGTCTTTCTTCATAAGACAGTCCCTGACATCCCAGGAATCAGTCTGGTGAAACCTTCTCTGCACTAGGCCCCTCTATGGCAATAATGTCCTTCCTCAGATTTGGAGACCAAAACTGCACGCAATACTCCAGGTGTGGTCTCACCAAGACCCTGTACAACTGAAGTAGAACCTCCCTGCTCCTGTACTCAAATCCTTTGCTATGAAAGCTAACATACCATTCGCTTTTTTCACTGCCTGCTGCACCTGCATGCCTACTTTCAATGACTGGTGTACCATGACACCCAGGTCTCGCTGCATCTCCCCTTTTCCTAATCGAGCCACCATTTAAATAATAGTCTGCTTTCCTGTTTTTGCCACCAAAGTGGATAACCTCACATTTATCCACATTATACTGCATCTGCCAAACATTTGCCCACTCACCCAGCTATCCAAGTCACCTTGCAGTCTCCTAGCAATCCTCCTCACAGCGAACACTGCCCCCTCAGCTTAGTGTCATCCGTCAAACTTGGAGATGTTGCCTTCAATTCCCTCATCCAGATCATTAATATATATTGTAAATAGCTAGGGGTCCCAGCACTGAGCCCTGCGTACCCACTAGTTACTGCCCTGCCATTGTGAAAAGGACCCTTTTACTCCTACACCTTTGCTTCCTTTGCCAGCCAGTTCTCTATCACCACATCAAATACTGAACCCTAATACCGTATGCTTTAAGTTTGTATACTAACAATCTCTTATGTGGGACCTTGTCGAAAGCCTTCTGGAAGTCCAATATACCACATCCCCACTGGTTCTCCCTTATCCACGCTACTAGTTACATCCTCGAAAAAATTTCCACAAGATTCGTCAGACATGATTTACCTTTTTGTAAATCCATGCTGACTTTGTCCAATGATTTCACCACTTTCCAAATGTGCTGCTACCCATCTTTAATAACTGACTCTAGCCAGTTTCCCCACTACCGATGTTAGACTAACTGGTCTGTAATTCCTCCGTTTTCTCTCTTCCCTCCCTCTTAAAAAGAGGGGTTACATTTGCTAACCTCCCGCGCCAATTTTGTATTCCTCAGGAACTACTCCAGAATCTCTAAAGAGTTTTGAAAGATTATCACTAATGCATCCACTATTTCCTGAGCTACTTCCTTAAGTACTCTGGGATGCAGCCTATCTGGCCCTGAGGATTTATCGGCCTTTTAATCTATTCAATTTACCCAAACACCACTTCCCGTCTGACCTGGATTTCACTCATTCCTCCTTTGACCCACAGTCCCCCTGCTATTTCAGGCAGATTATTTATGTCTTCCTTAGTGAAGACGGAACCAAAGTAGTTATTCAATTGGTCCGCCATATCCTTGTTCCCCATGATCAACTCACACCTGTTTTCTGACTGCTGCAAGGGACTACATTTGTTTTTATCTAACCTCTTTCTCTTCACATATCTATAAAAAACTTTTGCCAGTCAGTTTTTATGTTCCCTGCCAGTTTTCTTCATAATACTATTTTTCCTTTCCTAATTAAGCCCTTTGTCCTCCTCTGCTGGTCTCTGAATTTCTCCCAGTCCTCTGGTATGCTGCTTTTTCTGGCTACTTTGTACGCATCATCCTTTGCTTTGATACTATCCCTGATTTTCCCTTGTTATCCACGGATGCACTACCCTTCCCCGATTTATTCTTTGCCAAAACTGGGATGAACAATTTTTGTAGTTCATCCATGCAGTCTTTAAATGTCTTCCATTGTATATCCACCGTCAACCCTTTTAGAATTAATTGCCAGTCAATCTTGGCCAATTCACGTCTCATAATAAGTTCTATAAAACCCTCAAAGTTACCTTTCTTTAAGTTCAGAACCATTGTTTTTCTGAATTAACAATGTCACTCTCCTCCATCCTAATGAAGAACTCAACCATATTATGGTCACTCTTGCCCAAGGGGGCACGTACAACAAGACGGCTAATTACCCCTTCCTCATTATCTCAAAACCCAGTCTAAAATAGCTGCTCTCTCGTTGGTTCCTCTACATGTTTGATTTAGATAACTATCCCTCTCTCCCTACCCGCTCTCTCTCCTCCCTCTCCCTCCCCCCTCCCCCCTCCCCCCTCCCCCCCCCCTCTCCCCTCTCCCCCCCCCCTCACTCTCCCACCCCCCGGCCCTCCCCCATCCCCCCCCCCCTCCCCCCCCTCCCCCCTCCCCCCCCACTCTCCCCCCCCCTCTCCTCCACCCCCCCTCCCCCCCCCCCCCCCCCCACCCTCCCCCCCCCACTCCCCCCCCCCCCCCCCCCCCCCCCCCCCCCCCTCCCCTCCACCCCTCTCCCCCCCCCATCCCCCCCCCCCCCCCGCCCCCCCCCCCCCCCCCCTCCTCCCCTCCCCTCCCCCACCCCTCCCCCTCCCCACCGACTCCACACCCCTCCCTCCCCCCCCCCCCCTCCCCCCCCACTCCCTGCCCCTCCATGATTTTTCCCCTCTCCTCCACTCCTCTCCACTCTCCCCTCCCCCCTCCCCCCCTCCACCGCCCCCCCCCCGCTCCTACCCCCTCTCCCCTCTCCCCCTCCCACCCCACCCTCCCCTCCCCCCCCCTCCTCGCCCCCTCCCTCCCGCCCCCTCTCGCCCCCTCCTCTCCCACCCTCCCACCCCCTCCCCCCCTCCCTCCTAGCCCCCCCTTCCTCGCCCCCCCGGTTCCCCGCCCCCCTCTCTCTTCCCCTCCCCCTCTCTCTCTCTCTCCCCGTCTCCCCTGCGGTTAGTTCTTCAGTTAGCCTTTATTTGCTTCAGTTTTGAACAAAGTTTGATTTCAGTTTTTTTGCATTGTCAATATACTTGCGAAAAATTTGTTATTTTTTGCTAAAACCAGTTATCGGAAAAATGAAGGGTCTCAACCCGAAACTCCCACCTATTTTCATTCCACGCTCCATACATGCTGCCTCACCCACTGAGTTTCTCCAGCATTTTTGTCTACCTTTGATTTTTCTGCAGTTGTTTCTTAAACATCAGAAAAATATATTATGTTTGCCTTCTGAACTTTAAGTTTATGAAAGAAAAAGAAAGAGATTAATGAAGATATATAACAATTTTTATGTTCCCTGAGACATGAGAATTATTTCAAGGGTTCGCAAGGGTAAAATGGTTGAGAAACTCTGGTTTAGAGATACAGCGCAGAATGAGGCCCTTCGGCCTACCAAGTCCGCTCCGACCAGCAATCCCCGCACACTAACGCTATCCTACAAACACTAGGAACAATTATATATTTTTTATACCAAGATAATTAACCTACAAACCTGTACGTCTTTGGAGTGTGGGAGGAAACCGGAGATCTCAGCGAAAACCCACGCAGGTCTCGAGGAGAACGTACAAACTCCTTACAGACAGCACCCGTGGTCAGGATCGAACCCGGGTCTCCGGCGCTGCAAGGCAGCAGCTCTGGATAGAGCGGGTGAGGAGAGGATGTTTCCACTAGTGGGAGAGTCTAGGACCAGAGGTCACAGCCTCAGAATTAAAGGATGAACTTTTAGGAACGACATGAGGAGGAATTTCTTTAGTCAGAGGGTGGTGAATATGTGGAATTCTTTGCAGCAGAAGGCCAAGTCAGTGGTTATTTTTAAGGCAGAGATAGACAGATTTTCGAATAGTCAGAGGTTTTGGGGAGAAGGCAGGAGAATGGGGTCAGGAGGGAGAGGTCGATCTGCCATGATTGAATGGCGGTGTAGACTTGATGGGCCAAATGGCCTAATTCTCCTCCAGTCACTTATGACCTTACGATCTCTATCGCTGCGCCACTGTGCCGTCCTTTGATTCGTGAAGTTGGGAAAAGGGGAAGTACAACAGGATCTGGGGGTCCTTGTACATCAGTCTATGAAAGTAAGCATGCAGGTACAGCAGGCAGTGAAGAAAGCGAATGGCATGTTGGCCTTTATAACAAGAGGAATCAAATATAGGAGCAAAGAGGTCCTTCTGCAGTTGTACAGAGCCCTAGTGAGGCCACGCCTGGAGTATTGTGTGCCGTTTTGGTCCCCTAATTTGAGGAAGGACATTCTTGCTATTGAGGGAGTGCAGCGTAGGTTTACAAGGTTAATTCCCGGGATGGCGGGGCTGTCATATGCTGAGAGAATGGAGCGGCTGGGCTAGTACACTCTGGAGTTTAGAAGGGATGAGAGGGGATTTCATTGAAACATATAAGATTGTTAAGGGTTTGGACACGGTGGAGGCAGGAAACATGTTCCCGATGTTGGGGGAGTCCAGAACCAGGGGCCACAGTTCAAGAATAAGGAGTAAGCCATTTAGAACAGAGACAAGGAAACACTTACAGAGAGTATGGAATTCCCTGCCTCAGAGGGCGGTGGAGGTGGGTTCTCTGGACGCTTTCAAGAGAGAGCTAGATAGGGTTCTTAAAGATAGCGGAGTCAGGGGATATGGGGAGAAGGCAGGAACGGGGTACTGATTGGGGATGATCAGCCATGATCACATTGAATGGTGGTGCAGGCTCGAAGGGCCGAATGGTCTACTCCTGCACCTGTGGTCTACTGTCTGTTATCTATGGTGAAGTAGTCGGGTGAGCTGGGGTCATAGCAAGTCAGCTGCTGAGTTTGGAATGAAAAGTTCTTCTTTGATAAAGTTTATTGTTTACGACTGAACCTGCAGTAAATTTCTTGTTGACGGATGGCCATATTGCTAAAATGCACCGGCGCAGTGCCTGACCGACACAGTTCCAGGATGTACATGACATGATTTTAACTTTCGCATCTGTAAGTATTCAGCAACAGGGTGTTCTATGTTTTTTTTTATGTACTCGGAGCTAAAATGCACCAGCATAAACCCAGGCACTGTTCTTCCAATTACCAAGCCCCCGTAATATTAAAAAACATCCATGCAGAAATGAACTACCACAACTTGGAAATGTTTTTAAGAAAATGTATTTTTCCACGACTCAAACGGACACACAGTGCTCCGGTTTCCTCCCCACATTCCAAAGGCGTGCAGGTTTGTACGTTGATTGGCTTCTGTAGCTTCTCCCCAGTGCGTGGGATGCGAAAGGTGGGAGAACAGAGAAACTCAGCGGGCTAGGCAGCATCTCTGGAGAGGGGACCCGTACAAGGGTCTTCTGAAGGAAGGTCCCGACCCGAAACGTCACCTATCCATGAACTTCAAAGATGTTGCCCGACCCGCTGAGTTACTCCAGCACTTTCTGTCTGTTTTTGGCACAAAATGTGTGCTTAATATCCCCTCGTGAAACTATGTCCTTAGTTGAGATTAGTTTAAAGATACAGCATGGAAATGTCATACGCTGAGAGAATGGAGCGGCTGGGCTTGTACACTCTGTAGTTTAGAAGGATGAGAGGGGATCTTATTTAAACATATAAGATTATTAAGGGTTTGGACACGCTAGAGGCAGGAAACATGTTCCCGATGTTGGGGGAGTCCAGAACCAGGGGCAACACAGTTTAAGAATAAGGGGTAAGCCATTTGGAACAAAGATGAGGAAAAACTTTTTCACACAGAGGATTGTGAATCTGTGGAATTCTCTGCCTCAGAGGGCGGTGGAGGCTGGTTCTCTGGATGCTTTCAAGAGAGAGTTAGATCAAGCTTTTAAAGATAGCGGAGTCAGGGGAGATGGGGAGAAGGCAGGAATGGGGTACTGATTGGGGATGATCAGTCATGATCACAGTGAATGGCGGTACTGGCTCGAAGGGCCGAATGGTCTACTTCACTTCTTGTCTATTGTCTCTGGAAATAGGCCATTCGTTCTTTCTAATCCATGCCGACAAGCGATCACCTGTGCACTTCATCCTATACACTAGCAGAGATGCCAAGTGTCCCGGATTCGCCGTATTTTGTCCCGGCGAAATAACCTTTTTACGGTGTTCCGGCAGCCAAACATGCTGTTACGGAACACCGCCGCGCCGGTGTTCCTCCCGTGGTGAACGCCGGCGCCATGTGTCCCCGGTTTGCCGGCCCGCGCGATCAGCGGCATCTTTGCCGGGCCCCAGTGCCGCCTGCGAGCGCAAGTGGGGGGGAGGGTTGCCGGGCCCCAGTGGCCGCGCGTGCGCAGTGGGGGAGGGTTTGCCGGGCCCCATGGCCGCGCTCTGCGGCGCATGGGGGAGGGCTGCCGGGCCCCATTGGGGCCGCGCGTGCGCAGTGGGGGAGGGTTGCCGGGCCTGGCGCCATTTCGAGCCACGCCACGCCCGGCCCAGAGCCGGGCGGCGCCGCCCGCGCGATCAGCGCACTTTCTTGCCGCCAGCCGGCCGCTCCGCGGCAGCCCATCACCGGGCCTCCCCCCCACCCCGCCCCAATGCGCAGGCGCAGACCCGCCGGCAACCTTGCCAAGTGCGCATGTGCCGCACCCGCCCGCCGGCAGCCCGCTGATCTGCACCAGTGCGCAGGCGCAGACCCGCCGGCAACAACCCCAAGTGAGTACGTTACGGAGAGAAATGCATTTAACCCCATTTGTTACGGACAAATGGGTTGAATGTTACTGTGAACTAAATTTAGGGTTGGCATCTCTGCACTAGGAATAAAATACAGAAGCTAATTAACCTACAAACCTAAGATAGATTCAAAATGCTGGAGTAACTCAGCCGGTCAGACAGCATCTCTGGAGAAAAGGAATGGGCGACGTTTCGGGTAAAAACCCTTCTTCAGACCCTTCTTCAGACGTCTCGACCCGAAACGTCACCCATTCCTTCCTGCAATGAACCTGCAAACCTACCCGTCTCTGGAGTGTGGGCGGAAACCGGAGCACGTGGAGAAAACCCGTAAGAGGAGAACGTACAAACTCTGTGCAGACAGCATCCCGAAATCAGAATCGAAACCAGGTCTCTGGCCCTGGAAGGCAGCAATTGTGCACCCATTCTGGTTCTCTGCTTCTTAATTCCATTACCTTTGGAGGAATACTCTGGATGAGATATTTTATTGAAACATATAAGATTATTAGGGGTACACAAAATGCTGGAGAACTCAGCGGGTGCAGCAGCAAGATTATTGAGGGTTTGGACACGCTAGGGGCAGGAAACATGTTCCCGACGTTGGGGGAGTCCAGAACCAGGGGCCACAGTTTAAGAATAATGGGTAAGCCATTTAGAACCAAGATGAGGAAACACTTTTTCACACAGAGAATCTATTGGATTCTTTGCCTTAGAGGCCGGTTCTCTGGATGCTTTCAAGAGAGAGTTGGATAGAGCCCTTAAAGATAGCGGAGTCAGGGGATATGGGGAGAAGGCAGGAACGGGGTACTGATTGGGGATGATCAGCCATGATCACATTGAATAGTGGTGCTGGCTCAAAGGGCCGAAATGGTCTGACTACTCCTGCACCTAATTGTCCTATTGTCTATAAATACTCTCCACATTCATTCAACTATGCCCACATTTTTCATTTAAACTTACACATCATGTGACGTTTGTGAGCGTTTCTGGGCCCCATATCTGAAGAGAAGGATGTGCTGGGATGGAGAGGGGTCAAGAGGAGGTTTATGACAATGATCCTGGGGGTTAATTTGGGGTTGACGTATCTTGAGTGTATGACGGCACTGGGCACCTCCAGAGCGAAGGCCCCAACTGAAATAGGGTGTAGGGTGAACACACGCAGTCTTTCTCTCGCATCAGAAAAGTCCTATATAACCATATTAAACCATAACTAACAATACACACGGAGACAGGCCCTCTCGGCCCTTCCCCAGTCCCGTGCCGACCATTTAGAGTTTCCCGCTAGTCCCATCTACCTGCACTCAGACCATACCCCTCCATATGCCCTTCACGTCATATACCTATCCACTTTACTCTTAAATGTTAATTCGATCCTGCCTCACACCACTTCTGCTGGAAGCTCATTCCACACAAGCCACCACCCTCTGAGTAAAGAAGTTCCCCCACGTTACCCTCTAAACTTCTGTCCCTTAATTCTCATGTCAAGCATGCCCT
The DNA here is from genome assembly GCA_035221665.1 of Okamejei kenojei. Lineage (NCBI taxonomy): Eukaryota > Metazoa > Chordata > Chondrichthyes > Rajiformes > Rajidae > Okamejei > Okamejei kenojei. Next base: position 127,806,598 of record CM069134.1, on the reverse strand, counting down.
CTTGTTTGAATCTTCCCTACCCTCAATGGGAAAAACGTATCCACGTTAACTCTGTCTATCCCTTTCATCATTTTCAAAGACCTCAATCAAGTCCCCCTTAACCTTCTGCACTCCATAGAATAAAGACCTAACTTGTTTCAAATAAACCTTTCTCTGTAACATAGTTGCTGAACCCTGGCAACATCAGTAAATCCTACTCTGTACTCTCTCTATTATGTTGACAACCTTCCTATAACTAGCGAACCATAATTGTACACCAAATTCCAGAATTGGTCTTACCAAAGCCCTTGTACAATTTTAAAACATTACTTCCCTAATCCTTTATTCATGCTCTGATTTATAAAGCCAGCAGACCAAAGGCTTTCTTTACCACTCCTATCTACAATGCGCTTCCACTTCAGGGAACTATGCACCAGTTATACCTAGATTCCCTCCCTCTGTTTCATAAACATTCGAGCAAATGAGCCCCGTTAAGTCTGCACAACATTCAATCCAAGGCTGATGTGTCTTTTTCCCTCTCAACCCCATTCTCCCCTGCCTTCTCCCCGTAACCCCTGACACCCATACTAATCAAGAATCTTCAATCAATAACTGCCTTATCCGCCTGCCATCTGTGCAATGAACTCCACTCCACACATAATTCACCACCCACCATTCAAGAAATTCCTCCTCATCTTTTTCGAAAAGTTGGTGGGGGAAAAAAAAAAAAAACATCCATTTTTATTCTGATGCCTGTGGCACCTGGGCCCTAAGTCTCCCCACTAGTGGAAACATCCTCTCCGCATCCTCTCCACATTTCACTCTATCAGGCCATTCACCTAGGTCGCGTAATTTTCAATGAGGATGCGGCCCTCATCCTTCTGAGTACAGGCGAGTCAGCCGAGTGCAGGCCCAGTGCCTGTCAACGCTCCATCATAAGTTAACCCAATCGCTCCTTGGATCATTCTCGTGAACCTTACTATGACTAATTTGCGACACATGAGACCAACTATAGAATCGTAGTCATACAGCATGGAAACTGACCCTTCGGCCCAACTTGCCCTTGTCAACCAAGTTTAATGACAATACTCGGGTACGATTTTTGATTACCCGATTAGTTGTGAAATTATTTAATATTTGTCGTTTGTCTTTCAATTCCCATTTTTAAAAAAAGACACAGAGTGCTGGAGTAACTCAGCGGATCAAGCAGTACCCCTGGAGAACAAGGATGAGCGACATTTTAGGTCAGGATAGTCTGAAGAAGGATCGCCTCTCCAAGTTCTCCAGGGATGATGCCTCTCCGCTGGGTTACTGTGACTTGTCACTTGTTAATGAAGTATTATTTTCATACGTAGAAAAAGCACAGGTAACAGGCCGCTTGATGCTTCCACCATGGAGAGTCAGGACAAGAGTCATAGCCTCTGAATTGAAGCCATTCCTTTAAGGAAGGAGATGAGAGGATTTTCGTTCGGTCAAAGGATGGTGGATTCCGTGGAATTCTTTGCCACTGACAGGCTGTGGAGGGCAAAGTTCAGTGATATAATTTAAGGCAGAGATAGATAGTATCTTGAGTATTAATGGGCGGAGGGTTTAATGGGGAGAAGGCAGGAGAATGGGTAGGAGGGAGAGATAGATCATCCATGATTGAAATGGCAGAAGTAGACGTGATTGCTGAATGGCCTAATTCTGCTCCAATCACTTAGACCTAAAAGAACTGATGAGATTGGGCATTGCTTGTGAAAAAGAGCTCGAATAGAGGCATAGCCTCAAAATTAAAGTTGAACCTATAAAAAGAGATAGATAGAATTTTGATAGTAACGGGTGTCAGGAGTTTATGGGAGTAAGGCCAGGAGAATGGGGTTAGGAGGGGAGAAATAGATCAGCCATGATTGAATGGGCCGAATGGCCTAATCCTGCCCCTGTCACTTATGAGACTGATGAAACTAAACCAGCACACCTTAATCTATATCGGTGAGACCAAGCGGAGGCTTGGCGATCGCTACGCCGAACACCTCCGCTCGGTCCGCAATAACCAACCCGACCTTCGCCGGTTGGGCTCAAGCAATTCAACTCCCCCTCCCATTCCACATCCCACCTCTCGGTCCTGGGCCTCCTCCACGGCCAGAGTGAGCAACACCGCAAGCTGGAAGAACAGCACCTCATATTCCGCTTGGGGAGTCTGCATCCTTTGGGCTTGAATATTGAATTTTCCTCAATTCTGTTAACCCTTGCTGTCTCCTCCCCTTCCCACTCGTCCCTCAGCCCTCGGGCCCTGACATTCCCTCTTCTCTATCTCCCTCCCCCACCCCAGTCGCACCACTTCTCAATTTTCACACCACAAACAGCTTACAATAGCTTGTTCCCTTTATCACCGATAACGTTTTTGCATATCTTTCACTCATTGTTCCTTATCTCTCCACATCACCGTCTATATCTCTCGTTTCCCTGATCCCTGACCAGTCTGAAGAAGGGTCTCGACCCGAAACGTCGCCTATCTCCTTCGCTCCTTAGATGCTGCTGCACCCGCTGAGTTTCTCCAGCTTTTTGTGTACCCTCACACCTTAATCAATGTATGATTCAGTTCCAATCTGAACTGGAAGGGGACTGGTTAAAATGTATTGTGAAATCAGCGCCTCTACTTCCTGAGGAGACTACGGAGAGTCGGTATGTCAAGGAGGACTCTCTCGAACCTCTACAGGTGCACAGTAGAGACAATGCTGACCGGTTGCATCGTGGCTTGGTTCGGCAACTTGAGCGTCCAGGAGCGGAAAAGGATGCAGAAAGTTGTGACCACTGCCCAGTCCATCATCCGGCTCTGACCTCCCCACCATCGAGGGGATCTACCGCAGTCGCTGCCTCAAAAAGGCTGCCAGCATCATCAAGGACCCACACCATCCTGGCCACACACTCATCTCTCCACTACCATCGGGCAGAAGGTACAGGAGCCTGAAATCTGTTACATCCAGGTTCAGGAACAGCTTCTTCCCCACAGCCATCAGGCTATTAAACTCGTCAACAAACAGACTCTGAACTGCAACAGCGTATATCTGCTTATTTATGTGTATATTGAACTGAACTGTTCTGTATTTTTGCTTACAATATTCCGTTGTGCTGCAGCAAGCAAGAATGTCATTGTCCTATCTGGGACACGTGACAACAAAACCCTCTTGACTTGACTTCTTCATTTGACATTTTATTTCGAAAAGCATTATGGTTGTCGTATCGTGACCTAGATTAAAAACCCCACTCGGAATTTTATAGGCTAAACATTAAATATAAACAGATGTCTTTCAAAGACCTTGCAGCCGGTGAATCGAGAGTAGACCAAAAAAGCACAGAGGGCTGGGGTTTGGGGGGAACTCATTTATATGCTGTTCTCAGTGTTTAGCTCCCACATACATGTGGTGGTATGAAGTCGCAGATAAAAACTACGTCATATCGTATTCCATTGTCATTCCCAATGCAGAAGTCACACGATTAGACTAACAAAATGTTATATAATGAGTCAAACTGGGATTCATGTGAGGCAGGGAATTCAAATAATTTGCTTGAAATCTGAAATATTCCAAGAATTGAGGGTTTGGTATGATTAGACAGGCCACCTCTTAAGAACCATTTGAGGTTTCACCGTATTCCAAAGCCCGCATCATTAATCTTCCAAAGTAAAATAGAAGTGAGGGAAATGAAAAGAAGTGAGGGAAAGAACCTCAAGAGCATTAGTTATCAAGTGCAAAATGATCAATCTTCTTCCGAAATTATCAGTAGAGAAGTCTCTAATAACGCGGGTCTGGTTTTCAAAGCGCACTTTCAGCAGTTATGTAAGCAAACTACTTACCCGACTATGATTGTGGAGCCTAAAATATAGTTCGCAGCGCTCCCATTGCAAGCATATTTTCACCCATATCGTCCACAATCCGCACAAGTTCACAAGTTGTAGGAGAAGGATTAGGCCATTCGGCCCGTCCAGTCTGCTCCGCCATTCGATTTACTAGAGTTGCTGCCTCACAGCGCCAGAGACCCGGGTTCCATCCTGACCACTGGTGCTGTCTGTATGGAGTGTGTACGTTCTTCCCCGTGACCGTGTGGGTTTCCCCCGGGTGCTCCGGTTTTTATCCCGCACGCAAAAGGTTTGTAGGCTAATTGGCTTCAGTAAAGGATGAAAACTATCCATAGCAGTGCTGGTGATAGCTGTTCAGCGCGATCTTGCTTGGCCGAAGGGCCTGTTTCCGCTCGTATCTCTAAACTAACCTAACCTAAATCCCATTCTCCTGTCTTCTCCCCATAACCCTTGACACCCATAGTCAAGAATATCAGTCTCCACCTTAAAAATATCCATTGACCTGGCCTCCACAATGAATTCAACAGCTTTACCACCCTCTGACTAAAGAAATTCCTCCTCACAAATCGCTTGAGGCAATATCGTTCACAAGTTGAAGAAGCTGCCCTCCCATCCAATTACAAAAGACAAATAACGAGGATTTACCTAATGTTTTCCAAAGTTAATTCAATTTAGTGCGGATTCATAAAGTCAGCAAAACTCCAGCACGGTGGCGCAGCGGTTGAGTTGCTGCCTCACAGCGCCAGAGACCCGGGTTCGATCCTGGCCTCGGGTACTGTCTGTAAAGGGCCTGTCTGACTTAGGCTATTTTTAGGCCACTGCCGGCGACTGGTCACTGAGAAACGGACGACTGGACCCCCCCACAACGTAAAATTTGAAATGGAATCATTACTTTAACAACAACAAAGAACAAAGTCAGCACCGGCGACAGCCCACGTTAACCTGGCGATAACTACGACAGCACCTACGTCAGGAGAAGTCAAGCTACGCTCATTGGTGTCAAACCCACAGTCGCCGATTCTCTCCGAAAATGTTTCAACGTGTTGAAAATCCAGCGGCGACTAGAAAGACGCTACCACTCTTTGGGCGACTACTCACGACCATGCAGGCGACAACCCGGCGACCATATGGCGACAGCCTAGTCGCCTGTGGTCGCCAAAAAAATCGCCTAAGTCGGACAGGCCCATAGGGAATTTTGTACGTTCTGTTCTCCCTGTGACCCTGCGTGGGTTTTCTCCGGGTGCTCCGGTTTCCTCCCACACTCCAAAAATGTGCTGGTTTGTAGGTTAGTTGGGCTTCTGTAAATTGTCCCCAGTGTGTAGGATAGAACGAGTGTGCGGGGTGATCGCTGGTTAGTGGGGCCGAAGGGCCTGTTTCCGTTCTGTATCTTTAAACTAAAAATGAACGGTAAAAACGCTGTTCCAGCATTTTGTTACTTCAGCATTTTGTGCCTATCTTTGGAATAACCAGCATCTGCAGTCCTTTTTATTATTAAAAAGATAATAAGCCATAGCTTTTCTAAGTTGAGAAGAGAGTTGATGGGTTTAGTTTAGTTTCGTTTGGAGATATAGCGTGGTAACGGTTCCTTCATTCTTCCAAATCCGCGCCGACCAGCGATCCCCGCACATTAACACTATCCTACACACGCTAGGGAAAATTATATTTTTTTACCATAGCCAACTAATCCCAGCTCTCCCACAGCCCACTGTCTCGCCTCTTCCTTTCTTCTTCCCGCCCCCACCATCCCCACATCAGTCTGAAGAAGGGTTTCGACCCGAAACGTCACCTTTTCCTTCGCTCCACAGATGCTGCCTCACCCGCTGAGTTTCTCCAGCATTTTTTATCAACCTACAAACCTGTATGTCTTTGGGATGAGGGGGGAAACCGGAACACCCAGAGAAAACCCACGCAGTCATGGGGATTTATATTCCTCCATTCCCTACAGATCCACGTGCCTATCTAAAACCCTCGCCACTCAGAGATAATTCTTGGTTTTTGTTTGCACTGGCCGGGATTCGAACCCAGGGTCTCCCGCGTGGCAAGCGGGAATTCTACCCCTGAACCACCAGTGCTGGTTAAATAAAAAGTGCCAGGCTATTGAAAACAGGAACATTATTTTGGAAAAATGCAAGTTTAGTTTAGTTGAGTTGCCTAATTAAAGTTGCCTTGCCTAATTAAAGTTGCCTTGCCTTCTATATAATTAAAAGTCTAATCTTGGCCACTTCCTGTTTACACTTTATATTGATTTTAGAAAATAACGCTACCACGTACGGCTGTGATTTTTGTCCATCTTACTCAGAGTCCCCCTCCGCTCATCAGGTGCCAAGGATTTTTCCCATCGATGAAAAATAAAAGAGTCATTAGTGTTTAAAAATGTTGAGATTCTCTCTCCTGTCAATCACGCCATGAAGGCCGCGCCCCTTCTGGTGGGAGGGGGAGGGACTATAAAGCCTAGAAGTGTGGGTGTGGCTCAGTCTCTGCAAGATGGAGGAGGGAGAGGTCACGACTCGCTGTCTTTAGTGGCCTTGTACCCTGCTTGAAATGATAAGAAACTGCACTTGAATTTGGTGGCCTTGCACCCTGCTTGAAGTGGTAAGAAACTGCACTTGAAGTTGGTGGCCTTGCACCCTGCTTGAAGTGGTAAGAAACTGCACTTGAATTTTGCGGCCTTGCACCCTGCTTGAAGTGGTAAGAAACTGCACTTGAATTTTGTGGCCTTGCACCCTGCTTGAAATGGAATTTCAAGGAATAGCCGTGAGTCAACTGCCAGCCCACCAGCCGTGAGTGAGTGAGCTGCCAGCACAACAGGCTTGAGTGACTGAGCCGCCTGCCCATGAATCCATTCGGCCCACAATGTCCATACTAGCCCTCTGGAAACCAGTCCCTTCAGCCCACAACACCTATACTGGCACTCCAGAAAGCTCCCCCCCCCCACTGGCCACCAATATTGGAATTGGTGAAGAGGTGGAATATTGCGTTGGGGGACCAGCCCTCCCATGTGATGCTGGGACCCAACGGGTCAATAGACAATAGGTGCAGGAGTAGGCCATTCGGCCCTTCGAGCCAGCACCGCCATTCAATGTGATCATGGCTGATCATCCCCAATCAGTACCCCGTTCATGCTGTCCCCCCATATCCCCTGACTCCGCTATTTTTAGGTCCCACTTAGTCTAGTAAATAATAAAAGAACAGAATGTTTAAAAGATTTCTGATCCTGGCATTAATTTTCCCAGGTGCTAAGGGCGATGTGAAATCTAGCTACAGCTACAGGTCCCATCGGTCTCAAGAGGGGTGCCGGCCTGAAATGTCGCTGTCCATTGCTTCTCCATCTCACGATTCCACGTCAGAAATCAACCTTCATCTTTTCTCCCCAGAAATTTATGAAATGATGCACTTCGTCCATGAAATGACTACAACGGGGGTATTTCTTGCAAGTAATGCTTTTTATAAGAGTATTTTACTCAGAGTAGGGCAAACAAGAACTAGAGGAGAAACAATTAAGGTGCGGAGGGATCGATTTAATAGGAGCCTGAGGGACAACTTATTCACACAGAAGGCGGTGGGTTTATAGAACGAGCTGCAGAAGAGGTTAAAACATGTACGAAAACAGGTATGATAACAGATAAGAGTGGCACAAATGCCCAGCGGTAGAGTTGCCACCTCACAGCGCCAGAGACCCAGGTTAGATCCCGACTGCGGGTGCTGTCTGTACGGAGTTTGAACGTTCCCCCCGTGACCGTGTGGGTTTAATTCCGGGTGCTCCGGTTTCCTCCCACAACCCAAAGACGTGCAGGTTTGTTGCATAATTGGCCCTCTGTAAATTTCCCCTATTGTGTGTAGGGAGTGGATGAGGAAGTGGGATAACATAGAACTAGTGTGACCAGGTGATCGCTGGTCGGCATGGACTCGGTGGGCCGAAGGGCCTGCTTTCATGCTGCTTCCACAATCAAAAACATTGCAGTGTTTCTAATTGAAGGTCCACAAATATAAAGGGAATTGGCGATGACAAATGTTGTCAAGAAAGTCAGTAAGTTATCATTTAAATGGCAGAGAACTTTAGGCAGCACAGAGGCGCAGCAGTAGAATTACTGCCTCAGAGCTTCAGAGACCCAGGTTTGACCCTGACCATGGGAGCCATCTGTACGGAGTTTGTACGTTCTCCCTGTGACCTGCGTGGGTTTTCTCCAGCTGTACTGGTTTCCTCCCACACTCCAAAAACATACAGGTTTGTAGGTTAATTTGGCTGGTAATATTGTAAATTGTCCCTGGTGTGTGTAGGATGGTGCAAGTGTGCCGGGATCGCTGGTCGGTGCGGACCTGGGTGGTCCAAAGGGCCTGTTTCCAAGCTGCGTCTCTAAGCTAAACTAAACAAAATGATTACTTTTTAAACAAAGAATTCAACCGAGGAAGAAAGCATTTTATCGGGCTGCATCACAGCTTGGTTTGGGAACAGCCCAGCCCATCACACAAACCGACCTGCCTTCTATTCTCCATTTACACCTCGCGTTGCCTCGGCAAGGCCAGCAGCATCATCAAGGACGAGTCGCACCCTGGCCACTCCCTCTTCTCCCCTCTCCCATCAGGCAAAAGGTATAGCAAAGTGTGAAAACAAAGTAACATGAGCAAATTTGCAGATGACGCAAAGCTGGATGGCAGTGTGAACTGTGAGGAGGACGCTATGAGATTGCAGGGTGACTTGGACAGCTTGGGTGAGTGGGCAGATGCATGGCAGATGCAGTTTAATGCGGATAAATGTGAGGTTATCCACTTTGGTGGCAAAAACAGGAAGGCAGATTACTATCTAAATGGTGTCAAGTTGGGAAAAGGGGAAGTATAACGGGATCTGGGGGTCCTTGTACATCAGTCTATGAAAGTAAGCATGCAGGTACAGCAGGCAGTGGAGAAAGCGAATGGCATGTTGGCCTTTATATCAAGAGGAGTTGAGTATAGGAGCAAAGAGGTCCTTCTCCAGTTGTACAGGGCCCTAGTGAGACTACACTTGGAGTATTGTGTGCAGTTTTGGTCCACTAATTTGAGGAGTGCAGCGTAGGTTTACAAGGTTAATTCCCGGCATGGCGGGACTGTCATATGCTGAGAGTAAGGGTTTGGACACGCTAGAGGCAGTAAACATGTTCCCGATGTTGGGGGAGTCCAGAACCAGAGGCCACAGTTTAAGAATAAGGGGTAAGCCATATTATCTGAATGGTTGCCGATTAGGAAAATGGGGATGCAACGAGACCTGGGTGTCATGGTACACCGGTCATTGAAAGTAGGCATGCAGGTGCAGCAGGCTGTGAAGAAAGTGAATGGTATGTTAGCATTCATAGCAAAAGGATTTGAGTATAGGAGCAGGGAGGGGTTCTACTGCAGTTGTACAGGGTCTTGGTGAAAACACACCTGGAGCATTGTGTACGGTTTTGGTCTCCTAATCTGAGGAAAGACATTCTTGCCATAGGGGGAGTACAGAGAAGGTTCACCAGACTGATTCCTGGGATGGCACGACTTCCATATGTAGAAAGACTGGATAGACTCGGCTTGTACTCGCTAGAATTTAGAAGATTGAAGGGGGATCTTATAGAAACTTCTTATAGAAAATTCTTAAGGGTTGGACAGGCTAGATGCAGGAAGATTGTTCCCGATGTTGGGGAAGTCACAGTTTAAGGATAAGGGGGAAGTCTTTTAGGACCGATGTGAGAAAAAAAATTTTCACTGAGAGTGGTGAATCTGTGGAATTCTTTGCCACAGAAGGCAGTTGAGGCCAGTTCATTGGCTATATTTAAGAGGGAGTTAGATGTGGCCATTGTGGCTAAAGGGATCAGGGGGTATGGAGAGAAGGCAGGTACATGATACTGAGTTGGATGATCAGCCATGATCATATTGAATGGTGGTGCGGGCTCGAAGGGCCTGAATGGCCTACTCCTGCACCTATTTTCTATGTTTCTATTTAGAACGGAGACGAGGAAACACTTTTTCTCACAGAGTGTTGTGAGTCTGTGGAATTCTCTGCCTTTGGAAAAGGGGGATGCAACGAGACCTGGGTGTCATGGTACACCAGTCATTGAAAGTAGGCATGCAGGTGCAGCAGGCTGTGAAGAAAGCGAATGGTATCAGAGGATATAGGGAGATGGCAGGAACGGGGTACTGATTGGGGATGATCAGCCATGATCACAGTGAATGGCGGTGCTGGCACAAAGGGGCCAAATGGCCTACTCCTGCACCTATTGTCTATTGTCTATTGTCTATGTGCTCCAGTTCTTGATTTCCCTGTATAGACACACAATGCTGGAATAACTTAGCAGGACAGGCAGCATCTCTGAAATGAGTGACGTTTCGGGTCGAGACCCTTCTTCAGACCCCTACTCTGGCTAAAAAACAGTGTATCCAAACTATCTATTTCCCTCATGACCTAATAAGACCTCTGTAAGATCACCGCTCCTCCTTCTGCGCTCCAAGGAATGAAGTCCTAGCCTGTCCAACCTTTCCCTATACCTCAGGCCCTCAAGTCCTGGCAACATCCTCACAAATCTCCCTGCACTCTTTCCAGCCTAACTCAGTCGAAATTCAGTAAAGAATTCACCATGCATTCAGTAGAAAAGAAATTTGGTTCAACTCATTGCTGCCATGTATATATTGCATCTGAAAGTGTAGGTCCCAACTCCACTGGAAACTGAAACAGTGCTAACAACCTCCAATGCTTTTCTTGCAGTTTTAATCCGTGTTGCATTATTCATTCAGCTCACCACGTGCTCTTTGAATATCTGGCAGTATTCATCATTTAGTTTGGTCTAGTTTCATTCTGTTTACGTTTTCTATTCATATTTTGTTTAGTCATCTTGTGTTTTATGAATGTTGGCAGGTCAGTTTTCCTCCTGGGACAAGTAAAGTTCTATCGTATTGTATCGTTTCGATTCCTTTAGAGATACAGGATGGAAAAAGAACCTTCGGCCCACCAAGTCCGTGCTGACCAGCGATAGGCAGTGGTGGCCAATTCTCTGGACGCTTTCAAGAGAGAGTTAGATAGGTCTCTTAAAGATAGCGGAGTCAGGGGATATGGGGAGAAGGCAGGAACGGGGTACTGATTGGGGATGATCAGCCATGATCACATTGAATGGCGGTGCTGGTTCGAAGGGCCAAATGGCCTACTCCTGCACCTTTTGTCTGTTGTCTGTTGTCTATTGCAACCTATGTACTAGCACTATCCTACACTCACCATGGACAATTTTACCAAGCCAATTAGCGTAAAAACCTGTCACCATCATCAGTGGTCACTCGAAACGAGTATGACTGTCCTCTCCTCTCCATAGGGTCGTCTACTTGTGGGTCTGCAGACGTCTGTAGAGGCCGATCCGCGACCCGCACGCCTCGGTGCAACGCGGGCAGTGGAGACGGGCGGAGATCGGTTGTCGTCCAGCCCCCTTCTCTCTCTCCGTACGGTCCTGTCGCTTTGTCTCTGCGACACGGCGTAGTTCCATTTCGTGACATGCGGCTCCTTCCCGCACGGATTTCATCCAGGAGCGCCTGTCCAGTGCAAAGTGTTCCCAGTTGCTCGATGTGACGTGGAATTTCTTCAGACTGTTCTTGATGTCCATGAAGCTTTTCTTTGGCCCGCCAGGGGCTCGCCGACCTTCCTTCAATTGAGAGTACAGGATGTGTTTAGGGAGACGTGTGTTGGAGTCTTTGGAGTACACTTTAGTTTAGTTTACTTTAGTTTAGTTTAGTTTAGTTTAGGGACACATAGAAACATAGAAAATAGGTGCAGGAGTAGGCCATTTGGCCCTTCGAGCCTGCACCGCCATTCAATATGATCATGGCTGATCATCCAACTCAGTATCCTGTACCTGCCTTCTCTCCATACCCCCTGATCCCTTTAGCCACAAGGGCCACATCTAACTCCCTCTTAAATATAGCCAATGAACTGGCCTCAACTACCTTCTGTGGCAGAGAATTCCACAGACTCACCACTCTCTGTGTGAAAAACGATTTTCTCATCTCGGTCCTAAAAGACTTCCCCCTTATCCTTAAACTGTGACCCCTTGTTCTGGACTTCCCCAGCATCGGGAACAATCTTCCTGCATCTAGCCTGTCCAACCCCTTAAGAATTTTGTAAGTTTCTATAAGATCCACCCTCAATCTTCTAAATTCTAGCGAGTACAAGCCGAGTCTATCCAGTCTTTCTTCATATGAAAGTCCTGCCATCCCAGGTCTGGTGAACCTTCTCTGTACTCCCTCTATGGCAAGAATGTCTTTCCTCAGATTAGGAGACCAAAACTGTACACAAGGACACAGCATGGAAACAGCCCCTTCGGCCCACCGAGTCTGTTTGGTCACCCGTTCACTAGTTCTATATGATCCCAAAGAGGAAACCCAAATTGTCACGGGGAGAACGTGCAAACTCCATACAGACAGCATCCAAGGTTAGAATCGAACCCGGGTCTCTGCCACCCAGATATGTTTTGATTCATAAGACTATGGACCCAAGCCCATGAGGTTTCTGGGAGTGTAATTTGGGCTAATATTTGATCAGAGGAAGGTGCATGCCTTCTGCCAGGTTAGACATAAAACTAAAAAAGCCCGTCTAATTTCCTCAGGAATTTTCCACAAGAAATCTCATGGCAATATTTCCCTGCAGGGCAGATGCACCTGGAGGCTCGGCCCACGGGCCCAGAGTGGAGGGAGTGGGACGGAGGGCTGGTGAGCAGACCGGCTGTGGGAGGGAGTGGGCCACTGGAGGCCCTGCAGCAGCCTGGGGCTTGGCTGGAGCGGACGACGCTCCAAGAGGCCGAGCACGTGGACCGCATGCAGCCTACAGCGGTGGAGCAGTGGCGGAGGATACCGCGACTGCGCCTGGCCAGGCCGATCCTGCAACGTCGCCATGACAACGGGCCTTCATGGTCAGGTCAAGATCCCTACACTTACAACAACTGGGACTTGAGAATGGCGACTCTGCACTACTACTGTACTACTGCTATGCACTTGGACTGTATCTGAGATGTGGAATTTCTTCAGACTGTTCTTGATGTTGTCCTTGAAGCGTTTCTTTGGCCCGCAGGCGCAGCGGTAGAGTTGCTGCATTACAGCTCTCACAGCGGCAGAGACCCGGGTTCAATCCCGACAATGGGTGCATGTCTGTACGTTCTTTCCTGAACCCACATTGTTTTTCTCCGAGGACTTCGGTTTCCTCCCGCACTCCAAAGACGTGCAGGTTTGTCGGTTAATTGGCTTGATATAATTGTAAATAGTCCCTAGTGTGTGTAGGACAGCGTTAGTGTGCGGGGATCGCTGGTCGGCGCGGACTCGGTGGGCCGAAGGGCCTCTTTCTACGCTGTATCTCCATAACTAAATTAAAAGAACTGGAAGCAAAAATGAATATCAATGTACCTTGGTACAGATGTTAAATAAAGTGCCATTGTTACCATTGGGAAGGGAGGGACATGGATTAATTGCAGGCAGACGAGATTAGTTTAATTTAGCATCATGTTCGACACGGACATCACGGACCCAAGGGCTTGTTGCTGTGCTGCACCCTTCTATGTTCAAATAATTTGATGCATATGACGGAAAGGCGACGTTCATGCTATTCTACCAAGATGAAACAGGACCTCGCGTGGAAAGCAACGGAATCACTGCGAGCTATATTCTCAACAATGAGGACTAAAAAGCTGATGGAATGCTCTCCTGAAGCGGCTCTCCCCACTTTAATCCTGAACCTGTAACCGGAGAACAGCAGGGGGAGCCTTAATTAGAGACGGGATTATTATCATTGACTTTCGGAAGAGGTACGGAGAGCAAAATATGCACAAGCCGCGACTGATGCTGAATTCTTTCAACAACATGTAGAACAAATGAATTAACAGCAATGAAATGAACTGGGTGGCACAGTGGCACTGCTGCCCCTCAGCGCCAGGGACCCGATTTCGATCCTGACCTTGGACACTGTCTGTGTGGAGTTTGCATGCTCTCCCTGTGATCACGTGGGTTTCCTCTGGGTGCTCTGGTTTGCACCCATATTCTAAAGGCGTGCCGGTTTGTAGGTTAATCGGCCCTCTGTAAATTGCCCCTAGTGTGTCGGGAGTGGACAGGAAAGTGGGATAATATGAGAGGCTGCCAAGGAAGATGAGAGCCCATGGTATTAAAGGGCAGATGCTGGCATGGATAGCAGGTTGGCTGGATGGCAGAAGACAAAGAGTGGCAATAAAGGGGGCTGTTTCTGCTCGGCTGCCCGTGACTAGCGGAGTTCCACAGGGCTCGGTGCTGGGGCCGCCACTCTTCTCGTTGTATATTAATGATTTGGACGAAGGGATTGAAGGCCTTGCGGATAAGACGGAAATCGGTGGAGAGCTGGTAGTGTAGAGAAAGCGGGGACTCTGCAGAGGGACCTGGACAGGTTGGGAGAGTGGGCAGAGAAGTGGCAGATGGAATATAGTGTAGCAAAGTGTGGAGTCATGCATTTTGGCAGTAGGAGTAAAGGCTTAGACTATTTTCTAAATGAGGGGGAGAATCCAGAAATCGGCAGTGCAAAGGGACTTGGGATCGCTGGTGCAGGATTCCCAAAAGGTTAATCTGTGAGTCGGCAGTAAAGAAAGCAAACTCAAACTCATTTATTTCAAGAGGGATTGTATACAAAAACAGGGATGTAATGCTGAGGCTCTATAAGGCGCTGGTCAGGCCGTATTTGGAATATTGTGAGCAATTTTGGGCACCATATCCGAGGAGGTATGTGCTGGCTCTCGAGCGGGTCCAGAGGAGGTTTACAAGAATGATCCCAGGAATGTGTAGGTTAGCATATGTTGAACGTTTGTCGGCACTGGGCCTGTACTCGCTGGAGTTTAGAAGAATGAGGGGGGAACGCATTGAAACATGCAGAATAGTGAAAGACTTGGATAGAGTGGTTGTGGAGAGGATGTTTCCACTAGTGGGAGAGTCTAGGATCAGAGGTCACAGCCTCAGAATTAAAGGACGTTCTTTTAGGAAGGAGATGAGGAGGAATTTCTTGAGTCAGAGGGCGGTGAATCTGTGGAATTCTTTGCCACAGAAGGCTGTGGTGGCGAAATCAGTGGATATTTTTAAGGCAGAGATTGATAGATTTTTGATTAGTACGGGTGTCAGAGGTTATGGGGAGAAGGCAGGAGAATGGGGTTAGGAGGGAGAGATAGATCAGCCATGATTGAATGGCAGAGTAGACTTGATGGGCTGAATGGCCTAATTCTACTCCTATCACTTATGACCTTATGACCTTAATCAGCCTTCTGTAAATTGACCCTAGTGTGTGCAGGGAGTGGATGTGAAAGTGGGATAACATGGAACTTGGGCGATCGCTGGTCGGGGACTCAGTGGGCCGAAGGGCCGGTTTCCATGCTCTATCTCCAAAGCTAAAACGTCAAACTGAAATCATTGGAAAACCAACACATTTTTTGAAAATCCCTAAAAATGCCCAAACTAAGGTTGGAAAAATGAATAATGCTTTAACAAGTGTTTTACCCTGGAAATAGAAGCTTTGAGTAGAAACATGTTGCAGATCGAATTACCACACTATCTTCGGTCAACTCAGGTGAAAGTCATTCAGGTGAACGTGGGAGAGTCTAGGACTAGAGACCACGGACGGCCTCAGGATAAAAGGAAGAAAATTAGGAGGAATTTCTCTCGTCAGAGGGTGGTGAATCTGTGGAATTCATTGCCACAGATGGCTGTGGAGGCCAAGTCAATGGATACATTTAAGGCGGATATTGACAGATTCTGATTAGTATGGGTGTCAGGGGTTATTGGAAAAAGTCAGGAGAATGGGGTTGAGAGGAAAAGATGAGAGGAGCAGCCATGATTGAAAGGCAGAGGAGACTTAATGGGCCGAATGGCCTAATTCAGCTCCTACAATTTATGACCTTAAGAACATATTAGAGTCATAATCTTACAGCATGGAAACAGCCCCTTTGGCCCAAATTGCCCACACTGGCCAGCATGTCCAATCTACTCTAGTCCTACCCGTGTGCATTTGGTTCATAGCCCTCTAAACCTGTCTTATCCATGTACCTGTCCAAATGTTTCTTAATGTTGTGATAGTCCCAGCCTCACCTACCTCCTCTGGCAGCTCGTTCCACACACCCACAGGGTCTGAAGAAGGGGTTTGCCCCGAAACGTTGCCTATTTCCTTCGCTCCATAGATGCTGCCGCACCCGCTGAGTTTCTCCAGCAATTTTGTCTGCCATACACCCGCCACGCATTATGTGAAAAAGTTACCCACCAGTTTCCAATTAAATCTTTTCCCCCTTCTCCTTAAACCGATTTTGGAATATTTTGGAATAAATGATTCATATTTGCTTTACCATGTTTTGGAGAGATTATAGATATGAAAGACGTGGTTTAGTGTAGATTAGTTTACTTTAGTTATGTTTATTGTAATCTGAGGAAAGACATTCTTGCCATAGAGGGAGTACAGAGAAGGTTCACCAGACTGATTCCTGGGATGGCAGGACTTCCATATGAAGAAAGACTGGATAGACTCGGCTTGTACTCGCTGGAATTTAGAAGATTGAGGGGGGGATCTCATAGAGACTTACAAAATTCTTAAGGGGTTGGACAGGCTAGATGCAGGAAGATTGTTCCCGATGTTGGGGAAGTCCAGGACAAGGGGTCACAGTTTAAGGATAAGGGGGAAGTCTTTTAGGACCGAGATGAGAAAATCTTTTTTCACACAGAGAGTGGTGAATCTGTGGAATTCTCTGCCACAGAAGGTAGTTGAGGCCAGTTCGTTGGTTATATTTAAGAGGGAGTTAGATGTGGCCCTTGTGGCTAACGGGATCAGGGGGTATGTAGAGAAGGCAGGTACAGGATACTGAGTTGGATGATCAGCCATGATCATATTGAATGGCGGTGCAGGTTCGAAGGGCCGAATGGCCTACTCCTGCACCTAATTTCTATGTTTCTATGTCACATGGACCGAGGTACAGCGAAAAGCTTTTGTTGCGAGCGGCGTTTTTTTGTTCCAGTCAGACTACGGGTGCTTGTCTGCGCCGCGTTTGTAAGTTCTCCCCGTGACCTGCGTGGGTTTTTTCTTCGGGATCTTCGACATCTCCTCCCGCGCTCCAAAGACGTACAGGTCAGTGGGTTAAATGGCTTGGTATGAATGTAAACTGCCCCCAATGTGCGCAGGATAGAGCTAGTGTGCGGGGATCGCTGGTCGGCGCGGACCCGGTGGGCCGGAGGGCTTGATTCCACGCTGTATCTCTAAACTAAACTAAACTAAACTTGCTGGAGTCCGTTCAGGAGGCTGGCAGGAATCCAACGTGAAATTACAGGCTCATGCGATTTGAAGCTCCAATATGTTATCAATTGAACCTAATAATAAAAGTCACAGTAGTGGAGAGGAAATGAAATATTGACTCAAGTCGCGCTGGATAAGTGATACAGTAGTTGCTTCTTACTGTGCCATGCACAGCACATGCACTCACACTTTGCGCCCATTCTTTAACCCGAGCCCCGTATGCATTTAAGTAAGCTGTCGGCTGAATGTTTGCAGATCAACAGCTGGGAACATGAGCTGCTGCAACTACCTCCTGAACTGGAGTATTATTTCAGATCCAAAGTCATGGTAAAACAGAAAGGGCAGTCAACTGGGTCTGAAGCAGCCGCCGCCAGGCAACGTCACCCATTCCTTCTCTCCAGAGATGCCGCCTGTGTTACTCCAGCACTTTGCGTCCATCTTCGGACAATCGGTTGAGTTTAGTTCACTTTGGAAAAGGAGCACCGAAAGCAGGCCCACGGAGTCCGTGCCGACCAGCGACCATCCCGCTACACATTTGGGGCAATTTACAATTTGACTGAAGCCAATTAACCTACAAACCTGTAAGTCAGTGGCGTGGGTTTTCTCCGCGATTCCTCCAGGTTTGTAGGTTAATTGGCTTCTGTAAAATTCCCCCCGGTGTGTAGGATAGTGCGAGTGTGCGGGTGATTGTTGGTTAGCACGGACCTGGTGGGCCGAAGGGCCTGCCTCCAAGCTGCATCTCTAAACTAAACTGTTCAGAGGCCTGCGTAGAGTAGATGTGGAGTGGATGTTCCCGCTAGTGGGAGAGTCTAGGACCAGAGGTCACAGCCTCAGAATGACAGGACGTTCGTTTCGGAAAAGAGATGAGGAAGAATTTATTTAGGCGAGAGGGTGGCGAAACTGTGGAATTCATTGCCACAGACGGCTGTGGAGGCTGTCAATTCATATTTTTAAGGCAGACATGGATAGCTTCTTGATTAGTACGGGTGTTATGGGCAGAAGGCAGGAGAATGGGGTTGGGAGGGAGAGATAGGTCAGCCATGGGAGAGGGATGGAGAGAGAGAGAGAAAGCAAGGGTTACTTGAAGTTAGAGAAATCAATGCTCATATCAAGTTGATTATAATTATGTCCCACGCTGAAATGCAGCCTGTTTATGTTCGCCTGACTTGCTGTTACTCCAGCAATTTGTGTTTTTTTTAATGTATGATCAATCGCATCTATCGCTCAAGTCCCACCCTCTTCACACCCTTTCCTTCGGGAGGAAGATTCTAAGGCTGAAAAGCCCATGCCAGTAAATCGAGGAACAATAGACAACAGACAATAGATGCAGGAGTGGGCCATTCGGCCCTTCAAGCCAGCACCGCCATTCAATGTGATCATGGCTGATCATCCCCAATCAGTACCCCGTTCCCGCCTTCTCCCCATATCCCCTGACTCCGCTATCTTTAAGAGCCCTATCTAGCTCTCTCTTGAAAGCATCCAGAGAACCGGCCTCCACCGCCCTCTGAGGCAGAGAATTCCACAGACTCATCACTCTCTGTGAGAAAAAGTGTTTCCTCGTCTCCGTTCTAAATGGCTTACTCCTTATTCTTAATTAGGACCTCGGATAAGAACTACAAGCCAGAGAATAAAAGGATGTACCTTTAGAAAGGAGAAGAGGAGGAATTTCCTTTGTCAGAAGGTGGTGAATCTGTGGAATTCATTGCCGCAGACGGCTGTGGAGGCCAAGTCAATGGGCATTATTAAGGCGGACATAGATAGATTCTTAATTAGTTCAGGTGTCAGGGGTTATGGGGAGAAGGCAGGAGAATGGGGTTGAGGGAGAGGTAGATAGACTCAGAGAATGATACAGCGTGGAAACGGGTCCTTCGGCCCAACTTGCCCACACTGGCCAACATGTCCCAGCTACACTAGTCCCACCTGCCTGCGTTTGGTCCATATCCCCCCAAACTTGTCCTATCCATGTACCTGTCTAACTGTTTCTTAAACGTTAGAATAATCCCAGCTTCAACTACCTCCTCTGGCAGCTTGTTCCATACACCCACCGCCCTTTGAGTGAAAACGTTACCCCTCAGATTCCTAATAAATCTTTTCCCTTCACCTTGAACCTATGTCATCTGGTCGTCAAATCACCTACTCTGGGCAAGAGACTCTGTGCATCAACCCAATCTATTCCTCTCATAATTGTATACACTTCTACAAGATCCTTCTGCACTCCAAGGAAGAGAAACCCAGCCTACTCAACCTCTCCCATAGCTCACACCCTCTAGTCCTGGTAACAGCCTCGTAAATCTTCTCTGAACCCTTTCAAGCTTGACAATATCTTTCCTATAACATGGTGCCCAGAACGCCATACTCTAAATGCGGTCTCACCGACGTCTTATACAACTGCGACCTCCCAACTTCTCTACTCAATACTCTGACTGATGAAGGTCAAAGTGCCAAAAGCCTTTTTGACCACCTTATCTACCTGCGACTCCACCTTCAAGGAACCAAGCACCTGTACTCCTAGATCCTTCTGCTCTGCAACACTACCCAGAGGCCCACCATTCACCGTGTAGGTCCAGCCCATGTTGGCCGTCCCAAAATGCAACGCCTCTCAGATCAGCCACGATTGAATGGCGGAGTAGACTTGATGGGCCGAATGGCCTAATTCCGATCCAATCACTAATGAACTTATGAACTAATAAGCCAAACCTAAAGTGCTCTGAAGGAAAAGAAAAAAAAAGAGATGTGGGTGGCCAAAGCATTGGAAAGCAGGAAGGACGATGAGAAAATTCAGCCAAAGGTGACAGCCTCAAAGTCAAATATTACTGAATACCTAAGAGCTTGAGAACGGGGTGTTATTTTTACAGTGATGCATGCTGCGAAGAAAACGGACGGTAAAGGTCTTTGCATTTCGTAGAACTCTGGAAGTTGTTAAGATGGATACTGATCTGTTATTTTACAGAACGGAATTCCAGTAATTCTGAGCATATTTTGGCTTCCTCTCACAAAAGGATAACTTCATGTTGGCAAGCGGTCAATAAATGATAGAATTATTAAATCATAGCATGATGCGGGACAGAAGAATGTAATTTGGAGCACTGTGCCCATGAAAGAACTAATTAATCAGCCTTTTGTGTACCCTCGATTCTCCAGCATCTGCAGTTCCTTCTTTAAAACAAAGAACTAATTAACCCCATTTAACTGTATTAATAACCGAATGCCATTTTTTCTGCTTCACATTTTTACCTGTTTAGAAAGTTATTATTCAGCATGCTTGCAGCATTCACACAATTTACTTCATTTCATCGCAATTCATTGTACAGCACCAAACAGATTAGCTTAGTTTAGAGATAGTGTGCACACAGGCCCTTTGGCCCACCGAGTCCGCACCGACCAGCGATCATCTAGTTTTAACCTTCGGCAGCACGGCACGACTACTCATCGTCATCAGGTGGCGCTGCGCGCGGCAGCCTCGCCAGCAGTCTGTTTGTCATTTCACCCTTTTTGTCATTTTTAGTCAGTTTAAAGTGTTTTTTGGAGGTTTCCTAGTCAGTTTTTATGTGGGGAGGTGGGTGCGGAAAGGGGGGAAACCATTTCTCAGTCACTTCCTGGTCGGGATGCCTCTATTCTCCGAGTCGCATCTTCGCCCCCCCCCCCCCCCCCCCCCCCCCCCCCCGTTTGCGGCCTACCAACTGGATTGGCGCGACCTTTCCTGCCAATTCGAGCTTCAACAGCGGCGCAGCACTGAATTGCCATCGCAGAGTGAGACGATGCCTTACCGGGGATCGCCGTGTTGAAGCTCCGGAGTGTTGGGCCTGCTGATTAACACCGTGGAGCTGTGGTTTGCGGAGCTTCTAGCCACGGGCGGCGCTGACTTTAACATCGCAGACTCCTGGGATCCCTATGCCGAGGGCCGCCAGCGTTGAATCTCCGCCCAGCTCGGCCTGTGGACTTCAGGAGCCGCAGTCTCCGGTAGGAAGCGGCCGACTCGGAAACTCCAAGCCGCTGAGAGTGTTCTTCCGTTCCGACGTCGGAGTTCTGATTATCCCGGCGAGAGGGCCTGAACATCGGGCCGCCGTAGCAGTGACTGCAGAGGGTTCAAAGGCCCCGACCACAGGTGAACAATGAGGAGGATGAGTGAACTTTATTGCCTTCCATCACAGTGGGAAACGTTGATTCCGCTGCGTGGGGATGTTCATGTTAAACTCTATCGTGTTTTGTGTTTTTTTTATTCGTATGGCTGTATGGTAACTCAAATCCCACTGTACCAATTGGTGCATGTGACAAGAAATGTAACTTGAACTTGGCGCAGAGGTAGAGTTAATGCCTTAAGGGCCTGTCCCACTTATGGGCCTGTCCCACTTATGGGCCTGTCCCACTGTACGAGTTCACCCAAGAGCTCAACGAGTTTAAAAAAAAAATCAAACACGTGGTAAGCACGTAGAATGTACGTAACGGGTACGTCGGAGCTCGGGGACGTCTCTTAGCGGCTTGTAACGCTAACGGCAGGTACTCGGGAAACGCGGTAAGCTCGGGAAGACTCGTGAAGATTTTTCTACATGTTGAAAAATGTCCACGAGAGCCCCGAGTACCGACGAGCGGCCATCACTGTAATTCTCCGAGGTCGAATTAGGGGAAACTCGGGAGAACTCTTGAATTAGCTTGTACTGTGGGACAGGCCCATTAGGCTATTTTTAGACGACTGCTGGCGACTGTCACAGTCGTAGCAGGTCGCCGAGAAACCGGCGACTGGACCCCCCCTTCGACATAAAATTTGAAATCGAATCATTACTTTAACAACAAAAACATAACAAAGTCAGCACCGGCGACAACCCACGACAGCACGTACGTCAGGAGAGGTCAAGCTACGCTCATTGGCGCCAAACCCACGGTCGCCAAGTGTCTCCGAACGTTTTTCAACATGTTGAAAATCCAGCGGCGACCAGAAAGACGCTACCACTCTTTGGGCGACTGAGGAGAGAGACTACTCACGACCATACAGGCGATGCCCCGGCAACCATGCGGCAACAGCCTAGTCGCCTGTAGTCGCCTAAAAAATTGCCTAAATGGGACAGGCCCATCACAGTGCCAGTGGCCCGGGTTCAATCCTGACCACGGGTGCTGCCTGTACGGAGTTTGTACGTTCTGCCCGTGACCTGCGTCGATTTTGTATGGGATCTCCGGTTTCCTCCTACTCCAAAGACGCACAGGTTTGCAGGTTAATTAGCTTGGTACAGTTGTAAATTGTATTGGTGTGCGGGGATCACTGGTCGGTGTGGGCATGGTGGACCGAAGGGCCTGTTTCCGCGTTGTATCTCTAAAATAAACTAAACTAAGCAATCCTTCACACTAGAGACAATTTTACAGACCAAATTAACCTACACTCGGAACAAGGGCAGAGACCCCCTAGTCCTCACCTTCCACCCCACCAGCCGGCACATACAACTGATAGTCCTCCGTCATTTTCGCCACCTCCAACGTGACCCCACCACTCGCCACATCTTCCCATCTCCCCCCCCCCCCACCCCGTCTGCTTTCCGCAAAGACCGCTCCCTCCGTAACTCCCTGGTCAATTCTTCCCTTCCCTCCTGCACCACCCCCTCCCCTGGGCACTTTCCCTTGCAACACCGCAAGAGATGCTACACTTGTCCCTTCACCTCCCCCCCTCGACTCCATTCAAGGACCCAAGCAGTCGTTCCAGGTGCGACAGAGGTTCACCTGCATCTCCTCCAACCTCATCTATTGCATCCGCTGCTCTAGATGTCAGCTGCTCTACATCAGTGAGACCAGACGTGGGCTTGGCGATCGTTTCGCCAAACACCTCCGCTCGGTCCGCATTAACCAACCTGATCTCCCGGTGGCTCAGCACTTCCCCTCCCATTCCGAATCCGACCTTTCTGTCCTGGGCCTCCACCATGGCCAGAGTGAGCACCACGGGAAACTGGAGGAGCAGCACCGCATATTCCCCTTGGGCAGTCTGCACCCTAGCAGCATAAACATTGACTTCTCCAATTTCCGATAGCCCTTGCTGTCTCCTCCCCTTCTCAGCTCTCCCTCAGCCCTCTGGCTCCTCCTCTTCCTCTCTTCTTCCCGCCCCTCCTCCCCCACCCTACATCTGTCTGAAGAAGGGTTTTGGCCCGAAATGTTGCCTATTTCCTTTGCTCCATATATGCTGCCGCACCCGCTGAGTTTCTCCAGCACTTTTGTCTACCTTCGATTTATCCAGCATCTGCAGTTCCTTCTTGAACAAATTAACCTACAAACCTAGCCACACACTTATCTCCCTCCTACCATCAGGAAGAAGGTATAGGAGTGTGAAATCCATGACTTCCTGGTTCAGGAACAGTTTCGTAACAACCATCAGGCTTTTAACACTACACGGCGATAACCTCATCAACTATGAAATATGGTCGGTCTTTTGGGACATGCCGAACTTCCTAAGCTTTCTAAGGAAGTAAGGACGTTGAGATTATGAGTCTGAAGAAGGATCCCGACCCGAAATGTCACCTGTCCTTGTTCTCCAGCGAGGCTGCCTGACCCGCTGAGTAACTCCAGCACTTTGTGTCTTGTTCGGTAAACCAGCATCTGCAGTTCCTTGTCTCTATATCTTGATTGGTGCTATCACAATGTTTAGTTGTTGAAAAACATTTGGACAGTTACATGGATAACACGAGTTTAGAGGGACAAATGCAGGCTGGTGGGACTAGTGTAGGTGGGACACTTTGGTCAGTGTGGGCAAGTTGGGCTGAAGGGCCTGTTTCCACACTGTATCTTTCTGTGACTGCTCCACAAAGGGCTTTGGGTTTTTTCGCACTAGTATTGGGATTATTAATTTATTAAATCTGTTTGTTATATATTATATTATATTTGTTTAGTTTAGAGCAGGGATCGGCAACCTACGGCCCCCGGGCCGAATGCGGCCCGTAACCCGAAACCATCCGGCCCGCATTTTATTTCCCGTAATTTTCCGGCCCGCAGACTTCCATCATCTCCGGTACCTCCTGGGCCCGAGATCGCGGCGCCCAGACGCGTTGACGCACGGAGGCCTGCGCTGGCGGCCGCAATGGCGGAGCCGCCGAGCAGCGGCGAGCTCTGGCTGCACCGCATCCTGCACAAAGCCGCCGGCACGGCCGCGCACCTTCTGTTTCTGGGCTTCGCAGTCGGGATCGGGGTTGTCAATAGGCCGGGGTCGGGTGAGTGTGAGTGCTTGAGCCACCGCCTTCAGGCCAGAGCCAAGGCAACGGTCCGTGGGTACGCCATGTTGGTGAGCGCCCGTAACTAGGGACGCCATGTTGGTGAGCGCCTGTAACTAGGGACGCCATGTTGGTGAGCGCCCGTAACTAGGGACGCCTGTAACTAGAGCCATGTTGGTGAGCGCCTGTAACTAGGGGACATGTTGGTGAGCGCCCGTAACTAAGAGCGCCTGTAACTAGGACGCCATGTTGGTGAGTGCCCGTAACTAGGACGCCATGTTGGTGAGCGCCAACTAGGTGTGGTGAGCGCCCGTTAAGGACGCCATCATGAGCGCCGGTAACTAAGGACGCCATTTGGTGAACTAGGGACGCCATGGGACGCCATTGGTGAGCGCCCGTAAACTAGGGACGCCATGTTGGTGAGCGCCTGTAACTAGGGACCAGCCCTGTTGTGAGCCGTAACAAGGACGCCATGGCGAGGTGGCCTCGGAGGGTAATGTGAACATGTGATTTGCTATCCGGGGCGGGATGGGGGCGGGATCCATGTGTACACGTGATAGATGTGGCCCGCCATCCGCTCACAGGCATGTGCCCTGACCCCTATGCAGAACTAGGTTGTCCACCCCTGGTTTAGAGAAACAGCGTGGAAGCCCCCTCAGCCCACCAAGGCCACGCTAACCAGCGATCACCGCACACCGGTCCTATCCTAGACACTAGGGATAATTTACAGAAGCCAATTAAACCTACAAACAATAGACAATAGACAATAGGTGCAGGAGTAGGCCATTTAGCCCTTCGAGCCAGCACCGCCATTCAATGTAAACATGGCTGATCATCCCCAATCAGTACCCCGTTCCTGCCTTCTCCCCACATCCCCTGACTCCGCTATTTTTAAGAGCCTCTCTTGAGCACGTCTTGAATGTGGGAGGGGACAACAGGAGCACCTGCCCCAGAATGATCACGGAGAGAATGTACAAATCTCCGTTCGAACTTAGTCAGGATGGAAGCCGCCACTCTTTCTGGCGCTGTGAGGCAGCAACTCTATCAGCGAAAGAGAGAGAGAGTCTCACAGAATCATCAGAGACACGAAGAGAGCTTCTTAAAGTGGAATTACTGAGAAGATTTGTGGAGCCAGTCACGGAGTGATGCAGCAAGGAAACAGGCCCTTCATAAACCTGCCCACACTGCCAACATACCCCTCTGCTCTACCCCATCTGCCTGCATCTGGCACATTAACCCTGTACTTATCCAATAGTCTAAACAATAGACAGCAGAGTGCACCATGCCCATTCATGTGATCATGGCTGATCATCCCCAATTCAGAACCTGTAGCTGCATATCCCCTGACTCCGCTATCTTAAGAGCTCTCTAGCAAAGCATCCAGTCCACTGCCAGGCAGAGAGTTCCACAGTCTCAATACTCTCTGTGAGGAAAGGTTTCTCCTCATCTCCGTTCTAAATGGCTTACCCCTTATTCTTAAACTGTGGCCCCTGGTTCTGGACTCCCCCAATATCGGGAACATGTTTCCTGCCTCAAGCGTGTCCAAACACTTAATAATCTTATATGTTTCAGTAAGACCCCCCTCTCATCCTTCTAAACTCTAGAGTGTACAAGCCCAGCCGCTCCATTCTCTCAGCACATGAAGGTCCCGCCATCCCGGGAATTAACCTGGTGGACCTACGCTGCACTCCCTCAATAGCAAGAATGTCTTGAATGTTTGCCCCTTGGTATGTTTTATGTGGGGGGTGCCGGTGGGGGGGGCGGGGGGGGATCAGGGGAAACATTTTTCAGTCACTTACCTCGAAGGAGATGCGATTTTTCTCCGTGTCGCCTCTCCGTCCCCCTGCGGCCTACAACGTGGAGCGGTGCCGTCTTTCCTGGAGACTGTCCCGCGGACTTACCATCGCGGAGCCTGGGATCTTTTGCCGGGGTTGGCCAGTGGTGGAGCTCCGAGCGCGGGGCCTGCGGACTTTAACACTGTGAATGAAGCCTGCGGTCTCCGGTAAGAAGCGGCTGACTCGGGAGCACCATTGCTGCGGAGTGTTCCGACCCGTCCCGACGCCGGAGTTTCGATCATCCCGACCAGAGGGCTTGAACAGCGGACCGTCGGCAACGGCCCCGTTCAAAAGGCCCCGACCACGGGTGAACAAAGGAGGAAGATGACTGAACTTTACTGTCTTCCATCACAGTGAGGAATGTTTGATTCCACTGTGGTGGATGTTTGTGTTAAACTTTATTTTATGTGCTGTGTGTCTTGTTACATTTCACTTAGTATGGCTGTACGGTAACTCAAATTTCACTGTACCTTAATTGGTGCACGTGACAATTAAATTAAATCTTGAATCTTGAATCTTGAAACTATAGAAACAAGGAACTGCTGATGCTGGTTTGCAGAACTAGACACAAAGTGCTGGAGTAACTCAGCGGGCCAGGCAGCATCTCCGGTGAAAAAGGCTAGGCAGCATTTCGTGTCGGGACCCTTGTTCAGACTCGTAGTCTCAACACCTCTACTTCCTTAGAAGGCCTAGGAAGTTCGGCATGTCACCAACAACTCTCACCAACTTCTACAGATACGCCGTAGAAAGCATTTTATCCGGATGCATCACAGCACGGTTTGGGAACAGCTCCATCCAAGACCGCAAGAAATTGCAGTGAATTGTGGACGCAGACCCAGACCCATCACACAAACCAACCTCCCTTCCACTGACTCCATCTACACCTCACGCTGCCTCGGCAAGGCCAGCAGCATCATCAAGGGACCAGTGCTCACCCTGGCCACTCCCTCTTCTCCCCTCTCCCATCAGGCAAAAGGTGCAGAAGTGTGAAAACGCACACCTCCAGATTCAGGGACAGTTTCTTCACTGCTATTATCAGGCAACTGAACCGTCCTATCAACAACTAGGGAATGGTGCTGAGATACTATCTACCTCACTGGAGACCCTCGGACTATCTTTGATCAGACTTTACAGGCCATATATCTTGTACTAAATGCTATTCATGTTACTCCCTTTATCATGTATCTGTACAGTGGGTGGAAATCCAGGGGGGGGAATGGGGGGACCTGTCCCCCCCCCCCCCCATGTTTTGAGAGGGGGGGGCAGTTCCCCCCCCCCCCCATGTTTTATGAAACACGTTGCAACATGTTACGAAAAGTTTATGTGTGTTGTTTTCTCTCTCCCTCTCCCTCTCCCTCTCCCTCTCTCACTCTCCTCCGAGTTAAGTTCTTCTGTTTGCCTTTATTTGCTTCAGATTTAGTTAGTGTTATTTATCATGTTGTAGCTTTTGAAAGATTTAAACGGTTTTCGGACGATCGCAGGGCCCGCGGCCGCAACGCCACCACCGCCTTCGAAGTCAGCCAGGTCCGTGATGGTACGTCCACAGGCTCTGCGACCCAAGCCCTCAGGTGGGGGGGGGGGGGGGGGGGGGGGGGGGGGAGGGGGTGGGAGGAGATTAAATAGTTAGTTGTCATGCACACTTGAGATCGGGCCGCCAGGAAATTGTGTCCCCCCCATGTTTTAAAAGCGATTTCCACCCTGCGGATGGCTCAATTGTAATGATGTATTGCCTTCATGCTGGCTGCCTTACCGGAGACCCGGGTTCGATCCCGACTACGGGCGCTGCCTGTGCGGAGTTTGTACGTTCTTCCCGTGACCTGCGTGCGTTTTCTCCGAGATCTTCGGTTTCCTCCCACACTCCAAAGATGTACAGGTTTGTAGGTTAATTGGTTTTGTCTAAAATGTAAATTGTCCCTAATGTGTGTAGTGTTAGTGTTAGTGTGCGGGGATCTCGTTGGGCCAAAGGCCTGTTTCCGCGCTGCATCTTTAAACTAATACTAAAAGCTTTTCACTGTACCTCGGTGCACGTGACAATAAACTAAAGACTAATGACTATCAGGCTGGAGTCTCATAAAGACGGAGTATTTCTTCCTCTTTAAAAGGTACAGGCATAAGTAATAGGAGCAGAATTAGGCCCATTCGGCCCATCAAGTCTACCCCGCCATTCAATCACGGCCGATCTATCGTTCCCTCTCAACCTCATTCTCCTGCCTTCTCCCCGTTACCCCTGACACCCTGCTCGTCTTTGGAGTGCGGGAGGAAACCGGAGCACCGGGAGAAAACCCACGCAGGTCACGGGGAGAACGTACAAACTCCGCACAGACAAGCGCCCGTGGTCAGGATGGAACCCGGGTCTCCGGCGCTGTGAGGCGGCGACTCTACCGCTGTGCTGCCCCGCTGACCAGTCGGGCCGAAGGGCCTGTTTCCTTGCTGCCCCATGCATGTCTTTAATCAGTCGACGCGGACAACCACTTATGAAATGGAGATGTGGTGAATGAACGGCTGGCTTCTGACTGATGTGAAACAATGAAGTTGCAGTATTATAGTTTTTACCCTATTTCACGAGACGTTCTGCACAGATTAATCACAGATTAAGTCCCATCGGTTTATTTTTTAGCACTTTGGCTCCATGGCTTACTGTTTCCAGAAATCCCAGCAGAGAGTTGAATTAGCGCAATGTAAATTATATTTATTACTTCTATGAATGCCTGAATTACACTAAATCTAACCCAATTGGAAAGATTATTAATGGAGTATGCCATACTGTAAATTCCAAATAGTTCTGAATGAGGTTATAAAAAGCAATTTGAACGCATACTTGCTTAATCCTAGACCGCATTTTACTTTGGTGGAATTAATAACATTTCGGGGAAAAAAAACACTCAAGGAATCGTAGAGTCATTGATTCATCTACAAGGAAGTGTTGCTGCCTCATAGCGCCAGAGACCCAGCTTTGATCCCGACCACGGGTGCTGTCTGTACGGAGTTTGTACGATCCCCCCCGTGACCGCGTGGGTTTTCTCTCCGGGTGCTCCGGTTTCCTCCCACACTCCAAAGACGTACAGGTTTGTAAATTAATTGGCTTTGGTACTGTTTCGGAAAATTATTGGCTGCAACCTTCCTTCCATTGATGACCTGTACACTGCAAGGGCCAGTAAGCGAGCGGGCAAGATCATCTCTGACCCCTCTCACCCTGGCCTCAAACTCTTTGAATCACTTCCCTCTGGAAGGCGACCCCGGACTGTCAAAGCTGCCACAGCCAGACATAAAAACAGTTTTTATCCACGAGTAGTTGCTCTACTCAAAGGCCAAAAATCTGTAGCCTCCCTTTGATCTGGTATTTTGTTGGTTCACATGCTTGATCAATAGTGTTTTATCATTAATGTTTTATTATTATCAATGTTTAGTGTTTTCTGAGTCATCCGTAACTGAGTGACAGTTGTTACTTGTGGGCGGAGCACCAAGGCAAATTCCTTGTATGTGAATACTTGGCCAATAAACGTACTTACTTCCATTCTGTATATCTGAAGTCTTTAGTTTGATTCATCGTCACATGTACCGAGGTTCAGCGAAAAGATTTTGTTGCGTGCTAACATGTTGGCAAAAAGTCAACTAGTACGTAAGGTCATCAGGTCGTATGCGACAGGAGCAGAATTAGGCCACTCCAAAGACATACAGGGTGTCAGGGGTTATGGGGAGGAGGCAGGAGAATGGGGTTGAGAGGGAAAGATAGATCAGCCATGGTGGGTAGACTTGATGGGCTGAATGGCTGAATTCTACTCCTATCACTTATGAACTTATGAAGGCTTGTAGATTAATTGGCATTTGGTAAAAGTTGTAATTTGCCTCTAGTGTGTAGAATAGTGCTAGTGTACATGGTGATGCTGGTCGGGTGGACTCGGCGGGCTGAAGTGCCTGTTTCTGTCTGTATCACTAAAGCCCAAACAAGATGCCCCATCTAAGCTAGGCCCATTTGCCCGCATTTGGTCCATACTCCCCCAAACAATTCCTTTCCACGTAACTGTCCAAGTGTCTTTTTGAAATGCTATCCACAACGACCTCCTCTGGCGGTGGATCCGATAAATTGCAGCAACTTTTAGGTCAAGGCTTTTTACTGGTATTCAATAGACAATAAACAATAGACGATAGGTACAGGAGTAGGCCATTTGGCCCTTCGAGCCAGCACCGCCATTCAATGTGATCATGGCTGATCATCCCCAATCAGTTCCCCGTTCCTGCCTTCTCCCCATATCCCCTGACTCCACTATTTTTAAGAGCCCACACCACCCCTTCCCCACACCCCTACACCCCTCCTCCCCCACACCCCACCTTCCCCACACCCCCACTCCCCCACACTCCCTTTCCCACACCCCCTTCCCCACACCACCCCTTCACCACACCCCCTCCCCCACATCCCCCTCCCCCACACCCCCCCTTTCCACACCCCCCCCCTTTCCCACACCCCCCCTTTCCCACACCCCCCCCTTCCCACACCCCACCCCCTTTCCACACCCCACCCCCTTTCCCACACCCCCACTTTCCCACAGCCCCCTCCCCCACAGCCCCTTCCCCCACAGCCCCCTTCCCCACACCACCCCTCCCCACACCCCCTCCCCCACACCACCACTTCCCCACACCCCCCCTTCCCACACCCCCTTTCCCACACCCCCCCCTTTCCCACACCCCCCTTTCCCACACCCCCCTTTCCCACACCCCCCTTTCCCACACCCCCCTTCCCACACACCCCCCCTCCCCCACATCCCCCCTCCCCCCACATCCCCCCTCCCCCCACACCCCCCCTTCCCCATACCCCCTTCCCCACAACCCCCCCCCAACACCACCCCTCCCCCACACCCCCCCTTCCCCATACCCCCTTCCTCACACCCCCCCTCCCCAACACCACACCTTCCCCACACCACCCCTTCCCCACACCACCCCTCCCACACCCCCCCCCTTTCCCACAACCCCCCCCTCCCCCACATAACCCCCCTCCCCCACATAACCCCCCTCCCCCACACACCCCTCCCCCACACACCACCCCTTCCCCACACCCCCTCCCCAACACCCCCAAGGCCTTCCATTCGCAGTGTAATTCCTGCCCAGGTTAGACTTCACAAAATGCAACACTTTGACTCTAAAATAATTTAAGGGGACATATAGGAAATATTTGACATGGAAGAATATAAAGGAATATAAAGGATGTTTAGTTTAGATTAGTTTAGAGCTACAGCGCGGAAACAGTGCCCTCCGGCCCTCCGAGTCCGCGCCGACCAGCGATCCCCACACATTAACACTATCCGACACACACTAGGGACAATTTACATTGACCAAGAAAATTAACCTACAAGCCTGTACGTCTTTGGAGTGCGGGAGGAAATCGAAGATCTGGGGGAAAACCCACGCAGGTCACGGGGAAAACGTGCAAACTCCGTACAGACAGCACCCGCAGTCGGGATCGAACCCGGGTCTCCGTCGCAGCAAGCGCTGAAAGGCAGCAACTCTACCGCTGCGCCAGCGTGCTGCCCCAAAATGGCCAGCGAAATGGGATTGGCATACATGGCTTCAGTGGGAGAGTTGGAATAGCGCAGGCCTGTTGACCAGATGTCCTCCCTCGCTTCTGGAGAATTTCTGCTCTTAAATTTAGGTTTAGTCACGTGACCCGAGGTACAGAGTGAAGCTCCGTTCTGCATGCTATCCAAACAGTTCAATTAAACGGGGTGGCACGGTGGCGCAGCCTTACAGCGCCAGAGGCCCGGGTTCGATCCTGACCACGGGTGCTGTCCGTACGGAGTTTGCACCCTCTCCCTGTGACCTTGTGGGTTTTCCCTGGGTGCTCCGGTTTCCTCCCACACTCCAGAGATGTGCGAGTCTGTTGGTTAATTGGCTTCGGTAGAAAATAGCTGATTGTCCCCAGTGTGTAATGTGTGCTGGTGTAAAGTGGATCGCTGGTTGGCGCACACTCGACGGGCCGAAGGGCCTGTTTCCTCCTCACTGTATCCCTTTAAAATTACAATGCATAAATACAATCAATCAATTACAATAGGGATAGCAAAGGGAAAGATACAGGATGTAGACTATACAGTTCACATGGTCATAAGGTCATGATTGATAGAAGTAGAATTAGGCCATTCAGCCCATCAAACCGAGTCCGCCATGGCTGATCCATCGCCCCCTCCGAACCCAATTCTTCTGCCCTCTCCCCATAACCTCTGACAGCCGTACTAATCAAGAACAGAAACATAGAAATTAGGTGCAGGAGCAGGCCATTCGGCCCTTCGAGCCTGCACCGCCATTCAATATGATCATGGCAGTATCCCGTACCTGCCTTCTCTCCATACCCCCTGATCCCTTCAGCCACAAGGCCACATCCAACTCCCTCTTAAATATGGCCAACGAACTGGCCTCAACTACCTTCTGTGGCAGAGAATTCCACAGATTCACCACTCTCTGTGTGAAAAACGATTTTCTCATATCGGTCCTAAAAGACTTCCCCCTTATCCTTAAACTGTGACCCCTTGTCCTGGACTTCCCCAACATCGGGAACAATCTTCCTACATCTAGCCTGTCCAACCCCTTAAGAATTTTGTAAGTCTCTATGAGATCCCCCCCTCAATCTTCTAAATTCCAACATATTCATTGAATCGACCTCCACAGCCTTCTGTGACAAAGAATTCCACAGATTCACAAAAGAAACTCATCCTCAACTCCTTCCTAAAGGAACGCCCTTTAATGCTGAGGCTATCACCTCTAGTCCTAGACTCTCCCACCAGTGGAAACATCCTCTCCACATCCACTCTATCCGGGCCTTACACTCAGCATCAGTTCCAGAGACAAAGTCCAATGTCCGCAATGGGGCAGAGGTGAATCCGACTGTACCCAATAAATATTATGATGTATCGCATACACTTAAGAACTTGTTTCGCTTCAGTAACAAATATGCACATTCCTTACTTTTAAGGGCATGGGTTTTTTTTATATTTTATAGAGTAAAATGTTTATTGTTTAAACACAAGGGCCATTAATGTTGTTTGAATAATGACATAATACCTGAAATACTTTGGTGACCCAGAAACACAGCTGCTAATACAACTGCACAAACATGTGGCTTTAATTTTTATTGCATTTGAACATTTTGTAGGTTGTCCACATATTGAGCAGAACAATACAAATTTGTTTAGTTTCATTTAGTTTGGTTTCGAGAAACCGCGCTGAAACAGGCCCTTCGGCCCACCGAGTCCGCGCCGACCAGCCACCACCCGTACCCTAGTTCTATGTTTAGGAAGGAACTGCAGATGCTGCTTTAGAGAGACGGAAAATGCTGGAGTAACTCAGCGGGCCGGGCAGCATAGACGCCAAATGCTGGAGTAACCCAAACGGGACAGGCAGCATCTCTGGAGAGAAGGAATAGTTAACGTTTCGGGTCGAGGCACCCTTCTTCAGACGGTCTGGGGAAGGGTTCTGAACCAAAGCGGCACCCGTTCCTTCTCTCCAGAGAAGCTGAGTGACCCGCTGAGTTGCTGCAACATTTCGTGTCTATCTATTAGCCCTGTCCCACGGTACGGGTTCACTCCAAGAGCTCTCCCGAGTTTTAAAGAAATCAAACTCGTGGTAAGCACGGAGAATGAACGTAGCGGGTACGTCGGAGCTCGGGGACGTCTCTTAGCGGTCTGTAACGCTAACGGCAGGTACTCGGGAAGACTCGCTAATGGCAGGTAAGCGCGGGAAGACTCGTGAAGATTTTTCAACTTGTTAAAAAATGTCCACGAGAGCCCCGAGTACCGACGAGTGGCCGTTACCGTAAATCTCCGAGTTCGAATCAGGGCAAACTCAGGAGAACTCTTGGAATGAACTCTTACCGTGGGACAGGGGTTTATGTTATCCCCCTCCTTTTTGCATCCGACACATTGGAGGCAAATTTACAGGGGGCCAATTAACCCACAAACCTGCACGCCTTTGGAGTGTGGGAGGAATCCGGAGCAACTGGAGAAAACCCACGCGGTCACAGGAAGAACGTGCAAACTCCATACTGACAGCACCCGCAGTCAGGATCAAACCTGGGTCTCTGGCGCTGTGAGGCAGCAACTCTACTCCTGCGCCACTGAAGTATTGCCTTCCAATGCATGCACTTACCGCTTGACCTAGCCTAATGGTCACACGGGGTATCACTGTCAAACTTACAAACCCTTTAGGAAATTAGAACGGTGTATGAGCTGGTATAAAAATTAATTTCTCAATATAAGTAGCCCTTACATCCCCTCTCTCTCCTTCCCTCTCCAACTTATGTACTCGCTTCAAAGTCTTGTTGAGTCCTCATGGTCTGTAAAGCCCCTGTCCCACTTTCACGACCTAATTGGCGACCTCTGTCGAGTTTGCCCTCGACTCATACTCGCTAACATGGTCGCCACGAGGTCGTAGGAGGTCTTCGTAACTCTTCCTCACGCTCCTGAGTGGTCTCCGCGTACTCGTGGCCTCAAGTAGGTCGCGCCGCTTTTATTCCAGCCTGATCAAAAATGCCCACGGATTTTAAAAAAAGGTCGGCATGGAAAAAATCGATACTTTTTACTCGTATGTAGGTCGTAGGCAGGTCGTAGTAGGTCGTGATGGTAGTCGTGGGTGGTCGTAGGTCGGTAACTGGCCCGAGAAAAAGGGTCTTCTAAACTCGTGGATTAGGTCGTCCAAGTGGGACAGGCCCTCAATTCATTTTCACCGCGTCCACAGCCTGTTTCCTTTATCATCGTTACTTTTTTCATGTCTTTCATTCATTTGTTCTGTATCTCTCTATACCACCGTCTATATCTCTCTCGTTTCCCTCTTCCCCCGACTCAGTCTGAAGAAGGGTCTCGACCCAAAACGCCACCTATTCCTTCTCTCCAGAGATGCTGCCTGACCCGTTGAATTTCTCCAGCATTTTGTGTCTGTCTCCGGTGTAAACCAGCATCCGCAGTTCCTTCCCGCACATATCCCTTCCAGTGAGTGTCTTCTGTTTATTTCCATAGTGTGATCTAAATTCACTCTGACCAAAAATTGCCCTAAAGAAATCATCCTGCTAATTCTACTATTTCATCAAATTAATAATTTAAAAAAAGCTCACTGCTGCTAAAATAGGTTGTGAAAGAAAACCTGCTGGTATAAAGGGCCTGTCCCACTTAGGCGACTTTTTGGGCGAGTGGAGGAGACTCTGCGCTCGCCACATGGTCGCCACATGGTCGCCACGTGTTCACTGGTGGTCTCTGCTGAGTCTCCTTCATGGTCACGAGGAGTTCCCGCACTCTGGGAACTAGTCGCAGTATAAGTATGGTCGCCGAAAATTAATGCCCGCCAAACTTCACAGCTGTGTATCTCTAGCTTATTAAAGGTTGTCTGGCTTCTTAAAAGTGTCTCCACTCCTTCTCCCCCCTTCTCCCCCCCCCCTTCTCCCCCCCCTTCTCTCCCCCCTTCTCCCCCCCTTCTCCCCACCCCCTTCTCCCCCCCTTCTCCCCCCTTCTCCCCCCTTCTCCCCCCTTCTACTCCCCCCCCTTCTCTCCCCCCTTCTCCCCCCTTATCCCCCCCTTCTCCCCCCCCCCCCCCCTTCTCCCCCCTTCTCCCCCCCTTCTCCCCCCCTTCTCCCCCCCCCCTTCTCCCCCCTTCTCCCCCCTTCTCCACCCTTCTCCCCCCCCCCCCCCCCCTTTTAAAGGACTTACCATGCACTGTGCTCGCCATTTTAACCTTCTTGTTCATCACGGTGTGTGTCTGTATCATCATGGCTTTGCACCGTGTGAATTTCAGACAGTGATCCCCCCCGCTTTCCCTGACCCCCGCCTTTGCTGTGTGTGTGTGTGTGTGTGTGTGTGCGTGTGTGTGTGTGTGTGTGTGTGCGTGTGTGTGTGTGTGTGTGTGTGTGTGTGTGTGTGTGTGTGTGTGTGTGTGTGTGTGCGTGTGTGTTCCACGCTGACAGTCGCCATCCCAGTTCCCGGTTTTTCAGGCGACTGCCGGGAACTTGACAGTCGCCGCAGTCCGCTGAAAAATCGCCAAAGTGGGACAGGCCCTTTGGATGTGTGATTTTATTAAATATCGATTTGCTCGATGATTCCTTATCATTCATATGGGCGGCACAATGGTGCAGCGGGTAGAGCTGCTGGAGTGCCGGAGTCCTGGGTTCGATCCTGACCTCAGGTGCTGGCTGTGTGGAGTTTGCACGTTCTCCCTGTGAAACCCGCATGGGGGTTTTTTAGGTCAATTTAGCTCTGTAAAATTCCCCCTAACATGTAGGGAGTGGATGACAAAGTGGAATAACATAGAACTGGTGTGAACAGGCGATCGATTGTCGGCGTGGGACGAAGGGATTGTTTCCACGCTGTATCACTAAAGTAAACTAAACTGTCCATTTACGCTGTAAGTGATGGGGGCCGCACGGTGGTGCTGTGGTAGAGTTGCTGCCTGACAGCGCCAGAGACCCAGGTTCGATCCTGACTATCGGTGCTGTCTGCACGTTCTTCCTGTGGGTTTCCCGCGGGTGCTCCGGTTTCCTCCCACGCCCGAAAGTCGTACAGGTTTGTAGGTTAATTTACTTTGGTAAAAATTGTGAATTGCCCCCAAGTGTGTCGGATAATGCTGGTGTAGCGGGTGATCGCTGGTTAGCACGGGCTCGGTGGGCCGAAGGGCTTGTTTCCACGCTGTATCTCTGGAGTCCAAAGTCCGAAATATTTTCTTCCGAATCACTCGCAGAATTAATAAGGAACACAAATATCACATTCAGTTGTGGCATATTTATTTGTTCCTTTAGATGATTGCCCACAGATTTCTCAATTGCAAGCTTTTATGTTGAATTGTGATTTTGGAAATTATTGCCAAGGAATGACATGTTTTGCATTGTTAGCTCGATAAATTGGCTTTGCGCCAAGTCTCGGAACAAAATATCTCCTTCTGCCAATTTGATTTGATTTGATTTGATTTTATTACTTGTCAGAACCTCAGAAATTCCGTTTCTACAAGCCATACAAACAGAACAATTCATAAAAAAACACACAAACAATTCAATTCACACAAACATCCATCACAGTGAATCTCCCCCTCACTGTGATGGTAGGCAAAGTTCTTCTCTCTCCCCCGCACCATTTCTCTCCCGATGTCGAAGCCCCAGGCGGGCGGTGTTAAGTCCCACGGCCATTGAGGCAGTCCACCGGCAGTAAGCTGGAGCTGGAGCTCTGGAGTCGGGCTGCAGCTGGAGCTGGAGCTGGAGCCCCGGTGTCAGGCCGCAGCTGGAGCTCCAGAGTCGGGCCACAGCTGGATCTGGAGCTGGAGCTCCGGAGTCGGGCCGCAGCCGCTCCCCACGCTCCGAGGCCGGCCAGCCCCACTGTGGCAAGTCCGCAGCTCCGCAAGCTCCGTGACTGGAACCCCCAGGTCGTCCCAGTCAGAGGCTGCTCCACGGCACTAGGCCTCAACGACAACGGAGACCCGACAGGGAAAAAGTCAGGTCTCCCGTGCAAGGAAGAGATTTAAAATGTTTCTCACACCCCCCCACCCCATCTCCCCCACATATACACAGTTAGAAACAATACAAAAAATACACGACAACTACATTTAACTAGACAAAAAATTAAAAAAAAAGACGGACAGGCTGTAGGGACCGCTGCAACGTGAGTCGCACCCGCCCGCCCGCCCGCCAATGCACATCATACAACCAGGAGTTTACACCGAAGATGGACACGGAATGCTGGAGTATCTCAGCGGGTCGGGCAGCATCTCTGGAGAGAAGGAATAGGTGACGCTTTGGGTCAAGACTCTTCGTCAGACTGAGGGCCAGGGGCGAGGGAGGCTAAAGGTATGAAAAGGGACGGAACAAATCAGAGCCGGCACCGGTGACCAGGAAAATGTGGAGCCCACAATGGTCAATTGTTGGCTGCGGAGGAGGATAAAAGGAAGGGATACAAACAGTGAAGCTGGCAGGACAACTAGGGTGGGGAAGGGACAGGGAGAGAGAGAGAGAGAGGGAATACAGGGGTTACTTAAAGCTAGAGAAATCAATATATTGGGGTGTAAGCTGCCCCAGCGAAATATAAGTAAGTAAGTAAGTTTTTTGGCCAAATATTCACATACAAGGAATTTGCCTTGGTGCTCCGCCCACAAGTAACAACATGGCATACAGTTATGAGGTGCCGTTCCTCCAATTTGCGTGTGGCCTCACTCTGACAGTGGAGGAGGCCCAGTACAGAATGGACTTTTTCTTCTTGCATACGACGTGCGCAGCCTAAAGTTGTCGGACAACTTGTTCTATTTGATCTTATTTGAGTGCGCACGTCGAGTTGATTGCATTCGTCGAAGCGGGGCGGACCCCGTGACGGTCGCAATCTCCCCACCCCGCGGAATGGAGTTCACACCCATGACAGACGCAAAACGCTGGAGTAACTCAGCGGGTCAGGCAGCATCTCTGGAGAAAAGGAACAGGCGACGTTTCGGGTCGAGACCCTTCCTCAGAGTTTAAACCACCAATTTTGCTGCATTTGTTCAGTTGCAAGTACAGATTTACAATATTAATCTCCATTTGTGATTTTTTTTTTTCTTTCCTGCATTCCACCAGTAATTGCATTTTTTTTCTTTTTAATTTTCTCTTTGGGGTTCTGGCCAAGTTTTGACCAATTTATAATTATGTTCTCATTGCTGGAACCAGTGTTATTTGTTGAATATTTTATTAGACGTAAGTACATATTAAAAGAATATACTTGTCACATACACTCTTCATATTATTAATATTAACAGTTATGTCTTATTTGTATTTCTATACATTTTTTTTGGTTTTATTACAGATAGGAAAAAATAGGGAAAAATAAAGTAAAAATAGAAATTTAAAAAAAATGATACTCAAGTATTAAAAAAGTTATCCATCATTGGAGATATATCCATGGTTTGTTATATATGATTCTTCATCCATTCCTTTATTCAGGCTTCAGTCAGGCTCTCGCACCAAGCCATTTTGACCCTTTAAATATTCAATAAATGGAGACCATATCCCTCTGAAAAGATCCAACTTGTCCAGTAGGACAAGCCTTAATCTTTCCAGATGGAGTGTCTCCGACATTCCTGTAATCCACATTTTGGTTGTGGGGGATGTAGGACCTTTCCAGAATTTCAATATTAATTTTTTCCCAATTATTAAACTGTAATCAATAAAAATTCTCTGATTCGTTGTTATTAATTGATCTGTTTCTAATATTCCCAATATTATTAATTTTGAGTCGGGGATCAGATTCAGATTAACAACATTCAAAATTATCTTACATATTTCTGCCCAAAATTTAGTAATTTTTATACAATTTGTAAATGAGTGCGTTAAGTTAGCTTCTAAGTGCTGACATTTATCACATATGGCAGATGCATTTGAAAAAATACTATGTAATTTGGATTTTGAATAATGTAATCTATGTAATGTTTTAAATTGTATGAGAGTGTCTAGCATTTAATGAACAATGGTGTATATGTTGTAAACTTTCATCCCATACTTCTAGTCTGATTAATTGACCTAATTCATTTTCCCATGATTGCCTATATATTTCTGTCATTGGGACAGGGAACTAGTGTTATACGTGTGCCTGTGTTACATGCAATGTGCTGTGTTACATGCACAGTGAGTGGTGAGTCTCTGGAATTCTCTGCCACAGAAGGTAGTTGAGGCCAGTTCATTGGCTATATTTAAGAGGGAGTTAGATGTGGCCCTTGTGGCTAAAGGGATCAGGGGGTATGGAGAGAAGGCAGGTACGGGATACTGAGTTGGATGATCAGCCGTGATGATATTGAATGGCAGTGCAGGCTAGAAGGGCCGAATGGCCTACTCCGGCACCTATTGTCTCTGTTTTGTGTGCCAATCTCACCCCAAATATGAACCAGTGAGCTCTGATCATCGTTTAAAGTTAGCTCTAGAAACAGTTAATAGTCAAAAGCACACAGCATGACAAATGGCCCTTCGGCCCATCTTGTCCATACCAACCACAATTTGGTTTAGTTTAGTTTATTGTCACATGTACCGGGGTACAGTGAAAAGCTTTTGTTGTGTGTGAACCAGTCAGCGGAAAGACAATACATGATTACAATCCATCTATTTGCAGCGTATGGCTACATTATAGGGGAGTAACGTTTAGTGTAAGGTAAAGCTAGCAAAGTCCGATCAAGGATAGGCCGAGCGTCACCAATGTGGTAGTTCAGCACTGCTCTCTGGTTGTGGCAGGATAACTCAGTTGCCTGGTAACAGCTGGGAAGAAACTGTCCCTGAATCTGGAGGTGTGCATCTTCACACTTCTTTACCTTTTGCCTGATGGGAGAGGGGAGAAGAGGGAGTGGCCGGGGTGCGATTGGTCCTTGATGATGCTGCTGGCCTTGCCGAGGCAGCGTGAGGTGTATATGGAATAAATGGACGGGAGGTTGGTTTGTGTGATGGTCTGGGCTGTGTCCACAATTCGCTGCTGTTCCTTGCGGTCTTGGACGGAGCTGTTCCAAGCTGTGATGCATCCGGATAAAGCGCATCTGTAGACGTTGGTGAGAGTTGTAGGGGACATGCCAAACTGCCTCAGCCTTCTAAGAAAGTAGATGTGTGTGCTTTCTTTTGAGATTCCTTCAATGTGGGTGATCCAGGAGAAATTGTTGCTCCTGGGAGCCCCCATCTAAGCTTGTCCCATCTGTCTGCGTTTGGCTCAATCTCTCATAACCTGTCCACATGTCTTTTAAGTACTGTCATAGTCCCTCAACTACCTCCTCTGGCAGTTTGTTCCATACACCTATCACCCACTGTGTGAAAAATAGTGGTTGACTTTTACTCGTGGGAGAGGGGATCAAGAACCAGAGGACTGGTGGCTCGAAGGGCCGAATGGCCTACTCTTGCACCCATTGTCTATTGTCTATTGACATAGATTTAAGGTGAGAGGGCAAAGTTTAAAAATAGGATCCTGAGGGGCAATATATGGTTGGGTGCATGGACGAGCTGCTAGGGGAGACAATAGACAATAGGCAATAGATGTAGGAGCAGGCCATTCGGCCCTTCGAGCCAGCACTGCCATTCAATGCGATCATGGCTGATCATCCCCAATCAGTATCCCGTTCCTGCCTCCTCCCCATATCTCCTGACTCCGCTGACAACATCTTCGGCGTGGCACGGTGGCGCAGCGGTAGAGTTGCTGCCTCACAGCGCCAGAGACCCAGGTTCGATCCTGTCTACGGGTGCTGTCTGTACGGAGTTTGTACGTTCTCCCCGTGACCTGCGTGGGTTGTCTCCAGCTGCTCTGGTTTCCTTCAGCTCTCCAAAGACGTGCAGGTTTGTAAGGCACTGAATGCTGGAGTAGCTCAGCGGGCCAGGCAGCATCTCTGGAGAGGAAAAACAGGTGACATTTTGGTTAAGAACTCTTCCTCAGAATCCTATCCTTCTGTCCAAAGTTGTTGCCTGACCTGCTGAGTTACTCCAGCATTTTGCATCTATCTTCAGTGTAAACCATCCTCTGCAGTTCCACCACGGGTTGTCGGAATCATAGAAAATAGGTGCAGGAGTAGGCCATTCGGCCCTTTTAGCCAGCACCGCCATTCAATATGATCATGGCTGATTTGTAGGCTAATTGGCTTCTGTAACTGTCCCCAGTGTGTTGGATAGAACTAGTGCATTGGGGAATCGCTGACTCAGTGGGCCGAAGGGCCTGTTTTCACGGTGTAACTCTAAGCGTAGCTTGCAGTTGTTATTCAAGGGAATGGTTGTCACAACATAGATATGTGTTCAGTAACAAGTCAACTGTGGAAATATACTTCTGATTTAGTTTCGTTTAGAGATACAGCGTGGAAACAGGACCTTCGGGGCCCACCGAATCCATGCCGACCAGTAATCCCCGCACACACACACTATCCTACACACACTAGGGACAATTTACACTTACACCAAGCCAATTAACCTAAAACCTGTACGATTTCTGGAGTGTTGGAGGAAACCAAAAGTCTCGGAGAAAACCCAGGCAGGTCAGGGGGAGAACGTACAAACTCTAAGCCAGGGGTTCCCAACCTTTTTCGTCCTGTTTAACCCTGGCAACTTTAATAGCATATAACAATATTATTTCACTTATTTATAAGCAACTAATGATGAACCATTGATAAGAGGATCGGGAAGGCAGCTACAACTCTCGCTCGCCACACAACTCGAGTGTGGACCAACCCAAAGCTGACAGTGAAGACAAACATAGCAGTCTACGACACCTGTGTCAACGGCACGCTGATGTACGGCAGTGAGACATGGACTGCATAGAAACATAGAAAATAGGTGCTGGAGGAGGCCATTCAGCCCTTCGAGCCAGCACCGCCATTCATTGTGATCATGGCTGATCATCCCCTATCAATAACCCGTGCCTGCCTTCTCCCCATATCCCTTGATTCCACTAGCCCCTAGAGCTCTATCGAACCCTCTTTTAAATCCATCCAGTGACTTGGCCTCCACTGCCCTCTGTGGCAGGGAATTCCATAAATTCACAACTCTCTGGGTGAAAAAGTTTTTTCTCACCTCAGTCTTAAATGACCTCTCCTTTATTCTAAGACTGTGACCCCTGGTTCTGGACTCGCCCAACATTGGGAACATTTTTCCTGCATCCAGCTTGTCCAGTCCTTTTATAATTTTATATGTTTCTATTAGATAGCACCTCATCCTTCTAAACTCCAGTGAATACAAGCCTAGTCTTTTCAATCTTCTCCTCATATGACAGTCCCGCCATCCCTGGGATCAATCTTGTGAACCTACGCTGCACTGCCTCAATCACAGGGATGTCCTTCCTCAAATTAGGAGACCAAAACTGTACACAATACTCCAGATGTGGTCTCACCAGAGCCCTATACAAATGCAGAAGAATCTCTTTACTCCTATACTGAAATCCTTGTTATGAAGGCCAACGTTCCATTAGCTAATATATGTGCCAGGCAGGAGGGAAGATTCAACACCTTCCACATGAGAAGCATCCGCTGTATCCTGGCAAGACAGAATATCCAACGGCGAGATCCTGTCCCGCGCTGGCCTTCCCAGTATGTACTCTCTACTCAGGCAGCGCAGACTGCGGTGGCTGGGCCATGTCCACCACATGGAGGATGGCCGTATTCCAAAAGACATCCTCCATGAAGAGCCGACATCCGGGAGGTGAGCCATCGGCCGCCCCCAGCTACGTTACAAGGATGTCCGCAAGAGAGATACGAAGGCGGGCGCTCGACATCGATGTGGAGTCCTGGGGGAGCCTTGCAGCTGACCGCACGAGGTGGAGAGGTGCCCTGAACCGACATCTCAAAACGGGGGACGAGAAACTGTCGAACGCAGCGGCAGACAAGCGGGCACGCAGAAAGGAGCGCAGCGACTTCAACAGACCAGAGACCACACACACTCAAATGTGACCTTTGCCACAGGGACCGCCACTCCCGCATTGGTCTCTTCAGCCGCAAGCGACGCTGCTCCAGCCGAGGTTTGGAGCGAGCAGCCGACAACTAGGATGCGCCACCCATGGTCAGTCATGACCGAGGGGGAGCCTACGAATGATTCAATTCAATTCAATTCAATCTTTAATCGTCATTCTGCAGTGTCCAGTAGAGACAACCAAATGTGGTACAACGATGAACAGGTACCGGTGTACCAGTAACCAAACTCAGTCAGTCAATGAGAAAAAATATGTACAAATACAGAATCAACCAATTTACCCCCTGGGTCGGCAAAATTGACCCCTTGTTTGGAACCCTTGCTCTATACAGACAGCACCCGTAGCCAGGATCGAACCCGGGTCTCTGGCGCTGTGAAAGGCAGCAACTAACTCTACCGCTGATCTGAGTGGATATTTAATTTCCTACAATACCCGT
Organism: Okamejei kenojei; assembly: GCA_035221665.1. NCBI lineage: Eukaryota > Metazoa > Chordata > Chondrichthyes > Rajiformes > Rajidae > Okamejei > Okamejei kenojei. Next base: position 127,762,684 of record CM069134.1, on the reverse strand, counting down.
AAGAACTGATAAAAAGTTTGAAAGAAAATCTCTACCTTTTAAAGGCTTCATGCGGCTCGCTGAAGCCAGGGTGACGCCCAAAGGGGGTGTTTTTCCAAATACAATTGTGAATGTAGGCTGCAATCAAAAGGTCATTTACTTCTTTCAGCAACAGTAACACAAGTGAGCGCGTTTCCTGATTCTGGATTAAGTTCAAGATTATGGCTGCGACTGGACTATTTTTTTTCCGATTGGAAAGTTAGATATTTATCACGGCCTCTCCTGTCTTCCATACCGAAGGCGAGCGAGAAGGCACAATGGTCAGCGCTGAAAGGGACCCATTCTTTTATTCGGCAATTAACCCGCATCCCGGTAAATAATACGGACCTTCTGCAATTGAGACTTTGCGGTTATGCGGCGAGTCCAGAATTTGAAACGGCTTCAAAGGGGCACTCATGAAATGATGACAAGATGCCTCAGAAACAGCTTTTCATGAGGAGTAGAATGCAAGAATTGTGTTACATTGTACAGTAATGATGAGAGTATAAGCAGTGGCCGATATTGCAGATAAGGTGTCTGGCAGAACTTACCTGCAAGAAACACAATCTCTGTACTTTAAATTCCTCGACCCAAGTCGAATTGTCAATAAATGAACGGGTTTGTGTTAAAATATTTTTAAAAGTTGGCGTAAAATATTGGTTACTCCTTTTATTTTCTTTATTCTTCAGACGTTGACGCGTTTCAGGGGACTGTTTACAGAATAACATAACGCCAACGTGTGAGACTTAGAAGTAAAAGCACCTCGAACTTTCCTTTAATGTACGGGGCAAATTTTTAAGCCTTTGCCTTTCAAAAAACCATGAGATGCTAAACGCGCATGTCTTAAATGGGGATCGATCGTTCTGCAGCGTCTCTACACCATTTCATGGGAGCTTCTTTGAACCTTTAGTTTAGTTTCGTTTAGAGATGCACGGCGGAAACAGGCCCTTCGGCCCACCTAGTCCGCACCGACCAGCGATCCCCGCACGCCAACACTATCCTCCAATTCACATTTCTACCAAGCCAATTAACCTACAAACCTGCACGTCTTTGGAGTGTGGGAGGAAACCAAAGATCTCGGGGCAAAACCCACGCAGGTCACGGGGGGAACGTCCAAACTCCGTACAGACAGCACCCATTGTCAGGATCGAACATAAGGCAGCAACTCTACCGTGCCACCCAACCTATTGAAATTCATAATCAGTAGAAAGGTGTTTTGCTGATGCAACCTTTAAAGTGTCTCAATTAGGCCTCACCATATAATATTGGGAAGTTTAGATAGATTTTAGATATATTTTATACCTGATGTTTAAAGAACCTTATTCTAAAAGTTCATGTTTGTTGGTTGTAGGAGCTGAATTAGGCCATTTGGCCCATTGAGTCTACTCTGCCATTCTATCACGCCTGATCTATCTTTCCCTCTCAACCCCATTCTATCCCCTGCCACCTCCCCATAATCCCTGACACCCTAATAGCCCTGTCCCACGGTACGAGTTCATTCCAAGAGCTCTCCCGAGTTTAAAAAAAAATCAAACTTGTGGTAAGCACGGAGAATGAACGTAGCGGGTACGTCGGAGCTCGGGGACGTCTCTTAGTGGCTCGTAACGCTAACAGCAGGGACTCGGGAAGACTCGCTAACGGCAGTTTAAGCACGGGAAGACTCGTGAAGATTTTTCAACATGTTGAAAAATGTCCACGAGAGCCCCGAGTACCCACGAGTGGCCATTACCGTAAATCTCCGAGTTCGAATCAGAGCAAACTCGGGAGAGCTCTTGGAATGAACTCGTACCGTGGGACAGGGTTTTTACTAATCGAGAACTTGTTAATCTCTGCCTTAAAAATTACCCATTAGTTTAGTTTAGAGATACAGCACAGAAACAGACCCTTCGGCCCACCGAACTCTGTGCTGACAGCACCCATAGTCGGGATCGAACCCGGGTCTCCAGCGCTGCGAGCGCTGTAAGGCAGCAACTCTACCGCTGCGCCACCGTGACTGCCCACCATACCCATTGACTTGGCCTCCACACATTTCTGTGGCAATGAATGCCACAGATTCACCACCCTCTGACCAAAGAGACTAAATTCTGTTGATCAAACACTTTATCTTTTCACAGCATTTAGGAGACACGTGGACAGATGCATGGATAGGAAAGGTTTCGGGGGGATATGGCCCAAACGTAAACAAACGGGACTAGCTTCAATGAGGCACCTTGGTCGGTGTGTGACTCTGTGAACACTTTATTGCACAAAATGAATTCCAAATACAGTAATAAGCACAACAGGTATTCTGTGCAAACCAATGCTAAGTATTAATTAAATATATGGAATGGTTATTTATTTTTAGAGATGGTACTGGAAGGGTCTCGACCCGAAACGTCACCCATTCCTTCTCTCCAGAGATGCTGCCCGTGCCGCTGAGTTTCTCCAGCTTCTTGCGTCTATCTTTGGAGGAAAAATAATTACTGGCGACATGTTGAGAGAGTTTTGCCTTTAGGTTTTAACTTTTAGAGATGCAGCATGGAAATGCTTTAAAGCTCATGTCCCCGACCAGTACATTACAATTGGCTCCCGGCTTTGGAGATACAGCGTGGAAACAGGCCCTTCGGCCCATCGAGTCCATGCCGACCAGTGATCATCCCGTAGCACTATCCTACACACTAGGGACAATTTGCAATTTAATAAAAGTCAATTAACCTACAAACCTGCATGTCTTTGGAGTGTAGGAGGAAACCGGAACTCCCGGAGAAAGTCCACGCGGTCACACGGAGAACGCACAAAATCTGTGCAGACAGCACAAAGGAGAGAAGCTGGAGGAACTTTGTGTGAGCTAGCGGGAGAGTCTAGGGCCAGAGGGCACAGCCTCAGAATAAAAGGATGCACTTTCAGAAAGGAGATGAGGAGGAATTTTTTTTAGTCAGAGGGTGGTGAACCTATGGAGCTTTGGTGGCCAAGTCAGTGGATATTGTCAAGGTGGCGATTGATAGATTCTTGATTATTACGGGTGTCAGGGGTTACGGGGAGAGATAGATCAGCCATGATTGAATGGCAGGGTGGACTCGATGGGCCGAATGGCCTAATGCTGCTCCTACTACTCATGAACATGGGGGTCAGGCAGTATCTATGGAGGGAAACGGACAGTTGGCGTTCCCAGACGCCTCCAAAGATGTACGGGTATGTTGGTTAATTGGCTTTATATCAGTGTAAAATTGTCCCTAGTGTGTGTAGGATAGTGTTAATGTCCTACATTGTACGTGCAGTGTGAACTCGATGGGCCAAAGGGCCTGTTTCTGCCCTGTATTCTAAACTAAACTAGGTTTGTAGATGGATTAACATTTGTAAATACTTTATTAGCCAAGTTTGTTTTGCAACATACGAGGAATTTCATTTGCCAAGTCAGTCATACAAATAAAAAGCATTAGAGATGGTACTGGAAAAAAAGCAACAGCACACATAAAATACATTTTAACATAAACATCCACCACAGTGACTCCTCCATATTCCTCACTGTGATGGAAGGTGAAAAAGAAAGTTCAATCTCTTCCCTTCTTTGTTCTCCCACGGCCAGGGGCCTCGGGCCTTCCGTTGTCAGGGCGATCTTGGCTCCCGTAGCCAGTGGCCGAGCCCTCCTCCTGGCCGGGGCGATCAAGCCCCTGCATCGGGGGGGAATTCTCAGCTCTCCCGCGCCGGTGATCGGACCCCGGGTCGGGGCTGGTCGAAACCTTCTGCGTCATTGGAGCTTCCCGACGTCTACGGTCTCCACCCGAGACCGCCAGCTCCTCGATGGTGAAATCCGCAGGTCGCGGTTGGAGCGTCGATCCCAGGCAAGGGATCGACCCCGATGGTAAGTCCGCTCCCCCGCGGTGGGGCTCAAAGTCAGTCCCGAGCAAGGCCTCCATCCAGCTCCACGATGTTAGGCCGCAGAGCGACCGGAGATATGACCCGGAAAACGATCGCAACTCCGGCAAGGTAAGAGACTGAAAAAATGTTTCCCCCACCCCCACATAAAACAAACCAGAGAACATTAACAGATACTTTTAAAACACACTAAAAATAACAAAAAAGACAAAAAAACAGACAGACTGTTGGCGAGGCTGCCAGTTGCGTGGCGCCCCCTGATGTCTATTATTGTGAACTTATGAACCATAGTTTGATGATCGGCGTGAATCAAAGCTACAATAGAAATATTCATGACATTTGTACATGGACATGGATTGGGAACATTTGGAGGAATATAGGTCAAATGCAGACAAAAGGGGCTTGCTTAGTTTGGACATCTTGGTCGGCATGGATGCATGGGGCTGGAGGTGAGAGGGGGGCAGTTTCGGTGATGTGCAGGTCAAGGTTTTCACACAGAGGGTGGTGGGGGCCATGAACGCATTGCCAGGGGTGGTGGTGGAGGCCGATACGATGGTGGTGTTTAAGAGGCTTTTAGGTGGGCACACGGAAGTGCAGGGAATAGAGGGATGTGGATCATAGAAACATAGACAATAGGTGCAGGAGGAGGCCATTCGGCCCTTCAAGCCAGCACCGCCATTCATTGTGGTCATGGCTGATCGCCCGCTATCAATAACCCGTGCCTGCCTTCTCCCCATATCCCTTGATTCCACCAGCCCCTAGAGCTGTGTCCAACTCTCTCTTAAATCCATCCAGTGATTTGGCCTCCATTGCCCTCTGTGGCAGGGAATTCCATAAATTCACAACTCTCTGGGTAAAAACTCCATAAATTCACAACTCTCTGGGTAAAAACTCCATAAATTCACAACTCTCTGGGTAAAAACTCCATAAATTCACAACTCTGGGTAAAAACTCCATAAATTCACAACTCTCTGGGTAAAAACTCCATAAATTCACAACTCTCTGGGTAAAAACTCCATAAATTCACAACTCTCTGGGTAAAAGGGATCTTGTACAGGCAGATGAGATCAGTTTAACATAAGGTCATCATGTTCGGCAAGCTAAACCTTGTGGGCTGAAGGGCCTGTTCCTGTGCTGTACTGTTCTATATAGTTTATCAGCTATATAGTTTGTAAATAATGCTTCATCTGAAATACTGTGTACGATCCTGCTCACTACATAAAAGGCAGACTATATATAAAGACCATGCAGGGCTGATCATCCAGAATCAGTACCCTGTACCTGGGGAGAAAGCAGGAATAGGGTACCGATTTTGGATGGGCTGAATTGCCTGCTCCTGCATCTAATTTCCATGTTTTCTATGTTTCTACGAAGGATGATAAGCTCTCAGAATTAGGGCGGTAGAGTCGCTGCCTCACAGCGCCGGAGACCCGGGTTCGATCCTGTCTGCGCGGAGTTCGCACGTTCCTTTCCCTGTGACCGCGTGGGTTTTCGCCGGACGCTCCGGTTACCTCCCACATCCCAAAGGCGTGCAGGTTGACCGTTTAATTTCTGTAAAAAAATCCTAGATCGCTGGTGGGCGCGGACTCGGTGGGGCAAAAGGCCTGTTTCCGCATAGTCTCTCTAAACTAAACTTAAAACAGTTTGGAGTAGGCCAATTGCGACACTGGACCTCAGTAGGTGACCTGCCTCCAGTGTATTATTAGTTCCCCCTTTTAAGCAGTAAATTGCATTTTAGTTCAATTCGGCCTCCAGTGTCCGCTTACAAGGCAAGGAATTCTGACACTTAGATGTAGGTAAACACCATAATCTAATGACCCAGGGAGCTCTTAACGACAAGCCAGTGCTTGACTGGGATGGGAGTCCAGTGTTTAGCGGGTTGAGCGATCATTAGATAAGACTTTTAACAGTATGTGTGGGTTACACTCCAGACACTCTGCACTTCCAACCTGTCCATGGCTGACAGCCCTGGCTTTGACTAACCCTATCTACACAGTTGGAGAAGATTTGTGTTCCAGACATTGGAATGTATTGATATCACCACTGGTCGAGTGCCTGCGAGACTGATGCTATGTGACCAGCTACAAAGGTTTGGCTATCACCCACAATTAATTAGCTATCATGGATTTTCGAGCTTTTTTTTTATTATTGCACGGGATCATTTTTTTAAAAAGAGTGTTTAGTCTAGTTCGGAGATTCAGCACAGGAAGCAGAAATCCCCTTTACACTAACACTAGCACTATCACACACACACACACACACACACACACACACACACACACACACACACACACACACACACACACACACACACACACACACACACACACACACACACACACACACACACACACACACTAGGGTCAATATACAATTTTACCTAAGACAATTAGCCTACAGAGCTGCACGTCTTTGCAGTTGGGGGGGGGGGGGGGGGGGGGTGGGGGGGGGGGGGGGGGGGGGGGGGAAACTGGAGTAGGGGGGAAGAAGGTACAAACGCCACACACAGTGACAGGCAGCACCCGAGGGCAGGATCGAACCCGGGTCTCCGGTACTGTAGGGCAACAACTCCACCGCTTCACCACCGTGCCCACCCCTGAAGACTAGGTCACGGTGGCGCAGCGGTAGAGTTGCTGCCTCACAGCGCCGGAGACCCGGGTTCAATCCCGACTACGGGCGCTGTACGTGACCGGCGTGGTTTTTCTCCGAGATCTTCGGTTTCCTCCCACATTCCAAAGATTTTGTAGGTTAATTGGCTTGATAAATGTAAAAAAATTTGTCCAGTATAAAACTGTCCAGCTTCCAGTATAGTCCCTGGTGGACGCTTCGGAAGGTATAAGGTACAACACGTCTAAACTGGTGTTTGGTCTAGTTTAGAGGCCCTTTGGCCCACCGAGTCCATGCTGGCCATCAGTCTGGTTCTCCATTGTCCCACCTTATCATCCACTCCCTGTGCCCCAGAGGGCCCATTGTTTAGAGGGCCCATTATTAGCGGGCCCATTATTAGAGGGCCCATTATTAGAGGGCCCATTATTAGCGGGCCCATTATTAGCGGGCCCATTATTAGCGGGTCCGTTATTAGAGGGCCCATTATTAGAGGGCCCATTATTAGCGGGCCCATTATTAATGGGCCCATTATTAGAGGGCCCATTATTAGAGGGCCCATTATTAGAGGGCCCATTATTAGCGGGTCCGTTATTAGAGGGCCCATTATTAGCGGGCCCATTATTAGCGGGCCCATTATTAGAGGGCCCATTATTAGAGGGCCCATTATTAGCGGGCCCATTATTAGCGGGCCCATTATTAGAGGGCCCATTATTAGAGGGCCCATTATTAGCGGGTCCATTATTAGAGGGCCCATTATTAGGCCCATTATTAGAGGGCCCATTATTAGAGGGCCCATTATTAGAGGGCCCATTATTAGAGGGCCCATTATTAGAGGGCCCATTATTAGCGGGTCCATTATTAGAGGGCCCATTATTAGGCCCATTATTAGACCCATTATTAGAGGGCCCATTATTAGAGGGCCCATTATTAGAGGGCCCATTATTAGAGGGCCCATTATTAGAGGGCCCATTATTAGAGGGCCCATTATTAGAGGGCCCATTATTAGAGGGCCCATTATTAGCGGGCCCATTATTAGAGGGCCCATTATTAGAGGGCCCATTATTAGAGGGCCCATTATTAGAGGGCCCATTATTAGCGGGCCCATTATTAGAGGGCCCATTATTAGAGGGCCCATTATTAGAGGGCCCATTATTAGAGGGCCCATTATTAGAGGGCCGATTAGCCCACAAACCCGCACGTCTTTTGGAGTGTGGGAGGAAACCAGAGCATGCATTGAGAACCCACGCAGTCACGGGGAGAACATGCAACGCTCGTGTTAATCTGGGCCTTTATCGAGGCGCCGTGGTCTCGATGCCTTCCAGATCGCCGTGTAGGAGCCCGAGCCGGGTCGGTCGATGGAGCCGGAGCCTCGCGGGTCGGGGCACGGCCTGGGCCTCGCGGGTCGGCAGAGCGGCCGACGGAGCCCGCGGCTGGGGCCCGGGTCGACACCACGGAGGCGTCGACAGCGGTGAGGCCTGGCGGCGGTGGTGAAGCCTGGCATCGACGGTCGATGAGAGCGTGGCGGGGCCTCTCTGAGTGGGGAGTAGCGGGGGGGGGAGGAACAATGGAGGACCCAGGGTGGGGGGACTAAAGGAGGAGATGGCGTGCTTTGCCGCTTTGCCAGTGCCGTAGGTGGCCGCTATTTGTATACACGCAAAGAATCTCACTGTGCCTCGTCAGATGCGACAATAAAGGACTCCAACTCCAACTCCGCACAGACAGCGCCCATGGTCAGGATCAAACCCGGGTCTCTGGCTCGGTGAGGCAGCGGCTCTACCCGCTGTGCCCTCAGTGATAAAAAAATGATAGACATAAAAACCTGGAGTAACTCAGCCGGACATGTTCATAAATTCATCAGTTCCAGGAGCACAATGAGGTCATTCGGCCCATCATGTCTACTCTGTCATTCAGTCATGGCTATCCATCTATCGCTCCCTCTCCCCTGCCTTCTCCCCATAACCCCTGACACCCGTACTGATCAAGAATCTAGCTTAAACATGTCCATTGACTTGGCCTCCACAGCCGTCTGTGGCAAAGAATTTCACAGATTCACCAACCCTATGACAGGAAATTCCACATCATCGCCTATCTATAGGTACATGGGTTTATTCTGAGGCTAAGGCCTCTGGTCCTAGATTTTGCCGCTGGTGGAAATGTCCTCTCCACGTTCTCTCCATGCAGACCAGCTTTTGGGGAGACAATCGAGGGGTTTGAACCGTATTTCAACTGGGTGAGCTCAGTATCTCTGGTGCCTGATGGGGTACATTGTACACTGGGAATGGAACGGAAAGACGACAGAAATACAGCTTGACTCGGATAACGGAGACACAAGGAACCGCAGACGCTGGTTTACGTAAAAAGACACAGTTACTCAGCGGGTCAGGCAGCATCTATGGAGAAAGTAGATAGGTAATGTTTCGGGTCGGGACACTTATTTTCTCTGTTCCCAGGTCCCAACGTCTTCTATCCACGGTGGAGTTGTTGCTTTACACCGAATGCAGCGCCAGAGACCTGGGTTCGATCCCAACTACGGGTGCTGTCTGTACGGAGTTCGTACATTCTCCCCTTGACCTGCGTGGGTTTTTCTCCGAGATCTTCGGTATCAAAGACGTACAGGTTTGTAGGTTAATTGGCTTGGAAAATGTAAAAAAGTGCCCCTAGTGGGTGTAGGATAGTGTTAATGTGCGGGGATCGCTGGTCGGTGCGTGACCATACCACATAATTTCAGATAATATCATTTTCGATTGACTAAAGCATTGAATCATCGTTTTTGTTTGTTTCGAAGTATGCATTGATTAGATAAGTTAAATTAGCAATTAAGTGCGGAATAAAGCCTACAGTTGGAGCACATTGTTGATGGTAAACGGCCGCATTTCAGCCTAAGGTTTGTTCCTGCTTAAAAACAGAAGCTTTTTAATTGATTTTGCACTGACTTGACAAACCTTTTCTATACTTTAGACTTAAAACTTTAGAGATACATCGCGAAAACAGGCCCTTCGGCCCACCGAGTCCGTGCCGATCAGCGATCACCCCATACACTAACACTAAATTGTCCCTAGTGTGTGTAGAATAGTGTTAGCGTGCGGGGATCGCTGGTCGGCACGGACTCACTCGCTGGGCCGAAGGGCCTGTTACCGCGCTGTATCTCTAAACTAAACTAAACTACATTGATGCGTCAAACTAATTATAAGTTCATACATTTTAGGAGCAGAGTTAGGCCATTGAGCCTACTCCACCTTCCAATCATGGCTGATCTAAGTTTCACTTTCAACCCCCATTCTCTCGCCTTCTCTCCATAACCCCTGACACCCATACTAATCTAGAATCTGTTAGTCTCCACCTTAAAAATATCCATTGACTTGGCCTCCACAGACAGATTACTCATTGTATTGGGGAAATTTACTGACAGAAAAGATGTAACTGTTCCCACAGTACAGGACACTGTCGTAGGCCTGAATTTGTAAATTACATGAAGCCAACAAGACGGCGCAGCGGTAGAGGTGCTGCCTCACTGCGCCAGAGACCCAGGTTCGATCCTGACCACGGGTGCTGTGTGTAAGGTGTTTTTTTATCTTGTCTCCATGACCAGCGTTTGTTTTCTCCGGGATCTCCGGATTCCTCCCACACTCCAAAGACGCACCGGTTTGTAGGTTGATTGGCGAGGTAATGTTATAAATTGACCCTAGTCTGTGTAGGATGGTGTCAGTGTGCGGGGATCGCTGGTCGGCGCGGGCTCGGTGGGCCGAAGGGCCTGTTTCCCCGACATATATCCCTAAATTAAATTAAACTTTATTGATACAGTGAGTATGTCAAACTAATTTGGTTGATTATAAGTTCACAAGTTCACAAAAGTCCCAGGACCATTTGACCCTGGGGTGTGAAGGATGGTGTCAGTGTGCGGGGGTCGCTGGTTGGCGCAGGCTCGGTGGGCCTAAGGGCCTGTTTCCATGCTGCATCTTTAAACTAAAACTTGCAGTTAATGGAATGGTCATCACATGGAGAAAAAGTAAACTGTGGAAATATACTTCTGATTTAATTTAGTTTGGTTACGTTTGGAGATGCAGCATGGAGACACGGCCTGCTGCCCACCGAGTCCGAGCCGACCAGCGATCCCCGCGCACTGACACACACGGTGGGCGGAAGGACCCGTTTCTGCGCTGTATCTCTAAGCCGGACTAAACTAAACGAAACAAACTTAAATCATGAATATTGCAAAGATAGTTTTTTTTTTTTTCCCCAACACACCCTTTCGGCCTAATGAAAGTTTAGTTTCCCTTGCCCGGGGCGAAATGGGAACAAGATTATATCCTTCAAACAATTATACTGTCACAATTCAAAGGGAAACAGACTTTAAGTAGTCTGTCGAATCACATCAGGACCTAATAACTACTCACCCTTCCCACTAAGTCCAAATGACTCGAGACCTTCTTTGTTCTTCTGATGGTCTGTGTCAAAATAGACTTCTTAAAGTTACACCGCAGGCCCTTAGATGTCCATGTTTGAAAGGCCGGGCTTACCCTCTGGGTACAAAGGGAACATCCATTCCACGTCACTAGATATGACAAGATCAACTGTGTTTTGCTTTCGCCTAAATGCTTTTAATAATATAAGCTGAAGGGTTACTGACTGGCATTAACCTCCTCACAATAGAGGCAGCCGTTTGTTATTTTGTACTGCATGATCTTCCGAGGTAGATCACCCTGCTTTATATCACGATGACACAGTTCCCCACCCCACATCCCTCACCAGCCCCCCCCTCACATCTTCCCCACCGCCTCCTTCCCCTTCCCCACCCCACATCCCTCACCAACCCCCCCCCCCCCATCTTCCCCACCGCCTCTATACCCCCACTCATCCCCGCACCAATTTCCCCCCCATCCCCGCCAGCCCCCTCACCACCCCCTCCCCCTCCCCACCCCTCACCTACCCCATCCCCCTCCCCATCCCCCCTTCCCTCCCCTTTCCCACCCCCCTCTCCCCTTCCCCACCACCCCCACCTCACCAATTCCCTCTCCATCCCCATCCCCCGCCAACCCCCCTCACCACCACCCCCTCCCCTTCCCCACCCCTCACCTACCCCATCCCCCTCCCCATCCCCCCTTCCCTCCCCTTCCACATCCCCCTCACCTTCCCCACCCCCGTCTCCCCGACCCAACACCCCCCCTCCCTCACCACTTCCCTTCCCCATCCCCGCCACCCACCCTCACCACCCCCTCCCCCTCCCCACCACCCTTCCTCCCCTTCCCCGCTCCCCTCCCCCTCCCCACTCCCATCACCTTCCCCACCCCCCCGCACCAATTCCCCTCCCCATCCCCGCCACCCCCCCTCACCACCACCCCCTCCCCTTCTCCACCCCTCACCTACCCCACCCCTCACCTACCCCATCCCCCCCCTTCCTCCTTTCCCACCACCCCCACCTCACCAATTCCCCTCTCCATCCCCATCCCCGCCACCCTCCTCACCACCACCCCTCCCCTCCCCACCCCTCACCTACCCCATCCCCCCTCACCATCCCCCCTTCCCTCCCCTTCCACACCCCCCTCCCCTTCCACACCCCCCTCCCCTTCCCCACCACCCCCTCCCTCACCACTTCCCCATCCCCGCCGCGCACCCTCACCACCCCCTCCCCCTCCCCACCCCATCACCTTCCCCACCCCCCACCTTCCCACTCCTCATCTACCCCACCCCCCTCCCCTTCCCCCCCCCCCCTCCTCACCACCCCTTCCCCATCTCCCCCCTTCCCTCGCCTTCCCCACCCCCCCCCTTCACCAACCCCCACATAAAGGGTTAAGACTCCATGGGGGACACGGTGGCGCAGCGGGAGAGTTGCTGCCTCACAGCGCCAGACGCCCAGGTTCGATCCTGACTACGGGTGCTGTCTGCACGGAGTTTGTACGTTCTCCCTGTGACCCGCGTGGGTATCCCCCCCCACCCCGGTGCTCCGGTTACCTCCCACGCTCCAAAGACGCACGGGCTTGTAGGTTGATTGGCCTCGGGTAAAAAAAAAATTGTAAATCGCCCCCAGTGTGCGTAGGATAGTGCTAAAGTGCGAGGGATCGCCGGTCGGCGCGCACTCGGTGGGGCCTGTTCCCGCGCTGTATCTCCAAACTAAACTGAGCGAGGAATCGCTCTGCTGTAGGTTGCTTGCAGAAGATCACAGAGTTTGTGGATGGGGGGACCGGAGCTGTACAGCTCATCAAATACCGCACACAGCAATGAGCCAAGCTTTCAGTACGTTGGCCAGTAATGATAGGTTATTCAACAAAACAGATCGCAAAGCCTGTTATTACATTTAAAAGACTCTCCCGGGGACACAGCAAGCAGGTGTCCCAGTTACTGTCCATTTTGAAATAAAGGTAGTTGTATTCGTCTAAAGATATGGCAAGGTTTTGTGTTCAGGTTCCTTTGAAGTGCCACCTGACTGGTGTGGAGGACTTTAGGAATTCTCTGCAGTTCCATAGCAAACACATCTCCTGAAGTAGATCTAACCTCCGCTGCATAATTTGTGAGAAGGACTGGAAGAACAGAACATAGAATAGACAATAGACAATAGGTACAGGAGTCGGCCATTCGGCCCTTCGGGCCAGCACCGCCATTCAATAGACAATAGACAATAGGTGCAGGAGTAGGCCATTCTCCCCTCCGAGCCAGCACTGGCATTCAATGTCATCATGGCTGATCATCCCCAATCAGTACCCCACTCCTGCCTTCTCCCCATATCCCCCGACTCCGCTCTTTTTAAGAGCCCTATCTAGCTCTCCCTTGAAAGCATCCAGAGAACCGGCCTCTGAGGCAGAGAATTCCACAGACTCACCACTCTCTGTGAGAACAAGTGTTTCCTCGTCTCCGTTCTAAATGGCTTACTCCTTATTCTAAAACTGTGGTCCCTGGTTCTGGACTCTCCCAACATCGGGAACATGTTTCCTGCCTCTAGCATGTCCAAACTCTTAACAATCTTATATGTTTCAATAAGACCCCCTCTCATTCTTCTAAACTCCAGAGTGTACAAGCCCAGCTGCTCCATTCTCTCAGCATATGACAGCCCCGCCATCCCGGGAATTAACCTTGTAATGTGATTCAATGTGATCACGGCTGATCATCCACAATCAGTACCCCATTCCTGCCTTCTCCCCATATCCCCTGACTTCGATATCTTTAAGAGCCCTATCTAGCTCTCGTGGACACGAGATGCTGGCGTAACTCAGCGGGTCAGGCAGCATCTCTGGAGAAAAGGAATAGGTGACGTTTCAGGTCGAGACCCTTCCTCAGACTTCAGGCCGCTCCCCGCTGGGTCTTTTGTTCTCTGCACCCCCCGCCCCTCATTCTCCGACGAGAAGAGGAAAGCACAAAGCGAGTATAGTTTCTCATACTAATAAGGACCAAAAGGAGAGAACTGCAGATGCTGGTTTACACCAAAGAGCGACACAAAGAGCTGGAGTAACTCAGTGGGACAGGCAGCCTCCCTGGAGAGGAGGAATGAGTCTGAACACGGGTCCCGACCCGAAACGTCACCCATTCCTTCTCTCCAGAGATGCTGCCTGTCCCGCTGAGTTACTCCAGCATTTTGCGTCAATGTCTTAAATGTTTTACATTTTCAACTTGGAAGCCCCGAGATTTAACGTGGTGTTTTCCCGTCCTCCCGGCTATATTATTCCCTTCCACTGCCTTTCTCGTCTTCATGTCTTTTCAAGTTCAAGAGAGTTTATTGTCGTGTGTCCCTGATGGGACAATGACATTCTTGCTTTGCTTCAGCACACAGCGCATAGAAGGCTTTTAAGAGCTTCCCCCTCTCTGGTCGCAAAACCAGCCTCTGCAGTTCCTTGTTTCTGCTTTTCAGCACCTCATCATTTAACCTCGAAACGCTTATTCTCCCAACTGCTCCTGCTGGAGGCCGAGATACTCCGGTGTCTTGGCAGCACTGGGCCTCTACTCGCTGGAGTTTGAGTGGGGGACCTCATTGACCCATTCGGCCACTCCGCCATTCAATCATGGCTGACCTCTGCCTCCTGACCCCATTTTCCTGTCTTCTCCCCAAAACCCTCGACACCCGTTCTAATCAAGAATTTGTCGATCTCTGCCTTAAAAATATCCACTGACTTGGCCTCCACAGCCCTCTGTGGCAACGAGTTCCACAGATTAACTTCCCTCTGACTAAAGACGTTTCTCCTCACCTCCTTTCTAAAAGAGCTCCCTTTAATTCTGAGGTTGTGACCTCTGGTCCAAGACTCTCCCACCAGTGGCAACATCTTTCCCACATCCAGTCTATCTATGCCTTTCATTATTCTGTTTCATTAAGTGTAAATGAGGTCCCCCCCTCATCCTTCAACATGTTTGTGTATATATACATATATGTTTATTAGTACGGGTGTCAGGGGTTATGGGGAGAAGGCAGAAGAATGGGGTTGGGATGGGGAGATAGACCAGCCATGATTGAATGGCGGAGTAGGCTTGATGGGCCAAATGGGATCATTCTGCTCCTGACACTTCTGACCTTATAGACAATAGATAATAGGCCCTTTGAGCCAGCACTGCCATTCAATGTGATCATGGCTGATCATCCCCAATCAGTACCCCGTTCCTGCCTTCTCCCCATATCCCCTGACTCCGCTATCTTTAAGAGCCCTATCTAGCTCTCTCTTGAAAGTATCCAGAGAACCGGCCTCCACCGGCCTCTGAGGCAGAGAATTCCACAGACTCACCACTCTCTGTGAGAAAAACTGTTTCCTCGTCTCCGTTCTAAATGGCTTACCCCTTATTCTTAAACTGTGGCCCCTGGTTCTGGACTCCCCCAACATCGGGAACATGTTTCCTGCCTCTAGCGTGTCCAAGCCCTTAATAATCTTATATGTTTCAATAAGATCCCCTCTCACCCTTCTAAACTCCAGAGTGTACAAGCCCAGCCGCTCCATTCTCTCAACATATGACAGTCCCGCCATCCCGGGAATTAACCTTGTAAACCCACGCTGCACTCCCTCAAATTAGGGGGACCAAAACTGCACACAATACTCCAGGTGTGGTCTTATGGCCTTATGACAGACAGACAGACAGACAGACAGACAGACAGACAGACAGACAGACAGACAGACAAAAAACAAACAATAATAGTGTAATAATAGCAATAATAGTCTATATAGTTCAGAGTTTAGTTGGAGTTTGTAGAGTTTAATAGCCTGATGGCTGTGGGGAAGAAGCTGTTCCTACACCTGGACGTTACAGCTTTCAGGCTCCTGTACCCAATCCTGATGGCAGGGGTGAAATGAGCGCGTGGCCAGGATGGTGTGGGTCTCTGATGATGCTGGCTGCCTTTTTGAGGCAGCGACTCCTGTAGATCTCTTCGATGGTGGGGAGGTCAGTGCCCTTGATATAGAAATAACTTCAAGACGCTTGGTTGCACAAAAAAATAATAATTAGAAACTGATTTGGTATTTACAAAGAAGCACTAATCCTGAAACTCTACAAAGGTTATCAGTTTGCGGGCATGTCGTTATTGATCTTAAGCCCTTTCCTTTGTTTAAGATAAGAATGTTAACAACCAGATTGGTTAGAAACCATGATATGAAATAGTTTCAAGGACTTTAGTTTAGAGATACAGCATGGAAACAGGACCTTCGGCCCACAGAGTCCATGCCGACCATCGATCACCCGTTCAAATTAACTCTATGCTATCTCACATTCAAGTTCATAGAGGCCAGTTAATCTACAAACTTGCTCATCTTTGGGACGTGGGTGGGAAACCCACCTGGTCAATGGGAGGACGTGCAAACTCCACACAGACAGCACCCGAGGTCAGGATCAAACCCCCCGGGTCTCCGGGCAGCAGAGATTTAGTTTAGTTTAGTTTAGAGATACATCATGGAAACAGGCCCCTCGGCCCACCGAGCCTGCACCGACCAGCGACCCCCCCCCCCCCCCCCCCCCCCCCCCCCCCCCCTCCGCACATTAACACATCACCCTATGCACACTAGGGACAGTTTACATTTCCTTCAAGCCAATTAACCTACAGATCTGCACGTCTTTGGAGTGTGGGAGGAATCCGAAGATCTCGTAGAAAACCCACGCAGGTCACGGGGAGAAGGTACAAACTCCGTACAGACAGCACCCGTAGCCGGGATCGAACCCGGGTCTCTGGCGCTGAGAGGCAGCAACTCTACCGCTGCGCCACCGTGCCACTATGGAATTAGATGAACTAATCTGAGACGAATTGAACCTGTGCCCCCTTGTGGATGTGCTTTATTTAATTGATTGAAATATTCTCTTCAAAATCACAGCAGAATTATTAAGGCCAAGCGTATTATATTCAGTTGTAGCATTATCCTTATTCCCTATTGATTATTGGCAAGAGATTGCTCATTTGGAAGCTTTTATGTTGTGTTCTGAAGTTGGAAATTATAGACAATAGACAATAGGTGCAGGAGTAGGCCATTCGGCCCTTCGAGCCAGCACCGCCATTCAATGTGATCATGGCTGATCATCCCCAATCAGTACCCCGTTCCTGCCTTCTCCCCATATCCCCTGACTCCGCTATCTTTAAGAGCCCTATCTAGCTCTCTCTAGTAAGCATCAAGAGAACCGGCCTCCACCGTCCTCTGAGGCAGAGAATTCCACACTCACCACTCTCTGTGAGAAAAAGTGTTTCCTCGTCTCCGTTCTAAATGGCCTACACCTTGTTCTTAAACTGTGGCCCCTGGTGCTGGACTCCCCCAACATCGGGAACATGTTTCCTTCCTCCTGCCTCTAGCCTCCTCCTCTCCTGGACCGTCTAATTAAAATAAAAACGCGTGTCCAAGCCCTTAATAATCTTATATGTTTCAGTAAGACGGCCTCTCATCCTTCTAAACTCCAGAGTGTACAAGCCCAGCCGTTCCATTCTCTCAGCACATGACAGTCCCGCCATCTCGGGAATTAACCTACGCTGCACTCCCTCAATAGCAAGAATGTCCTTCCTCAAATTAGGGGACCAAAACCGCACACAATACTCCAGCTGTGGTCTCACGAGGGCTCTGTACAACTGCAGAAGGACCTCTTTGCTCCTATATTCGATTCCACTTGTTATAAAGTATAAATTATTGCCAACAGGAAGTCTATTTTGTCACACATTTCGATCCTGACCTCGGGTGCTGTCTGTCATGAGTTTACACATTCTCCTGTAACCGCGTGGGGTTCATCCGGGTGCCCCGGTTTCTTCCCACACCCCACAGACGTGCATACTTCAGGGTTAATTGGCCTCTTTGTGTAGGGAGTGGACGTGAAAGTGGGTCAACGTAGAACTAGAGTGTAGAAACAAAGAACTGCAGATGTGTTTAAGAAGGAACTGCAGATGCTGGAAAACCGAAGGTAGACTAAAGTGCTGGAGAAACTCAGCGGGTGCAGCAGCATCTATGGAGCGAAGGAAATGGGCAACGTTTCGGGCCGAAACCCTTCTTCAGACTCATGTATGCAGATGCTGGTTAAGATACAAAAGGACACAAATTGCTGGAGTGACCCAGCGGGTCAGGCAGCATCTCTGGAGAACATGGACAGATAATGTTACGGGTCGAGACCCTTTGAGAACTCGAGTGAATGGGTGATCGATGGTCGGCGTGGAGTCGGTGGGCTGAAGGGCCTGTTTCCATGCTGTATCTCTAAAACTAAAATAACAGCTTCAGACTTCTGATCAATGTTACCACCCGAAAAACATTGACCAATTACTCATTCTTGAGTTTATTGTCACGTGTTCCGAGGTGCAATGAAAAGGTTTTGTTGCGTTATAACCAGTCAGCGGAAAAACAAAGGGTCAAGAGAGATTCAAGAGAGTTTTATTATCATGTGTCCCAGATAGAACAATGAAATTCTGACTTGCAACTTCACAATTTAGATAAAAAAATGTAAACATAATACACTGCTCAACAATGTATAAAACGTGAAAAAAACGTTTTCAGTGTGTGTGTGTGTATATATATATATATATATATATACACTCATACTCACAAGTACACATATATATCTACTATACAATATAAATTATCACACCCATACTCCACAGTAACACATCTAACTCAGATAGCCCTTGCTTTCTCTTCTCCCATCCCCTACCCCTTCCCAATTCTCCACCACCCGTCTTACTGGTCACCGACTACATTCTGTCTGTCCCCGACCCACTCACCTGACATCAGTCTGAAGAAGGGGCTCCACCCGAAGCATCGCCCATTCCTTCTCTCCAGAGATGCTGCCCGGCCCACTGAGTTACTCCAGCATTTTGTCTACCTCACAAGTACACATATATATATATGTGTATATATATATATATATATATATATATTATATATGCATACACACACACATACATACACACAAAAAACAAACAATAGTAGTGCGATAATAATAATAATAATAGTCTATCGTAGTTCAGAGCTTATTCGTTGTCGTGTTTAATAGCCTGATGGCTGTAGGGAAGCAGCTGTTCCTGAACCTGGACGTTACAGTTTTCAGGCTCCTGTACCTTCTTCCCGATGGCAACGGTGAAATGAGCGCGTGGCCAGGATGCTGTGGGTCTCTGATGATGCTGGCTGCCAGTTTGAGGCAGTGACTTCGATAGATCCCTTCGACGGTGGGGGGGGGTCAGAGCCGGTGATGGACTGGGCTGTGTTCACAACTTTTTGCCGTCTTCTCCACTCCTGGGCGTCCAAGTTGCCGAACCGGGCCACGATGCAACCAGTCAATGTGCGCTCTACTGTGCACCTGTAGAAGTTCAAGCGAATCCTTGCTGACATACCGAACCTCCGCAATCTTCTCAGGAAGTAGAGGCGTTGGTGTGTTTCATTTATGATTGCATCGGCGTGTGGGTCCAGGAAAGATCTTCGGAAATATGCACGCCCAGGAATTTGAAGCTTTTGACTCTCTCCCACTTGATTACAATCGAGCTATTTGCAGTATACAGATACATAATAAGTTAATAAGGGTTAGTGCAAGGTAAAGCCAGTAAAGTCCGATCAAAGATAGTCGAGGGTCATCAATGAGATAGATAGTAGTTCAGCACTGCCCGCTGGTTGGGGTAGGAGAGAGCTGTCCTGAACTACTAACTACCACTTCGGGGACCCTCGGACTATCCTTGGTTGAACTTTACTGCCTCAGATGGCACATGGATATTGTTCAGCATAGTCTTTTAGTAATATGGTAGGTGTTTGGTTTAGTTTATTTTAGAGATACAGAAGCCCACCGGGTCCGCGCCGACCAGCGATCCCCGCACACTAACACTATCCTACACACACTGGGGACAATTAACGTTTATACCAAGCCACTTAACCTACAAACCAGGAGTGCGGGAGGAAACATGACGATATTGCATAAAAACCCACACAGGTCTTGGGGAGAACGTACAAACTCCGTGCAGGCAGTGCCCGTGGTCGGGATCGAACCTGGGCCTCTAAGGCAGTAACTCTACCGCCGCGCCACCTTGCCACCCGCATTGTACACTATTAAGCTGATAGAGTCACAGAGTGATACAGTGTGGAAACAGGCCCTTCGGCCCAACTAACCCACACCGGCCAACATGTCCCAGCTACACTAGTCCCACCTGCCTACGTTTGGTCCATATCCCTCCCTCTTAGGCCCCCCTCGGTCATGGCTGACCATGGGTGTCTCCAGGGTTGGAGGACGCCTGTGCGTGACTTTGTTTAACGTGGGGGAGACTGGTGCACAGCCACCCCACTGTCCTTGACAGATCTGGGTCAGGGTCCAGTTGCATGGAGTCCAAGATAACCGGAGACCCTTTTCTGCCGCAGCCTTCATCCGCCTTCCCAGCCGTTGTGACGCTCCACTAAAGTCAGCCATCGTTCTCCGCCTGTTCCATCGTTGAGGTCTTGGTCGGATCGCTCTTTGTCAGAGACCTCCCCCCTCGACCTTACCGCCGTGGGTGGCCCTACCAGGAGCGTAGCTCCAGACGGCATCGCTCTCAGGATCTCAGGTCCACACAAGCTTCTCCACCACGACAAGGTGACAATCCACGGAGAAGATATCCCTCCAAACCTGTCCTGCCCATGTACCTGTCTAACTGCTTCTTAAACGTTGGGATGGTCCCAGCCTCAACAACCTCTTCTGGCAGCTCGTTCCATACACCCACCACCCAGATAACCATTGTGCAATGACAATACATGGATACAAAGCTATGCCCCATGACAATAAGAACCATAAGAGCCATAAGAGCCATACTGAGAACCACACTAGGCTGCCCTATTGAAATATATGGGACTGTGCAAAATGCGATCACTGGCATTAAATTTACCTGGATATTAACTTTAAAATAAATGATAGATATATTTTCTAGGAGCATATATTTCAGAACCAATGTAACTCAGACCTGGAAACATCTCCTATTCCTCTTCCCCGTAGATGCTGCCTGACCTGCTGAGTTTCTCCAGCACTGTGTGTCGATCGATGATTGGCACGGACTCAGTAGGCCGAAGGACCAATGTCCATAGAGGAACAGCACCTCATATTTTGCTTGGGTAGTTTACACCCCAGCGGTATGAACATTGACTTCTCTAACTTCAGGTAGCCCTTGCTTTCTCTCTCCATCCCCTCCCCCTTCCCAGTTCTCCCGCCAGTCTTACTGTCTCGACTACATTCTACTCTGTCCGCCCCGACCTCTGACAACAGTCTGAAGAAGGGTCTCGACCCAAAACGTCGCCCATTCCTTCTCTGGATAGATGTTTCCTCACCCGCAACACAGATCATAGTAGGCATTGACTACAAAACAGATCAGTGTGTCCATATACCATTATAATACGCAAATACACACATGAATAAATAAATTGAATCAAGTGCAAATAACAGATAGAGGGGTATTATAATGTCAGAGTTTGGATCTCGAGCTAAGTTTAATAGCCTGATGGCGTGGGGAAGTAGCTATTCCTGAACCTGGTCGTTGCAGTCCTCAGGCTCCTGTTCCTTCTACCTGAAGGTAGCGGGGAGATGAGTGTGTGGCCAGAGTGGTGTGGGTCCTTGAAGATGATGGCTGCCAGCCTTTTTGAGGCAGCGACTGCGATAGATCCCCTCGATGGAAGGAAGGTCAGAGCTGATGATGGAACTGGGCAGTGTTGACTACTTTTTGTAGTCTTTTCCTCTCCAGGGCGCTCAAGTTGCCGAACCAAGCCACGATGCAACCGGTCAGCAAGCTCTCCACTGTGCACCTGTAGAAGTTAGAGAGAGTCCTCCTTGACAGACCGACTCTCCGTAATCTTCTCAGGAATTAGAGGGGGACCCCCCCCGTGGCTGATGAGCTTTCATAATAATTGCATCAGTGTTCTCGGGACCAGGAGAGATCTTCACAGATGTGCACGCAGCCCAGGAATTTGAAGCCTAGACCCTTTCAACCATCGACCCGTTTATATAAACAGGACTGTGGGTCCCCATCCTACTCCTTCCAAAGTCAACAATCAGTTTTCTTGGTTTCGCTGTTGTTGAGGGCCAGGTTATTGTGCTGGCACCAAAATGGACAGAGACGCTCGATCTCTCTTCTGTACTCCCTACTCACCCCATCAAGTGATACGTCCCCCCAACAGAGTGTCGTCAGTGAACGTGATGATGGAGTTCGCTCTATGACCGCTACGCAGTACGTGAGTATAGAGTGAGTACAGCAGGGGGCTTTGACACGCAGCGCAGCCTTGAGGTGCTGGGGGCCGTGACGATTGTTACCGAGGATGACACATTCCACCAATACAAACAACTGAGGTCTTTGAATGTGAAGTCGAGGATCAATTGCAGGAGGGAAGGAGCGCAGAGACCCCAATTCTGCGAGTTTGGTAACCAGCTTTGGAGGGATGTTGTGTAAATGCCGAGCTGTAGTCCAATGAATAACAGCCTGACATTGATTATTGTATGTCCAAGAGACCAGAGGCGGAGTGGAGGGCCAGCGAGATCGCGTCCCCCGTTGATCTGTTGTGAGATTTAAGCGAACTGCAGTTGGTCCAGGTTTTTTGTCAGGTAGGAGTTGGGTGGTTGGTGCGGCAATGGGGGGGAATGGGGGGGCAGGAGGGGGGGGCGGTGGGGGGGGGGGGCGGGGGGGGGGGGGGGGCAGCGGGGGGGGGGGGGGGGGGGGGGGGGGGGGGGGGGCGGAGCAAGCGTTCTTCTGAACATCAGGCTTTAGTGCACAGGCGATACATTGAGCACGTCACCTTGCTCTTCTGGGCACTGTATAATTGAATGCCCTTTTGAAGCAGGTGGAACCTCGGACTCAGAAGTGAGAGGTTGAAAAATTGTCCGTAAAAACTCCAGCCAGTTGGTCCGCCAGGTTTTTAAGAACAATGACCAGGATGCCATCAGTCATGCGCTTTTCGAGGTTCCCCCTCTGAAGGATTTCCTGACGTCGGCCTCTGTGACTGAGACTGCAATCCATCACAGCAATGGGGGCTCGGAAGGCACATCGCTGTCTCCCTATCAAAGCGTGCGTAAAATTGCCATTGAAACTCGTCAGGATTGATGGGTTCGTCGACGACATTCGAGCTGCCTCCTTGTTTCGCCTTGTAGGAGGGTGATTGCATTCAGTCCCCGGCCACAGCGCCGAGCATCAGTCTCTTCCTCCAGCTTGGGCAGAAGTCCCCTATTGGCCTTTTTGAGATGGCCTTACCAAGTCATATCTGGACTTCTTATAGACCACTGTATCATCAGACATGAATGCCCAGTGTCTGGTCTTCAGAAGAGTGCGGATCTCAAAGTTGATCCAAGGTTTCCTGATTGGGAAACACTTCGGAAGGTTTTTGGTGGGGATGCAGTCCTCCACGACATTACTTAATGAAGTCTGTGACGACAGTGGCGTCTTCGATCAAGTCCGTTGCCGAGTCCTTGAACATTGGCCAGTCTACAGACTCCAAACAGTCTTGTAGCTGTATTGTATATCTTTATTATCATTTTTCTGAGTACTTACATAACCCAGAGGAAACGAAAAAAACGTTTCTCAACCAGTGATCCACTCATGTGCGGTCAAAAAATAAATAAAAAAAAAAATACAATCTACCCGAGTTCCATCGGCAGCGCACGACAAGGCTCTGCTCAGTGTGTCCGGCAGGTTTGTGTTTGGTTCGCGATACTTTTGGCAGGGGGCATAAGTCCGTTTATCAGTCTAATATGCCTGCGGCGGTTAAAAGCTGAGGAGCGTCCAGCTGGTTTTGCAGCTTATGCCTCCTGTACCTTCTTCCCAGAAGGCAGATGGAGAATAAGTGAATGCGATGGTGGTAGGTGTCTTTGATGAAGGAGATGGCTCTGCTGATACAATCTCTCCTTTATATGTCCCAAGCAGGAAAGGGAGTGGAGCACCAATAATCGCTGGCAGTCTATCACAAATCCTGTCCAGTTTGGTTCCGTTCGTAACGCCTTGCAGCTCCTGAACCAGAGGTGATGCCGCGGTTAATGTGCTCTCGATAGTCCCCCTATTAAAAAGTACACGGAGGTGTGCAGTGGTGGAGACCTGCTTACCGTAGACCTTCGAGAGGGTGTGGTCGCTGGCGGCACTCTTGACAGTATGCTGTGGTGTTGTCGTGGACGTCTGGTCACTGACAGGTGGAGTCCTAGGAACAAACACACTGCAAGACGCCTTCCACATCACTCCATCGATGGGCCGAGGTGTATGGCGTTGTTTTTCACTCCCCCGCCCTCCTGAAGTCAACCACCATCTCCATCATATTCCCACATTGAGAATGAGGTTGTGGGATTTTGCACCAATCCTGTGTGCCGCTCCACCTCCATCCTTTCCGCCGACTCATCATTCGTCACGATGAGACCCACCACTGTTGTGTCCATCAGAGTGAACATGTGTGATGAAGATGTCTAGACGGTCTCAACCCGACAACTACGCTATCTCCTTCGCTCCTTAGAAGCGCAGCAAGCCCGCTGAGTTTCTCCATCCTTTTGTGTACTCCTGTGATGAAGTATTGTTGAGCATCTAGCAGAACAGTCGTGTGTAAAGCAAGACTAAACAGCAGGGGGCTTAGGACTCACAGCCCTTGGGGCGAGCCATAGTCACGCTAAGGTTTTTGATGTCCTACTGCCCACCCTGACTGTCTGCTGCCGTTGTGATAGAAAGTACAGGACCCAGATACACGTTGCCAAGCTTCAACCCCCAAAAACTCCAACTAGGAGTTGTTCCTCTGCCCCCCCCCCCCACCCCCCCCCCCCGACCAGCTCTGTGCAAGAAGCGGAAACACTCTATCAAAACATGGGGAGGGGACCTGGAAGAAACGGGGGGACGCAGTTATTGGCGTCCGATTGGGCGCGTGCAATGGTCCGGGAGGCTTCGTAGGCTCAATCGCAGCGCTAAAAATGCCCGCTCCACTCTGCCTGACTCGCCGGTTAACTACGGCCCAGATGGGCAGCATCAGCGCTGGCCAAATTATCCCGCAAGACCAGGCAGAGTTGAAGCTGGGTTTAAGCGCTGCATCACCAGCTCAGGCTGTTGGGCCTGGGGGTACAGCTCGCGTCTGACCCCGCCCTCATCTGGCAACCCGTTGGCGGTGTGTGGTTGGGGTGGCACTCAGGTGGGGATGATGACCAGCGCCGGAGACCCGGCCGGGATCTATCTTCCAAGGTCTGTGCCACGTCTCCTCCTACCAATCACCGCTCTCTAACCTCAGTCCCACCCCCCCCCCACTCCTCCCCTCCTAACAAATCACCACACTGAATCATCATGTCCCGCCCCCATTGCCTGCTGAACTCGACGTCCTCTCTCTTCCAATCGGCGCCCCTCCCTCGATCAGCAGCATCCCACCTCCACCGTCTCGCGAAAGCGTATAAGATTTTTAAAATCCCGATTACAAAAACTTGGGGTGGGGGTTTGTCCCCCACCTATCCCAAACACGGGGGGGATGTGTCCCCCTCTGCCCCCCCCCCTCCCGTGTCTTCCGCCCTGCTCTGTTCGGTCCTCACCTCTGGGGGCGCGCTCCTTAATTGCTGCCTGTAGCAGGGAGAAGCAGCAACCGGGATAACGATCGGATTTAACCGAAGTGAGGGCGTAGGGATAGAGCGGTGGGCATTCGTGAGGTGGCGAATCAGTGGCCCGAGGGTGTTGTCCTCTGGCGCAGGCCGAGACAGTTGGTGGAAGTGGGGAGGACATCGCCGCCATGTCTTTGGTATGGGGCGGAAACCTGGATCACCAAAGGAAAACTAACGTGTATAAGAAAGTGTATAAGGAACTGCGGATGCGGTTATAAACCGAAGATAAGGCACAAAAAGCTGAGTACCTCTCCGGGATCAGGCAAGCATCTCGGAGAGAAACCCAATGGTGAAGAAGGTCCACGACCATGAAACGACACCTATTCCTTCTCCCCAAGAGATGCTTGCCTGACCATCGAGTTACTCCAGCTTTTTTAAAAAAGGTGACGTTTCAGTCGAGACCCTTCCCAGCACTTCCAGCCCTCCCCGTCCGTGTCATTTGTTCTCTGCAACCCCCCCCCCCTCCCCCCTCACCCCCGCCCTCATTCTCTGACGCGAAGAGGAAAACACAAAGCAAGTATAGTTTCCTTCACACTAATAAGGATAAAAAGGAAGAACTGCAGATGCTGGTTTTACGCTGAAGATAGACACAAAGTGCTGGAGTAACTCACCTGGACAGGCAAGCATCTACGGATAGAAAGAATGGGTGAAGAAGGGTCTCGACCTGAAACGTCACCCATTCCATCTCCCCAGAGATGCTGCCGTCCCCGCTGAGTTACTGCACCTTTATGTGTCTAACTGCGGAATTGGAAGAATTGGAGCCTCCGCACAAACAGGAACCGGAGTCAGACTTGAACTTGGAATTGGACTGAGAGACAGCTGCACGAATCGCCGCACCAACTTGGCTGAATCGTAAACGTCATAGCCACATTCCCACATTAATCCCTTTTCCCTTGATTCTATTATTACAAAATCCTAATTCAATCTGTGGCTTGGAAGGTTCTTCCACACTTCACATAGCCCTGTAGGTAGAGAAATTCCAAAAGATTCTTTTCCTCAAGGTAATCGATCCATCATTCCGCAGCAATTTCCATTGTTGAAAGAAAAAAACTTAATTAAAAAATGTGCATGCACGTGGCGCAGGCCGAGCTGCAGCCTCACACGCGCGCAGTGACACCCGGGTATCATCCTGACAAGAACAACGTGCTGGCTGGTACGCTGTTTGTAAGCTCCCTCCGTGACCAGTGGGTTTTTCCCCGAGGTGCTCCGTTTCCTCCCACACACCAAAACGTGCATGCTATGCCAGGAGAATTGGCTTAGATAAAGAGTCGTCATTGCGTTGAGTTTTGAGCTAAGTTTACCTGTCACGTGTAACTAGGATACAGTGACAAGCTTTTGTTGCGTGCAACCCAGTCAGCGGAAAGACCATACATGTACACAATCGAACCGTCCACAGTGTACAGATACTAGGTATTTTTACAAAAGAACTTCCCTTCAGCGCGCTGCAGTTCTGTCACTGGCCGTGTGCACGACTTTGGCGCCTTTGAAGGGGGGGAGGGGGGGCTGAAAAGCGGTTTTTCCAATGCCTCCAGAATTATATTTTCCTCGGGGTTAGCCAGCTGTTGCTAAAGATTCGATCCGACTGTTCGGTCTATGAATTTTTTTGTTTTAAATCGTCCCGACTATTTCAGCGCTGGAGTTAAAATAAAAATTAGCTGCTAAATCGAGCACGCCGGCAACGGGACGGATTTTTACTAGGGGAACGGGTAAAGAAAAGCAGTTTATTTTTTTTACATATTAAACTTGCTTGTTTAGAATGACCTTCATCACAAATTTCCATGATGCGAAACGGTGATTTATTCCCCATACGAACTCGGCATATTTTTCCCCCTGCCAATATGAGTATAAATCACACGCAACCGCAACGTCCGATCTTCGCGATCCTTGAAAATCCACTCGCAATTGATTTAAATGGCCATTATTTATGGGCAATAACACAAAATCCCTTCAATTTGGCCTAGAAATGAATGACAAATAGATTTTAAAAACCATGTAATATTATGATTCTTCTTGTGTGAATAGTTATTTGGGACACTTAGGCTTTTTTAAAAATGTTAATAATTTCTTAAGAAATGATAGATGTTTAGATCTAGTAATTCACTTTTGTAATTAGCTACAATTGGTACCTAACTAATTATATGCTTTCATTCCGGTCATCCAAGTAAGAAAGTTTCAAATTTGTGGGCATGAATGCTTCAATCTATAATAACTGAAACTTTCATTCAGTTCTCATAAATTATTAAGAAAGTTAATGGCTTTTGACTGTTCCTTGATCACAGCTTTTGTGAATTAAGTCAAGGGAAACGCAAAAGTAGGGAACAAGATGTTAATTTCCAAGTAAATTGAAAATGGCCATAACTTTTTTAATACTGAAGATATGAAAGTGAATTAGGTGTCAAATTAAACTTTTTATGCTTTACCTGATGGGATAAATTGCAGACTTGATTTTTTAAATCTCAAAATTTTATAACATTGCTACAGATACATGATCAAGGGAATAATGTGAATAATGTCCAGTAAAAATAGTCTGACGGTCTCCAATGAGGTAGATAGTTGCTCAGGACCACTGTCTAGTTGTTGGTAGTAAGATGGTTCAGTTGCCTGATTACAGCTGGGAAGAAATTGTACCTGAATCCGGACACTTCTAGCCCGATGGGATAATAGGGAAGAGGGAGTGGGCCAGGAATGACTAAATCTCTGATTAATCCCTACAAGGCGAGGCACCTGAGGGTAGGTGGATCAATGGAAGAGGTTGGTTTGTGTGATGGTCTGGGCTGCCGTCCACAATTCTCTGGCAGTTATTCTTGTCCCTATCACGGTGCAAGATAGTGATTTTTTAATTGTCCATATATTACAGAAGTCAATTCACCTACAAACCTGTGAGAACAGCACCTGGAGTAATTGTGTGCAGTTTTTGGTCCCCAAATTTGAGAAAGGACATTCTTGCTATTGATGGAGTGCAGCTTTAGATTTGCAAGTTAATACCCCGATGGCGAGACTGTCATATGCTGGAGAGTGGAGCGCTGGGCTTGTACACTCTGGAGTATAGAAGGATTGAGAGGATATCCATTGAAACATATGATGTTTTTTAAGGGCATGGACACACTAGAGGCAGGAAACATGTTCCCATTGTTGGGGAGTCCAGAAAACAGGGCCACAGTTTAAGATTAAGGAGTAAGCCATTTAAACGGAGACGAGGAAACACTATCTCGAAGAGAGTGTGAGGTCCTGTGGAATACTCCTGCCACAAGAGGGCGGTGGAGGCGGGTTACTCTGGATTCTTTCACGAGAGAGCGATATGGGCTCTTAAAAATAGCGGAGTCAGGGGATATGGGGAGAATGCAGGAACGGGTACTGATGGGGAGATCGTCGGCATGATCACAATTGAATGCGGTGCTGGCCAAGTGCGAATGGCCTACTCCCTGCACCTATTGTCTAATGTCTATGGTACTGACCTTGGAAATGTGGGAGGAAACAGGAGCCAGCCGGAGAAAACCTATGTGGTCACAGGTGGGGGGGGGGGGGGTGGGGGACGGCCAAAAAAACCCCTCTGTACCGACGCACAGACACATGTAGACAGTATTGAAACCCCATCAAAAAGAAAAAAAAAAAAAAATAACGAGAAAAAAAACTGGAAAACCAAAAAACAAAACAACAAAACCAAAGAACAAAAAAAACACCCCCAGGCCTTCTGCCGCTGTGAGGCATCATCTCTATCCGCAGCAACACCTATCCCGCAACACCCATCCCATCCCATCCCCGGCCCTCAAGTTCACTAATAACTTTACTCTCTCTCGCTCTTCTTTCCTTTGAATAGCGGGTAATGTATTAATGACTTCCTGAGTGCTTTAGAAACTACTCCAAATTGAAACTAGCGTTTGGCCTGCAAGTATATAAATCCATAATATTAACCATCCTGAATATATTGGAATACCGTGCAAGGTAGACGGTGGCGCCAGGTCGGTAAGCTATATATTGATTATAGCCATCCCAAAAGCGCGGAGGACCACCCCCGGGTTCGATCCTGACAACGGAAATACGGTGGGTGGTGCTTTCTGTAAGGAGTCGGAAACGGCTTTTCCCCGGACCCTGCGTGGGTTTTTTTTTTTTTTTTTTTATTCTTTTTTTTTCTTTATTTACTTTTTTGGGGG